>CM032813.1:12814052-13233389 GCA_019155185.1 Beaufortia kweichowensis
CACTGACAGAGGAATCACAAGTGAAGTCAAAGTAACGCATTTACTTTGGATTGTATCTGAATTCTTGCCACTGTAAATTGGATTACACACATAGTGATTAAGACATTTTGTTCGAAATTGAACTGCAAACGTGGAAACTTCCTGGAAGAACCACAACATTCTAAAGAGCATAACAGAAGCAAAGCACCAAGACAACCAAGAAGCTACAATAACAGTCCAACAACATCAGGAAACAGTGAGTTCCTTTAAATGTTTTACGTCTAGGAAAAAGAAGAAAAACTCTTTTCATATATTATACACATATTGACATAATAAAATACACATACAATTTTAATTAAACTAAACAAAGGAAGAGAGACTTGCCAGTCTTGTTTGACCAGCCTACCTGCTCACCAGCAACTCACGTTCTTCTGTGGTGGTGTGAATTATCAACTGTGAAGGCGCCTATGCTATCGACCAATCCCATTACAATACAAACAGCAAGTACAGACATCAATGGAGGGAAGTGCCTCATCAGAAGGAGGCGACCGACCTGAAATCTCTGACCATCACATGCCTCGATAATGTAACCAGTGAGCCTGCAAAACAAAATCTAAACTAACTAATCAACCCCCAGAAGCCGACTTCATGCAAGTACAAGGCAGGAAAGTAAAAACAGATCTGTTCTTTGGCACAGACTAGTAAAATGCAAGCCATGGCAACTACGTCTGTATCACAGAGGCACAGTAATGATCCAGTGTTCAGAAGACATTCTTGAACAGTTTGAGAGAACTGTGCAGCCTTGAAAGACCTAGCAGAGAAGGGAAAGTCTGCTCTCAGCCCAGTAACACCAGCAGATGACAGCTTCACACACACACACACACAGCCCCTCTTTCCCACCAAACACTCATACCAACAGTGTCTGTTCAATAGATCCCTGAGTGCTTTTCACTGCTGGAGATGGAAATCACTGAATCGAAAGCGTCCAAGAAACTGGCACCTCTCAATAGCCAAGAGAGTGAACGAAGGCTCCTAAAGAGGACAACGACATCAGAACAGAATAAGGTTGTGTGTGCTCTGTTCAAATGAATGCCTCTAGTTTTATATATATATATATATATATATATATATATATATATATATATATTGTCCTCATATTGACATGTTAACAAAAACACAAAAACATTTTAAATGACTGTAAACAGAGGGAGAGGTATTTGCAAGGATTGCCTTACCAGCAGCTCATGTTCTTCTCTGGAGGTGTGAATGCTTAACTGTGAAGGCGTCTATGCCAAACAAAAGTAAACGCCCATTTCACAGGTCAATAGAATGCGAACGGCCAATCCAATTAGAATTCAAAACCACTACAAGCAACAATGGAGTAATGTGGCTCATCAGAAGAAGGGGATCGAGTTAAACTCTTTGACCCTCATGTACTCTGATGATGGAACCAGTGAGTCTGCAAAGAGAAAATCAAAGCTAGCTGATCAAATGTTCCCCAGAAACAGAGCAAGCTGATTTTATGCAAGTAAATGACGTAGTAACAGCAGACCTGCTCTTTTGCACAAAACATAGTCTGCTGCTTACAAGCATACAAGGCGTGTCAGGATGGCCGGCGGTCTAAGGCAGTTCAGGTGCAGTCTCGATCTAAGCGAGTTGAATCCCACTTCAGACATATTGGGCCCTACAGCTCTTAATTGCATGACATTTACTGAAATACGGTGTCATTTGAATTGGCAGTGAAGAACAGGCATTATGAGGAAACTCCATATTTCACGAAGAATCCTTTTATAGACACGTGAAATATGGCATATATACAGACGTCAATAATATTCCCTGATAAGAAGATGAAAGTAGACTATTTGGTTAAATAACCAAGTCATTGCTCTTGGGCCAGTTAGGCATGATGGATAAGCGATCTGATTCTGGATCAGAAGATTCCAGGTTCGACTCCTGGCTGGCTCGTGATTGGTTTTTCTGTCATTAGAGTGCCTGCTCTCTTGGTAAAAACAGCGTCGTTAAGCCCGATAGCTAAGTGGGTAGAATTACTGTAGGCATTTCACTGGTCATCCTGTGGATTTTCCTGACCCACATTATGCTTTTATTATACACAGGAGATCATTATCTGCAGTTATATTCTCATAATAAAAATGAACATGAAAATACAAACACCTTCAGAACCTACGTATTGTAGGCTAGATATTGAGCAGTTTTATTTTTAAAACATGTATGAACTTTCTGTCTGATGGAAAACATAGGAACACTATCGACAGGAACATTCTCAGGTGTCAGGATGTGTTCCCCAGCAATGAATGGTCACAACCTTCAGTGCGGGGTATAGCTCAGTGGTAGAGCATTTGACTACAGATCAAGAGGTCCCGGTTCAAATCGGGTGTCCCTGCTCCCCTTCAGTTTGCGTTTCTTTGTGGCTTTCAAAATGTTTGGCGTATTGCTATTCATTCATCCATACAAGGCGGTCCAACTATTTAGGCAAAACTGGATTTTTCTCTCTGTCACCGTGCAAAGCAGTTTGCAATGTGACGAGGTGGCCGAGTGGTTAAAGGCGATGGACTGCTAATCCATTGTGCTCTGCACGCGTGGGTTCGAATCCCATCCTCGTCGTTCCATGCTTCGCTCTGAGAAAACCCAGATGAATAAGATGATGTGTCATAGGATATACATTATGAATCTCATTGCTTTGTGTTTCAAAGCACTTTGTAGAACCACATTTCTTCCAGAAGCCACATTGTGCACTAGAAGAAAGGTGAAATTAAGAATGGCATTTCTCCATGGATCTGTTGGCCAGATTCTGATTTGTCAGACTTAAAATCCACAGCATGGACGAATAGAATCAGGAACAGGAACATTCACTGGTGTCAAATACAAAACAGCAGAAACCATTGTTGGCCATGGTACACCTTGATAGCTCAGTTGGTAGAGGCGGAGGACTGTAGGCATTTCACTGGTCATCCTTAGGTCGCTGGTTCAAATCGGCTCGAAGGAAAGGTGTTTTTTCCTACGAGTTGGTCATTGAAATTTGTTACTTGTCAAAATGTCCGTCTCAAAACACAAGTTCCCTGACGGAATCGAACCGACGCGGTGGAAGCGCCGAATCCTAACCACTAGACCACCAGGGGCGATCTGCTCCAAGCTGGATAGGCCAAGGCGTGGAAGTGAAATGGGCGCATACCAGTAGTTTAAAAGTACCACCCTGCCCGTGTGAGGCTCGAACTCACGACCTTCAGATTATGAGACTGACGCTGCCTAACTGCCAACGAGGCACAAATGGACGAGGGGGTGGGGGCCGAAACACTGCAGTGAAGGAGGCGACACTGACAGCGGAATCACAAGTGAAGTCAAAGTAACGCATTTACTTTGGATTGTATCTGAATTCTTGCCACTGTAAATTGGATTATACACATAGTGATTAAGACATTTTGTTGAAATTGAACTGCAAACGTGGAAACTTCCTGGAAGAACCACAACATTCTAAAGAGCATAACAGAAGCAAAGCACCAAGCCAACCAAGAAGCTACAATAACAGTCCAACAGCATCAGGAAACAGTGAGTTCCTTTAAATGTTTTACGTCTAGGAAAAGAAGAAAAACTCTTTTCATATATTATACACATATTGACATAATAAAATACACATACAATTTTAATTAAACTAAACAAAGGAAGAGACTTGCCAGTCTTGTTTGACCAGCCTACCTGCTCACTAGCAACTCCACGTTCTTCTGTGGTGGTGTGAATTATCAACTGTGAAGGCCTATGCCACATAAATGGTAAAGCCCACTGATAGGTCAAGACTATGCTATCGATAATCCCATTACAATACAAACAGCAAGTACAGACATCAATGGAGGAAGTGCCTCATCAGAAGGAGGCTGCGACCTGAAATCTCTGACCATCACATGCCCCGATGATGTAACCAGTGAGCCTGCAAAACAAAATCAAAACTAACTAATCAACCCCAGAAAGCCGACTTCATGCAAGTACAAGGCAGGAAAGTAAAAGCAGATCTGTTCTTTGGCACAGACTAGTAAAATGCAAGCCATGACGCAACTACGTCTGTATCACAGAGGCAGTAATGATCCAGTGTTCAGAAGACATTCTTGAACAGTTTGAAGAGACTGTGCAGCCTTGAAACCTAGCAGAGAAGGGAAAGTCTGCTCTCAGCCCAGTAACACCAGCAGATGACAGCTACACACACACACACAGCCCCTCTTTCCCACAAACACTCCTACCAACAGTGTCTGTTCAATAGATCCCAGTGCTTTTCACTGCTGGAGATGGAAATCACTGAATCGAAAGAAAACGTCAAGAAACTGGCGCACCTCTCAATAGCCAAGAGTGAGCGAAGGCTCCTAAAAGGGACAACGACATCAGAACAGAATAAGGTTGTGTGTGCTCTGTTCAAATGAATGCCTCTAGTTTTATATATATATATATATATATATATATATATATATATATATATATTGTCCTCATATTGACATGTTAACAAAAACACAAAAACATTTTAAATGACTGTAAACAGAGGTATTTGCAAGGATTGCCTACCAGCAGCTCATGTTCTTCTCTGGAGGTGTGAATTAGCAACTGTGAAGCGTCTATGCCAAACAAAAGGTAAACGCCCATTTCACAGGTCAATAGAATCTGACGGCCAATCCAATTAGAATTCAAAACCACTACAAGCAACAATGGAGTAATGTGGCTCATCAGAAGAGGGATCGAGTTAAACTCTTTGACCCTCATGTACTCTGATGATGGAACCAGTGAGTCTGCAAAGAAAATCAAAGCTAGCTGATCAAATGTTCCCCAGAAACAGAGCAAGCTGATTTTATGCAAGTAAATGACGTAGAAGTAACAGCAGACCTGCTCTTTTGCACAAAACGCATAGTCTGCTGCTTACAAACCTAGGCGTGTCAGGATGGCCGGCGGTCTAAGGCAGTTCAGGTCGCAGTCTCCCGTCTAGGCGTAGGTTCGAATCCACTTCAGACATATTGGGCCCCTACAGCTCTTAATTGCATGACATTTACTGAAATCGGTGTCATTTGAATTGGCAGTGA
Organism: Beaufortia kweichowensis; assembly: GCA_019155185.1. Lineage (NCBI taxonomy): Eukaryota > Metazoa > Chordata > Actinopteri > Cypriniformes > Gastromyzontidae > Beaufortia > Beaufortia kweichowensis. The sequence continues at coordinate 12,819,104 of CM032813.1, forward strand.
AGAACAGGCACCATTATGAGGCTCCATATTTCCACGAAGAATCCTTTTATAGACACGTGATATGGCATATATACAGGCGTCAATAATATTCCCTGATAAGAAGATGAAAGTAGACTATTTGGTTAAATAGCCAAGTCATTGCTCTTGGGCCAGTGGCAGAATGGATAACGCGTCTGACTACGGATCAGAAGATTCCAGGTTCGACTCCTGGCTGGCTCGGCTGGTTTTCTGTGGTAGAGTATGCTCTCTTGGTAAAACAGTCGTTAAGCCTTCGATAGCTAAGTGGGTAGAAGCTGAATACTGTAGGCATTTCACTGGTCATCTGTGGATTTTTCCTGACCCACATTATGCTTTTATATACACAGGAGATCATTATCTGCAGTTATATTCTCTATAATAAAAATGAAGCATGAAAATACAAACACCTTCAGAACCTACGTATTGTAGGCTAGATATTGAGCAGTTTTATTTTTAAAACATGTATGAACTTTCTGTCTGATGGAAAACATGGGGAACACTATCTGACAGGAACATTCTCAGGTGTCAGGATGTGTTCCCCAGCAATGAGATGGTCACAACCTTCCGTATGGGGTATAGCTCAGTGGTAGAGCATTTGACTGCAGATCAAGAGGTCCCGGTTCAAATCCGGGTGTCCCCTTGCTCCCTTCAGTTTGCGTTTCTTTGTGGCTTTCAAAATGTTTAGTATTGCTATTCATTCATCCATACAAGGCGGTCCAACTATTTAGGCAAAACTGGATTTTTCTCTCTGTCACGGTGCAAAGCAGTTTGCAATGTGACGAGGTGGCCGAGTGGTTAAAGGCGATGGACTGCTAATCCATTGTGCTCTGCAGTGAGGTTCAATCCCATCCTGCATCGTTCCATGCTTTGCTCTGAGAAAACCAAATGAATAAGATGATGTGTCATAGGATATACATTATGAATCTCATTGCTTTGTGTTTCAAAGCACTTTGCTTAAGACCACATTTCTTCCAGAAGCCACATTGTGCACTAGAAGAAAAAGGTGAAATTAAGAATGGCATTTCTCCATGGATCTGCTTGGCCAGATTCTGATTTATGCTGACTTAAAATCCACAGCATGGACGAATAGAATCAGGAACAGGAACATTCACTGGTGTCAAATACAAAACCCAGAAACCATTGTTGGCCATCGGTACACCTTGATAGCTCAGTTGGTAGAAGCGGAGGAGGACTGTAGGCATTTCACTGGTCATCCTTAGGTCGCTGGTTCAAATCCGGCTCGAAGGAAGAGGTGTTTTTCCTACGAGTTGGTCATGCAAATTTGTTACTTGTCAAAAATGTCCGTCTCAAAACACAAGTCCGGGAATGACCGGGTCGAACCAGACATGGCGGTGAGGCTGAATCCTAACCACTAGACCACCAGGGGCGATCTGCTCACAAGCTGGGATAGGCCAAAGTGGAAGTGAAATGGGCGCACACCAGTAGTTTAAAAGTACCACCCTGCCCCGTGTGAGGCTCGAACTCACGACCTTCAGATTATGAGACTGACGCGCTGCCTAACTGCGCCAACGAGGCACAATGGACGTCGGGGGGTTGGGGGACGAAGCACTGCAGTGAAGGAGGCGACACTGACAGCGGAATCACAAGTGAAGTCAAAGTAACCGCATTTACTTTGGATTGTATCTGAATTCTTGCCACTGTAAATCGGATTATACACATAGTGATTAAGACATTTTGTTCGAAATTGAACTGCAAACGTGGAAACTTCCTGGAAGAACCACAACATTCTAAAGAGCATAACAGAAGCAAAGCACCAAGCCAACCAAGAAGCTACAATAACAGTCCAACAGCATCAGGAAACAGTGAGTTCCTTTAAATGTTTTACGTCTAGGAAAAGAAAAAACTCTTTTCATATATTATACACATGGACATAATAAAATACACATACAATTTTAATTAAACTAAACAAAGGAAGAGAGACTTGCCAGTCTTGTTTGACCAGCCTACCTGCTCACCAGCAACTCACGTTCTTCTGTGGTGGTGTGAATTATCAACTGTGAAGGCGCCTATGCCACATAAACGGTAAACGCCCCACTGATAGGTCAAGACTATGCTATCGACCAATCCCATTACAATACAAACAGCAAGTACAGACATCAATGGAAGTGCCTCATCAGAAGGAGGCTGACCGACCTGAAATCTCTGACCATCACATGCCCGATGATGTAACCAGTGAGCCTGCAAAAACAAAATCAAAACTAACTAATCAACCCCCAGAAAGCCGACTTCATGCAAGTACAAGGCAGGAAGTAAAAGCAGATCTGTTCTTTGGCACAGACTAGTAAAATGCAAGCCATGACGCACTTCACGTCTGTATCACAGAGGCACAGTAATGATCCAGTGTTCAGAAGACATTCTTGAACAGTTTGAGAGACTGTGCAGCCTTGAAAGACCTAGCAGAAGGAAAGTCTGCTCTCAGCCCAGTAACACCAGCAGATGACAGCTTCACACACACACACACAGCCCCTCTTTCCCACCAAACACTCATACCAACAGTGTCTGTTCAATAGATCCCCGAGAGTGCTTTTCACTGCTGGAGATGAAATCACTGAATCGAAGAAAACGTCCAAGAAACTGGCGCACCTCTCAATAGCCAAGAGAGTGAGCAGAAAGGCTCTAAAGAGGACAACGACATCAGAACAGAATAAGGTTGTGTGTGCTCTGTTCAAATGAATGCCTCTAGTTTTTATATATATATATATATATATATATATATATATATATATGTATATATATATATATATATATATATATATTGTCCTCATATTGACATGTTAACAAAAACACAAAAACATTTTAAATGACTGTAAACAGAGGGAGAGGTATTTGCAAGGATTGCCTTACCAGCTCATGTTCTTCTCTGGAGGTGTGAATTGCAACTGTGAAGGCGTCTATGCCAAACAAAGGTAAGCGCCCATTTCACAGGTCAATAGAATCACGAGCAGCCAATCCAATTAGAATTCAAAACCACTACAAGCAACAATGGAGTAATGTGGCTCATCAGAAGGGGATCGAGTTAAACTCTTTGACCCTCATACTCTGATGATGGAACCAGTGAGTCTGCAAGAGAAAATCAAAGCTAGCTGATCAAATGTTCCCCAGAAACAGAGCAAGCTGATTTATGCAAGTAAATGACGTAAGTAACAGCAGACCTGCTCTTTTGCACAAAAGCGCATAGTCTGCTGCTTACAACACTGGGCGTGTCAGGATGGCGGCGGTCTAAGGCAGTTCAGGTTGCAGTCTCCCATCTAGGCGTGGGTTGAATCCCACTTGACATATTGGGCCCTACAGCTCTTAATTGCATGACATTTACTGAAATACGGTGTCATTTGAATTGGCAGTGAAGAAAAGGCACGTGTGAGGGCTCCATATTTCACGAAGAATCCTTTTATGAGACCGTGAAATATGGCATATGAACGTCCAATAATATTCCCTGATAAGAAGATGACTATTTGGTTAAATAGCAAGTCATTGCTCTTGGGCCAGTGGCATGATGGATACTTGGCGTCTGACTACGGATCAGAAGATTCCAGGTTCGACTCCTGGCTGGCTTTCGGTGGTTTTCTGTAAAGTTCCCTGCTCTCTTGGTAAAAACAGCGGTTAAGCCTTCGATAGCTAAGTGGGTAGGCTGGTACTGTAGGCATTTCACTGGTCATCCTGTGGATTTCTGACCCACATTATGCTTTTTATTATACACAGGAGATCATTATCTGACAGTTATATTCTCTATAATAAAATTGAAGCATGAAAATACAAACACCTTCAGAACCTACGTATTGTAGGCTAGATATTGAGCAGTTTTATTTTAAAACATGTATGAACTTTCTGTCTGATGGAAAACATGGGAACACTATCTGACAGGAACATTCTCAGGTGTCAGGATGTGTTCCCCAGCAATGAGATGGTCACAACCTTCAGTCGGGGGTATAGCTCAGTGGTAGAGCATTTGACTGCAGATCAAGAGGTCCCGGTTCAAATCCGTGTCCCCTTGCTCCCTTCAGTTTGCGTTTCTTTGTGGCTTTCAAAATGTTTGGCAGTATTGCTATTCATTCATCCATACAAGGCGGTCCAACTATTTAGGCAAAACTGGATTTTCTCTCTGTCACGGTGCAAAGCAGTTTGCAATGTGACAGGTGGCCGAGTGGTTAAGGCGATGGACTGCTAATCCATTGTGCTCTGCGCGTGGTTCGAATCCCATCCTCGTCGTTCCATGCCGGCTCTGAGAAAAACCCAAATGAATAAGATGAATGTGTCATAGGATATACATTATGAATCTCATTGCTTTGTGTTTCAAAGCACTTTGGCAAGCCACATTTCTTCCAAAGCCACATTGTGCACTAGAAGAAAAGGTGAAATTAAGAATGGCATTTCTCCATGGATCTGCTTGGCAGATTCTGATTTGTACTGACTTAAAATCCACAGCATGGACGAATAGAATCAGGAACAGGAACATTCACTGGTGTCAAATACAAAACCAGAAACCATTGTTGGCCATCGGTACACCTTGATAGCTCAGTTGGTAGAAGAGGAGGACTGTAGGCATTTCACTGGTCATCCTTAGGTCGCTGGTTCAAATCCGGCTCCGAAGGAAGAGGTGTTTTCCTACGAGTTGGTCATGCAAATTTGTTACTTGTCAAAATGTCCGTCTCATAACACAAGTTCCCTGACCGGGGATCGAACCCGGACGCTGCGGTGAGCGCGAATCTAACCACTAGACCACCAGGGACGATCTGCTCACAAGCGGGATAGGCCAGAGTGGAAGTGAAATGGGCGCATACCAGTAGTTTAAAAGTACCACCCTGCCCGTGTGAGGCTCGAACTCACGACCTTCAGATTATGAGACTGGCCGCTGCCTAACTGCGCCAGCGAGGCACTGGACGTCGGGGTGGGGGCCGAGAAACACTGCAGTGAAGGAAGCGTGACAGGAATCACAAGTGAAGTCAAAGTAACCGCATTTACTTTGGATTGTATCTGAATTCTTGCCACTGTAAATCGGATTATACACATAGTGATTAAGACATTTTGTTGAAATTGAACTGCAAACGTGGAAACTTCCTGGAAGAACCACAACATTCTAAAGAGCATAACAGAAGCAAAGCACCAAGCCAACCAAGAAGCTACAATAACAGTCCAACAGCATCAGAAACAGTGAGTTCCTTTAAATGTTTTACGTCTAGGAAAAGAAGAAAAACTCTTTTCATATATTATACATATTGACATAATAAAATACACATACAATTTTAATTAAACTAAACAAAGGAAGAGACTTGCCAGTCTTGTTTGACCAGCCTACCTGCTCACCAGCAACTCCGTTCTTCTGTGGTGGTGTGAATTATCAACTGTGAAGGCGCCTATGCCACATAAGCGGTAAGCGCCCACTGATAGGTCAAGACTATGCTATCGACCAATCCCATTACAATACAAACGGCAAAATTACACCAGACATCGAAGCCGGAAGTGCCGCCATCAGAAGGGCTGACCGATACAGAATCTGACCATCACATTGCCCGATGATGGCAGTGGAGCCTGCAAGAACAAGTCAAACCAATATTGACTTCCCAGCCGACTTCGCGTACCGGTAGGAGAGTAAAAAGCAGATCTGTTCTTTGGCACAGACTAGTAAAATTGCGAAGCCATGAAGCGCCAACTCACGTCTGTATCACAGAGAGCACAGTAATGATCAAGTGTTCAGAAGACATTCTTGAACAGTTTGGGGAGAGACTGTGCAGCCTTGAAAAGACCTAGCGAGAGGGAAAGTCTGCTCTCAGCCCGAAGTAACACCAGCAGATGACAGCTTCACACACACACACACACCCCTCTTTCCCACCAAACCTCATACCAGCAGTGTCATGTTCAATAGATCCCTCGGTGCTTTTCACTGCTGGAGATGGAAATCACGCAAGATCGAAAGAAAGCGTCCAAGGAAACTGACGCACCTCTCAATAGCCAAGAGGTGAGCAGCAGAGAATAAGGAGGACAACGAGCATCAGAACCAGAATATAAGGTTGGTATTGCTCTGTTCAAATGGAATGCCTCTAGTTTATATATGTAACATATATGTATATATATATATATACTATAATATATATATATATATATATCTCTTATCATATTGACATGTTAACAAAAACACCCAAAACATTTTAAATGACTGTAAACGGAGAGAGGTATTTACGCAGGGATTGCCTTACCAACAGCTCATGTTCTTCTTCTCGGAGGTGTAGATGCTTAACAGCTGAAGAGTCTATGCCAAACAAAGGTAAGCGTATCCATTTCACAGGTCAATAGAATGCAGACAGCCAATCCAATTAGAATTCAAAACCACTACAAGCAACAATGGGTAATGTGGCTCATCAGAAGAAGGGGATACGAGTTAAACTCTTTGACCCTCATGTATGCTCTGATGATGGAACCAGTGAGTCTGCAAGAGAAAATCAAAGCTAGCTGATCAAATGTAACCCAGAAACAGAGCAAGCTGATTTCTATGCAAGTAAATGACGATAAGTAACAGCAGACCTGCTCTTTTGCACAAAACACGCCATAGTCTGCTTGCTTTACAAGCTTGCTCTAAGGCGTGTCAGGATGGCCAGCGGTCTAAGGGGCAGTTTCAGGTTGCAGTCTCCCATCTAGGCGTAGGTTCGAATCCACTTCAGACATATTGGGCCCCTACAGCTCTTAATTGCCATGACATTTACTGAAATACTGGTGTCATTTGAATTGGCAGTGAAGACAAGGCACGCGATGAGAGCTCCATATTTCCACGAAGAATCGCTTTTATAGAACGCGTGAAATATGGCATATATACAGGCGTCAATAATATTCCCTGATAAGAAAGATGAAAGTAGACTATTTGGTTCATGGCCAAGTCAATTTAACTCTTGGGCCAGTGGCGCTGTGGATAACTGGCGTCAGGCTACCGGATCAGAAAGATTCCAGAGTTCCCGACTCCTGGCTTGGCTCAGACGGTGGTTTTCTGTAATGGTAGAGTGCCTGCTCTCTTGGTAAAAACCAGGCATTCAGAAGTTAACCCAGTCGATAGCTGGAGTGAAGTAGAAGCGAATTTACTGTAGGCATTTCACTGGTGCATCCTGTGGATTTTCCACGAAACCCATTCTTATGCTTTTTATTATACACAGGAGATCATTATCTGACAGTTATATTCTCTATAATAAAATTGAAGCGTATGAAAATACCAACACCTTCAGAACCTACGTATTGTAGCCAGGCTAGATATTGAGCAGTTTTATTTTTGTAACATGTATGAACTTTCTGTCTGATGGAAAGTACCGGAAAAGCAGTTTCTGACAGGAACATTATTCGATCGGGTATCGGATTGTTCCCCAGCTATGGATAATCACAACCTTCCAGTCGGGGTATGGCCTCAAGTGGTAGAACGTTTTGACTGAATCAAAGAGGTCCTGGTTCGAATCCGATGTCCATATCACGCTTGATTTACAATTTCTCTGTAACGGCACAAAATGTTTTAGCGTATTGCTATTCAAATTTCCATCCCATACAAGGCGGTCCAACTATTTAGAGCCAAAGAGCTGAGATTTTCTCCTCTGTCACCCGGTGCAAAGCAGTTTGCAAATGTAGCCAGAGGGTGGCCAGTGGTTAAGGCGATGGACTGCTAATCCATTGTGCTCTGCTCATGGAATTCGAATCCATCTCGTACGTTCTGCATGCTTCGCTCTGAGAAAAACCCAGATGAATAAGATGAATGTGTCATAGGATGCATACATTATGAATCTAAATTGCTTTGTGTTTTCAAAGCACTTTGGCAGGAACCACATTTTCTGATCCAGAAGCCCACATTGTGCACTAGAAAGAAAAGGTGAAATTAAGAATGGCATTTCTCCATGGATAACTGGCGGCCAGATTCACAATTTATCTGACCGAAAATCCACAGCATGGACGAGAATAGAATCAGGAACAGGAACATTCCACTGGTGTACCAAATACAAGAGCAGAAGCCATTGTTAGCCAGCCGATTTTTATGATAGCTCAGTTGGTAGAAGCGGAGGACTGTAAGAGCATTTCACTGGTCATCCCTTGGAGTGGCTGGTTCAAATCCGTTTCCGAAGGAAGAAGGTGTTTTCCCCTCACTGAGTTGGTCATGCAGAATTGTTACTTGATAAAAAATGTCAAGTATCAAACACAAGTTCCTGACCGGGGAATCGAAGACCAGACCGCTTGGTGGTGAGGCGCCCGAATCCTAACCCACTAGACCACCAGGGACGATCTGCTCTGAAGCTAGGATAGGCCAAGAGGCGTGGAAGTGAAATGGGCGCATACCAGTGGTTTAAAAGTACCACCCTGCCCAGTGTGAGGCGGAACTCCGACCAGCCATGATTATGAGACTAGCCAGCTGCCTAACTGTAGCGAGGGCACAATGTCCCGTCGGTGAGGGGACGAAGCACTGCAGTGAAGGAGGCTGACACTGACAGGCGGGAATCACAAGTGAAGTCAAAGTAACCGCATTTACATGGATTGTATCTGATTCTTGCCACTGTAAAATGGGATTATACACATAGTGATTAAGACTGCATTTTTGTTCGAAAATTGAACTGCAAACGAAACTTCCTGGAAGAACCACAACATTCTAAAGAACACTAACGAAACAAAGCACCAGAAGCCAACCAGGAAGCTACAATAACAGTCCAACAGCATCAGGAAACAGTGAGTTCCTTTAAATGTTTTGTCTAGGAAAAGAAGAAGAACTCTTTTCATATATTATACACATATTGACATAATAAAAATACGCATACAATTTTAATTAAAACTAAACAAAGGAAGAGACTTGCCAGTCTGCGTTTGACCAGCCTACCACCTGCTCACTAGCAACTCCACGTTCTTCTGTGGTGGAGTGCATGAATTATCAACTGTGATAGCGCCTATGCCACATAAGCGGTAAAAGCACTGATAGGTCAAGACTATGCTATCGACCAATCCCATTACAATACAGGCAACAAGTAAGTAGGAGACATCAATGGAGGAAGTGCCTCATCAGAAGGAATGACCGGCCGGAAATCTCTGACCATCACATGCCGAGTAGATCCTCCAGTGAGCCTGCAAAACAGATCAAAACTAACTAATCAACCCCCAGAGGCCGACTTCATGCAGAAGTACAAGGGCAGGAGAAGTAAAAGCAGATCTGTTCTTTGGCACCAGACTGAGTAAAATGTCTAAGCCATGGCCTTAACGTCGTGTATCCACCAGAAGGAACACAGTAATGATCAGTGTTCAGAAGACATTCTTGAACAGTTTAAGGAGAGACACTGTGCAGCCTTGAAAAGACCTAGCAGAGAAGGGAAAGTCTGCTCTCAGCCCAGCCAACACCAGCAGATGACAGCTTCACACACACACACGGCCCTCTTTCCCACCAAACACTCATACCAACAGTGTCGCGTTCAGCCAGATCCCCGAGTGGCTTTTCACTGCTGGAGATGGAAATCGCCTATAAGGTCGAAAAGAAAGCGTCCAGAAACTGGCCAGCACCTCTCAATAGCCAAGAGAGTAGAGCGAAGGCTCCTAAGAGAAGGAACAACGACATCAGAACAGAATAAGGTTGTGTGTGCTCTGTTCAAATGGTACTCAAAAGTTTTATATATATGCCATCTATATATATATATATATATATATAATAATATATATATATATGTATATATATATATTGTCCTCTATATTGACATGTTAACAAAAACACAAAACATTTTAAATGACTGCCAAACAGAGGGAGAGGTATTTGCAAGGATTGCCTTACCAGCAGCTCATGTTCTTCTCTGGAGGTGTGGAATTATAACTGTAAGAAGAGCGTCTACTTATGCCAAACAAAAGGTAAAAAAGCGCCATTTCACAGAGTCAATAGAATGCTGGCAGCCAATCCAATTAGAATTTAAAAAGCCACCTACAACAACAATGGGTAATGTGGCTCATCAGAAGAGAAGGATCAAGATTAAACTCTTTGACCCTCATGTACTCTGATGATGGAACCAGTGAGTCTGCAAAGAGAGAAATCAAAGCTAGCTGATGCAAAATGTTCCCCAGAAACAGAGCAGCTGAGCTGATTTTATGCCAGTAATGGTATTAAGTAACAACAGACCTGCTCTTTTGCACAAAAACGCATAGTCTGCTGCTTACAAGCATACAGGCGTGTCAGGATGGCCGGCCCGGTCCTAAGGCAGTTCAGGTCGCAGTCTCCCGTCTAGGCGTAGGTTGCCGAATCCCGCTTCAGACATATTGGGCCCCTACAGCTCTTAATTGCATGACATTTACTGCTTGAAATGCGGTGTCATTTGAATTGGCAGTGAAGAAAAGGAACAGCTGCAGTATGAGAGCAGCTCCACATATTTCACGAAGAATCCTTTTATGAACTGCGTGAAATATGGCATATATGAGCGTCCAATATATTCCCTGATAAGAAGATGAAAGTAGACTATTTGGATTTAAAATAGCCAAGTCATTGCTCTTGGGCCAGTGGCATAATGGAATCTCGGCCTTCTGACTAGGATCGAAGATTCCCAGCAGTTCGACTCCTGGCTGGCTGCGGCGGTGGTTTTCTATGTCATTAGAGTGCCTGCTACTGCTGAGTAAAAACAGCGTCATTAAGCCTTCGATAGCTAAGTGGGTAGAAGCCGAATTACTGTAGGCATTTCACTGGGGTCATCCATAATAGTTTCCTGACCCACATTATGCTTTTATTATACACAGGAGATCATTTATCTGACAGTTATATTCTCTATAATAAAATTGAAGCATGAAGTGATACAAACACCTTCAGAACCACCATTATTGTAGGCTAGAGTATTGAAGCAGTTTTATTTTTAAAACATGTATGAACTTTTCTGTCTGATGGAAAACATGGGGAACACTATCTGACAGGAACATTCTCAAGGTGTCAAGGATGTGTTCCCCAAGCTTGAGATGGTCACAACCTATCCGTCCGAACAACTAAACTCAGTGACAAGACATTTGACTGCAGATCAAGGAGGTCCCGGTTCAAATCGGGTGTCCCCTTCTCCCCTTCAGTTCGTTTCTTTGTGGCTTTCAAAGATGTTTAAGCTTGTATTGCTATTCATTCATCCCATACAAAGCCGGTCCAACTATTATTAGAGCAAAACTGGATTTTCTCTCTGTCACGGTGCAAAAGCAGTTTGCAATGTGACGAGGTGGCCAGTGTGGTTAAAGGCGATGGACTGCTAATCCATTGTGCTCTGCAGCGTGGAGTTCGAAATCCCATCCCTAAAATGGATTTCCATGCTTCGCTCTGAGAAAAACCAAATGAATAAGATGAATGTGTCATGGGATTGCCATTATGAATCTCGATTGCTTTGTGTTTCAAAGCACTTTGCTTAAGAATACATTTCTTCCAGAAGCCACATTGTGCACCTAGAAGAAAAGGTGGAAATTAAGAATAGCATTTCTCCATGGATCTGCTTGGCCAGATTCGAGGATTTTGTCACCGGCTTAAAATCCAGCATGGACAGAATAGAATCAGGAACAGGAACATTCTACTGGTGTCAAACCTACAAAAGCCCGAAACCATTTGTTGGCCATGAAATTTGCACCGCCGATAAGCTCCAGTTGGTAGGCGAGGAGGACTGTAGAGCATTTCACTGGTCATCCTTAGAGTGGCTGGTTCAAATCCGGCTCGAGAAGGGAGAGAGGTGTTTTCCACCTCTGAGTTGGTCATACCAAAATTTGTTACTTGTCAAAATGTCCGTCTCAAAACACAAGTCCGGAATGACCTGAATCCGAACCCGGGCCGCGGCGGTGAGGCGCCGAATCTAACCACTAGACCACCAGAGGACGATCTGCTCTGGCAGGGACTGACCAAGGCGTGGAAGTGAAATGGAGCCGCACCTGCAGTAGTTTAAAAGTACCACCCCTGCCCGTGTGAGGCTCGAACTCCGCGACCTTCTAGATGATGAGACTGGCCAGCGCTGCCTAGCACTTCGCCAACGAGGCACAATGGACGTCGGGGGTGGGGATGAAGCACTGCAGTGAAGGAGGCTGACACTGACAGAAGCGGAATCACAAGTGAAGTCAAAGTAACCGCATTTACTTTGGATTGTATCTGAATTCTTGCCACTGTAAATCGGATTATACATGAGTGATTAAGACATTTTGTTCCAAATTGAACTGCAAGCGTGGAAACTTCCTGGAAGAACCACAACATTCTAAAGAGCATAACAGAAGCAAAGCACCAAGCCAACCAAGAAGCTACAATAACAGTCCAACAGCATCAGGAAACGGTGAGTTCCTTTACTAAATGTTTTACGTCTAGGAAAAGAAGAAAAACTCTTTTCATATATTATACACATATTGACATAATAAAAATACACATACAATTTTTAATTAAACTAAACAAAGGAAGAGACTTGCCAGTCTTGTTTGACCAGCCTACCTGCTCACCAGCAACTCCGTTCTTCTGTGGTGGTGTGAATTATCAACTGTGAAAGCCTATACCACATAGGCGGTAAGCGCCCACTGATAGGTCAAGACTATGCTATCGACCAATCCCATTACAATACAAACAGCAAGTACAGACATCAATGGAGGAAGTGCCTCATCAGAAGAATGACCGTGCAAATCGTGACCATCACATTGCCCGATGATGTAACCAGTGAGCCTGCAAAACAAAATCAAAACTAACTAATCCAACCCCCCAGAAGCCGACTTCATGCAGAAGTACAAGGCAGGGAAGTAAAAGCAGATCTGTTCTTTGGCACAGACTAGTAAAATGCAAGCCATGAAGCAGCTTCGTCTGTATCACAGAGGAGCACAGTAATGATCCAGTGTTCAGAAGACATTCTTGAACAGTTTGAGGAGAACTGTGCAGCCTTGAAAAGACCTAGCAGAGAAGAGGAAAGTCTGCTCTCAGCCCAGTAACACCAGCAGATGACAGCTTCACACACACACACACAGCCCCTCTTTCCCACAAACACACTCATACCAACAGTGTCTGTTCAATAGATCCCCGAGTGCTTTTCACTGCTGGAGATGGAAATCACTGAATCGAGAAAGAAAGCGTCCAGAAAACTGTTAGCACCTCTCAATAGCCAAGAGAGTGAGCGAAGGCTCCTAAAGGGACAACGACATCAGAACAGAATAAGGTTGTGTATTGCTCTGTTCAAATGGAATACCTCTAGTTTTATATTATATATATATATATATATATATATATATATATGTATATATATATATATATATATATATTATATTGTCCTCATATTGACATGTTAACAAAAACACAAAAACATTTTAAATGACTGTAGAAGCAGAGGAGAGGTATTTGCAGGTTGCTTACCAGCAGCTCATGTTCTTCTCTGGAGGTGTGAATTGCAACCTAAATGAAGGCGTCTATGCCAAACAAAAGGTAAACGCCCATTTCACAGGTCAATAGAATCTGAACGGCCAATCCAATTAGAATTCAAAACCACTACAAGCAACAATGGAGTAATGTGGCTCATCAGGAAGAAGGGGATCGAGTTAAACTCTTTGACCCTCATGTACTCTGATGAGTGGAACCAGTGAGTCTGCAAAGAAAATCAAAGCTAGCTGATCAAATGTTCCCCAGAAACAGAGCAAGCTGATTTTTATGCAAGTAAATGACGTGAAAGTAACAGCAGACCTGCTCTTTTGCACAAAGCAGCATAGTCTGCTGCTTACAAGCCTGGGCGTGTCAGGATGGCCGAAGCGGTCTAAGGCAGTTCAGGTCGCAGTCTCCCCGTCTAGGAAGAGTTCAGATCCCACTTCAGACATATTGGGCCCCTCTGGCTCTTAATTGCATGACATTTGCACGAAATACAGTGTCATTTGAATTGGCAGTGAAGAACAGACGCGTGTGAGGCTCCATATTTCGAAGAATCTTTATAGACCACGTGAAATATGGCATATACAGAGGCGTCCAATAATATTCCCTGATAAGAAGATGAAAGTAGACTATTTGGTTAAATAGCCAAGTCATTGCTCTTGGGCCGGTGTACTTGATGGATAACGCGTCTGACTACGGATCAGAAGATTCCAGGTTCGACTCCTGGCTGGCTCGGCGGTGGTTTTCTGTCGTGTAAGTGCCTGCTCTCTTGGTAAAAAACAGCGTCGATTAAGCCTTCGATAGCTAAGTGGGTAGAATGCCGGAGTACTGTAGGCATTTCACTGGTCATCCTGTGGATTTTTCCTGACCCACATTATGCTTTTTATTATACACAGGAGATCATTATCTGACGGTTATATTCTCTATAATAAAAAATGAAGCATGAAAATACAAACACCTTCAGAACCTACATTATTGTAGGCTAGATATTGAGCAGTTTATTTTTTAAAACATGTATGAACTTTCTGTCTGATGGAAAACATGGGGAACACTATCTGACAGGAACATTCTCAGGTGTCAGGGATGTGTTCCCCAGCAATGAGAGATGGTCACAACCTTCCGTGCTTGAGGGTATAGCTCAGTGGTAGAGCATTTGACTGCAGATCAAAGGGTCCCCGGTTCAAATCCAGGTGTCCCCTTGCTCCCTTCAGTTTCATGCGTTTCTTTGTGGCTTTCAAAATGTTTAGCGTATTGCTATTCATTTCATCCATACAAAGCGGTCCAACTATTTAGGCAAAACTGGATTTTTCTCTCTGTCACCGGTGCAAAGCAGTTTGCAATGTGAAACGAGGTGGCCAGTGGTTAAAGGCGATGGACTGCTAATCCATTAATGCTCTGCACGCGTGGGTTCGAATCCCATCCTCGTGCGTTCCATGCCCCGCTCTGAGAAAACCCAAATGAATAAGATGAATGTGTCATAGGATATACATTATGAATCTCATTGCTTTGTGTTTCAAAGCACTTTAGTAAGACCACATTTCTTCCAGAAGCCACATTGTGCACTAGAAGAAAAGGTGAAATTAAGAATGGCATTTCTCCATGGATCTGCTTGGCCAGATTCTGATTTGTGCTGACTTAAAATCCACAGCATGGGACGAATAGAATCAGGAACAGGAACATTCACTGGTGTCAAATACAAAACCGAAACCATTGTTGGCCATGGTACACCTTCGATAGCTCAGTTGGTAGAAGCGGAGGACTGTAGGCATTTCACTGGTCATCCTTGGAATTAAGCTGGTTCAAATCCGGCTCGAAGGAAGAGGTGTTTTCCTACGAGTTGGTCATACAAATTTGTTACTTGTCAAAATGTCCGTCTCAAAACACAAGTTCCCTGACCGGGAATCCGAACCCGGGCCCTTGGCCGGTGAGAGCGCCCGAATCCTAACCACTAGACCACCAGGGACGATCTGCTCACAAGCTAGGGATAGGCCAAGAAGCGTGGAAGTGAAATGGGCGCATACCAGTAGTTTAAAAGTACCACCCTGCCCGTGTGGGGCTCGAACTCACGCGACCTTCAGATTATGAGACGAGCGCGCTGCCTAACTGCGCCAGCGAGGCACAATGGGCGTCGGTGGGGGGGGCGAAGCACTGCAGTGAAGGAGGCGACACTGACAGCGGAATCACAAGTGAAGTCAAAGTAACCGCATTTACTTTGGATTGTATCTGAATTCTTGCCACTGTAAATCGGATTATACACATAGTGATTAAGACATTTTGTTCGAAATTGAACTGCAAACGTGGAAACTTCCTGGAAGAACCACAACATTCTAAAGAGCATAACAGAAGCAAAGCACCAAGCCAACCAAGAAGCTACAATAACAGTCCAACAGCATCAGGGGAAACAGTGGGTTCCTTTAAATGTTTTACGTCTAGGAAAAAGAAGAAAAACTCTTTTCATATATTATACACATATTGACATAATAAAATACACATACAATTTTAATTAAACTAAACAAAGGAAGAGACTTGCCAGTCTTGTTTGACCAGCCTACCTGCTCACCAGCAACTCACGTTCTTCTGTGGTGGTGTGAATTATCAACTGTGAAGGAAGCCTATACCACATAAGCGGTAAAGCCCACTGATAGGTCAAGACTATGCTATCGACCAATCCCATTACAATACAAACAGCAAGTACAGACATCAATGGAGGAAGTGCCTCATCAGAAGGAGGCGTTACCGAAATACTGAAATCTCTGACCATCACATGCCCGATGATGTAACCAGTGAGCCTGCAAAAACAAAATCAAAACTAACTAATCAACCCCCAAGCCGACTTCATGCAAGTACAAGGCAGGGAAAGTAAAAGCAGATCTGTTCTTTGGCACAGACTAGTAAAATGCAAGCCATGGCGCAACTACGTCTCTACCATCACAGAGGCACAGTAATGATCCAGTGTTCAGAAGACATTCTTGAACAGTTTGAGAGAGACTATTGCAGCCTTGAAGACCTAGCAGAGAAGGAAAGTCTGCTCTCAGCCCAGTAACACCAAGCAGATGACAGCTTCACACACACACACACAGCCCTCTTTCCCACCAAACACTCATACCAACAGTGTCTGTTCAATAGATCCCCGAGTGCTTTTCACTGCTGGAGATGGAAATCACTGAATCGAGAAAGCGTCCAAGAAACTGGCAGCACCTCTCAATAGCCAAAGAGAGTGAGCGAAGGCTCCTAAAGAGGACAACGACATCAGAACAGAATAAGGTTGTGTGCTCTGTTCAAATGAATGCCTCTAGTTTTATATATATATATATATATATATATATATATATATATATATATATATATATATTGTCCTCATATTGACATGTTAACAAAACACAAAAACATTTTAAATGACTGTAAACAGAGGAGAGGTATTTGCAAGGATTGCCTTACCAGCAGCTCATGTTCTTCTCTGGAGGTGTGAATTAGCAACTGTGAAGGCGTCTATGCCAAACAAAAGGTAACAGCCATTTCACAGGTCAATAGAATGCGAGCGGCCAATCCAATTAGAATTCAAAACCACTACAAGCAACAATGGAGTAATGTGGCTCATCAGAAGAAGGGGATCGAGTTAAACTCTTTGACCCTCATGTACTCTGATGATGGAACCAGTGAGTCTGCAAAGAGAAAATCAAAGCTAGCTGATCAAATGTTCCCCAGAAACAGAGCAAGCTGATTTTATGCAAGTAAATGACGTGAAAGTAACAGCAGACCTGCTCTTTTTGCACAAAAACGCATAGTCTGCTGCTTACAAACGCCTGGAAGTGTCAGGATGGCGAGCGGTCTAAGGCAGTTCAGGTTGCAGTCTCCCGTCTAGGCGTAGGTTCGAATCCCACTTCAGACATATTGGGCCCCTACAGCTCTTAATTGCATGACATTTACTGAAATCTGGTGTCATTTGAATTGGCAGTGAAGAACAGGCCGCGTGTAGAGGCTCCATATTTCACGAAGAATCCTTTTATAGACACGTGAAATATGGCATATACTCTGAGGCGTCCAATAATATTCCCTGATAAGAAGATGAAAAGTAGACTATTTGGTTAAATAGCCAAGTCATTGCTCTTGGGCCAGTGGCGCAATGGATATACGCGTCTGACTACGGATCAGAAGATTCCAGGTTAGACTCCTGGCTGGCTCGGCCGGTGGTTTTCTGTCGTAGAGTGCCTGCTCTCTTGGTAAAAACAGCGTCGTTAAGCCTTCGATAGCTAAGTGGGTAGAAGCGAATTACTGTAGGCATTTCACTGGTCATCCTGTGGATTTTTCCTGACCCACATTATGCTTTTATTATACACAGGAGATCATTATCTGACAGTTATATTCTCTATAATAAAATTGAAGCATGAAAATACAAACACCTTCAGAACCTACGTATTGTAGGCTAGATATTGAGCAGTTTTATTTTTTAAAACATGTATGAACTTTTCTGTCTGATGGAAAACATGGGGAACACTATCTGACAGGAACATTCTCAGGTGTCAGGATGTGTTCCCCAGCAATGAGATGGTCACAACCTTCAGTCTTGAGGGGGTATAGCTCAGTGGTAGAGCATTTGACTGCAGATCAAAGAGGTCCCGGTTCAAATCCAGTGTCCCCTTACTCCCCTTCAGTTTGCGTTTCTTTGTGGCTTTCAAAATGTTTAGCGTATTGCTATTCATTCATCCATACAAGGCGGTCCAACTATTTAGGCAAAACTGGATTTTCTCTCTGTCACCGGTGCAAAGCAGTTTGCAATGTGGCTTGAGGTGGCAGTGGTTAAAGGCGATGGACTGCTAATCCATTGTGCTCTGCGCGTGAGTTCCCGAATCCCATCCTCGTCGTTCCATGCTTACGCTCTGAGAAAAACCCAAATGAATAAGATGGATGTGTCATAGGATATACATTATGAATCTCATTGCTTTGTGTTTCAAAGCACTTTGGCAAGACCACATTTCTTCCAGAAGCCACATTGTGCACTAGAAGAAAAGGTGAAATTAAGAATGGCATTTCTCCATGGATCTGCTTGGCCAGATTCTGATTTGTCTGACTTAAAATCCACAGCATGGACGAATAGAATCAGGAACAGGAACATTCACTGGTGTCAAATACAAAACCCGAAACCATTGTTGGCCATCGGTACCACCGCCGATAGCTCAGTTGGTGGTAGGAGGAGGACTGTAGGCATTTCACTGGTCATCCTTAGGTCGCTGGTTCAAATCCGGCTCGAAGGAAGAGGTGTTTTCCTACTGAGTTGGTCATGCAAATTTGTTACTTGTCAAAATGTCCGTCTCAAAACACAAGTTCCCTGACCGGAGTCGAACCGGGACGCTGGCGGTGAGCGCGCGAATCTAACCACTAGACCACCAGGGACGATCTGCTCACAAGCTGGGATAGGCCAAAGGCGTGGAAGTGAAATGGAGCCGCATACCAGTAGTTTAAAAGTACCACCCTGCCCGTGTGAGGGCTCGAACTACGACCTTCCAGATTATGAGACTGGCAGCTGCCTAACTTGCGCCAGCGAGGCACAATGGGCGTCGGGGGTGGGGGCCGAAGCACTGCAGTGAAGGAGGCGACACTGACAAGCGGAATCACAAGTGAAGTCAAAGTAACGCATTTACTTTGGATTGTATCTGAATTCTTGCCACTGTAAATCGGATTATACACATAGTGATTAAGACATTTTGTTGAAATTGAACTGCAAGCGTGGAAACTTCCTGGAAGAACCACAACATTCTAAAGAGCATAACAGAAGCAAAGCACCAAGCCAACCAAGAAGCTACAATAACAGTCCAACAGCATCAGGAAACAGTGAGTTCCTTTAAATGTTTTCGTCTAGGAAAAGAAGAAAAACTCTTTTCATATATTATACACATATTGACATAATAAAATACACATACAATTTTAATTAAACTAAACAAAGGAAGAGAGACTTGCCAGTCTTGTTTGACCAGCCTACCTGCTCACCAGCAACTCCACGTTCTTCTGTGGTGGTGTGAATTATCAACTGTGAAAGCGCCTATATGCCACATAAGCGGTAAAAGCCCACTGATAGGTCAAGACTATGCTATCGACCAATCCCATTACAATACAAACAGCAAGTACAGACATCAATGGAGGAAGTGCCTCATCAGAAGGAGGCTGACCGACCTGGAAATCTCTGACCATCACATGCCCGATGATGTAACCAGTGAGCCTGCAAAACAAAATCAAAACTAACTAATCAACCCCAGAAGCCGACTTCATGCAAGTACAAGGCAGGAAAGTAAAAGCAGATCTGTTCTTTGGCACAGACTAGTAAAATGCAAGCCATGGCCGCAACCTTCGTCTGTATCACAGAGGCACAGTAATGATCCAGTGTTCAGAAGACATTCTTGAACAGTTTGAGAGAGACTGTGCAGCCTTGAAAGACCTAGCAGAGAAGGGAAAGTCTGCTCTCAGCCCAGTAACACCAGCAGATGACAGCTTCACACACACACACACAGCCCCTCTTTCCCACCAAACACTCATACCAACAGTGTCTGTTCAATAGATCCCCGAGTGCTTTTTCACTGCTGGAGATGGAAATCACTGAATGAAAAGAAAACGTCCAAGAAACTGGCGCACCTCTCAATAGCCAAGAGAGTGAGCGAAGGCTCCTAAAGAAGGACAACGACATCAGAACAGAATAAGGTTGTGTGTGCTCTGTTCAAATGAATACCTCTAGTTTATATATATATATATATATATATATATATATATATATATATATATATATATATATATATATATCATATTGACATGACATGTTAACAAAAACACAAAACATTTTAAATGACTGTAAACAGAGGGGAGAGGTATTTGCAAGGATTGCCTTACCAGCAGCTCATGTTCTTCTCTGGAGGTGTGAATTAGCAACTGTGAAGGCGTCTATGCCAAACAAAAGGTAAGCGCCCATTTCACAGGTCAATAGAATCACGACGGCCAATCAATTAGAATTCAAAAACCACTACAAGCAACAATGGAGTAATGTGGCTCATCAGAAGAGGGGATCGAGTTAAACTCTTTGACCCTCATGTACTCTGATGATGGAACCAGTGAGTCTGCAAAGAGAAAATCAAAGCTAGCTGATCAAATGTTCCCCAGAAACAGAGCAAGCTGATTTTATGCAAGTAAATGACGTGAAAGTAACAGCAGACCTGCTCTTTTGCACAAAAACGCATAGTCTGCTGCTTACAAACACACCTGGTGTCAGGATGGCCGGCGGTCTAAGGCAGTTCAGGTTGCAGATCTCCCGTCTAGGCGTGGGTTCGAATCCCACTTCAGACATATTGGGCCCCTACAGCTCTTAATTGCATGACATTTTACTGAAATACGGTGTCATTTGAATTGGCAGTGAAGAACAGGCACGTATGAGGCTCCATATTTCCACGAAGAATCCTTTTATAGACACGTGAAATATGGCATATATGAGCGTCAATAATATTCCCTGATAAGAAGATGAAAGTAGACTATTTGGTTAAATAGCCAAGTCATTGCTCTTGGGCCAGTGGCGCAATGGATACTTAGCGTCTGACTACGGATCAGAAGATTCCAGGTTCGACTCCTGGCTGGCTTTCGGCGGTGGTTTTCTGTCGTAGAGTGCCTGCTCTCTTGGTAAAAACAGCGTCGTTAAGCCCGATAGCTAAGTGGGTAGAAGCGAATTACTGTAGGCATTTCACTGGTCATCCTGTGGATTTTCCTGACCCACATTATGCTTTTTATTATACACAGGAGATCATTATCGACAGTTATATTCTCTATAATAAAAATGAAGCATGAAAATACAAACACCTTCAGAACCTACGTATTGTAGGCTAGATATTGAGCAGTTTTATTTTTAAAACATGTATGAACTTTCTGTCTGATGGAAAACATGGGGGAACACTATCTGACAGGAACATTCTCAGGTGTCAGGATGTGTTCCCCAGCAATGAGATGGTCACAACCTTCAGTCGCGGGGGTATAGCTCAGTGGTAGAGCATTTGACTGCAGATCAAGAGGTCCCGGTTCAAATCCGGGTGTCCCCTTGCTCCCTTCAGTTTGCGTTTCTTTGTGGCTTTCAAAATGTTTAGCGTATTGCTATTCATTCATCCATACAAAGGCGGTCCAACTATTTAGGCAAAACTGGATTTTTCTCTCTGTCACGGTGCAAAGCAGTTTGCAATGTGACGAGGTGGCCGAGTGGTTAAGGCGATGGACTGCTAATCCATTGTGCTCTGCAGCGTGGGTTCGAATCCCATCCTCGTCGTTCCATGCTTGGCTCTGAGAAAAACCCAAATGAATAAGATGAATGTGTCATAGGATATACATTATGAATCTCATTGCTTTGTGTTTCAAAAGCACTTTGGCAAGACCACATTTCTTCCAGAAGCCACATTGTGCACTAGAAGAAAAGGTGAAATTAAGAATGGCATTTCTCCATGGATCTGCTTGGCCAGATTCTGATTTATGCAACTTAAAATCCACAGCATGGACGAATAGAATCAGGAACAGGAACATTCACTGGTGTCAAATACAAAACCGAAACCATTGTTGGCCATCCGGTACACCTTCGATAGCTCAGTTGGTAGAAGCGGAGGACTGTAGGCATTTCACTGGTCATCCTTAGGTGCGCTGGTTCAAATCCGGCTCGAAGGAAGAGGTGTTTTTCCTACGAGTTGGTCATGCAAATTTGTTACTTGTCAAAATGTCCGTCTCAAAACACAAGTTCCCTGACCGGGGAATCGAACCAGGGTGGCGGGTAAGGCGCGAATCCTAACCACTAGACCACCAGGGACGATCTGCTCACAAGCGGGATAGGCCAAGGCGTGGAAGTGAAATGGAGCACGCATACCAGTAGTTTAAAAGTACCACCCTGCCCGTGTGAGGCTCGAACTCACGACCTTCAGATTATGAGACTGGCTGGCTGCCTAACTGCGCCAACGAGGCACAATGGGCGTGAGGGGTGGGGGATGAAGCACTGCAGTGAAGGAGCTGACACTGACAGCGGAATCACAAGTGAAGTCAAAGTAACCGCATTTACTTTGGATTGTATCTGAATTCTTGCCACTGTAAATCCGGATTATACACATAGTGATTAAGACATTTTGTTGAAATTGAACTGCAAACGTGGAAACTTCCTGGAAGAACCACAACATTCTAAAGAGCATAACAGAAGCAAAGCACCAAGCCAACCAAGAAGCTACAATAACAGTCCAACAGCATCAGGAAACAGTGAGTTCCTTTAAATGTTTTACGTCTAGGAAAAAGAAGAAAAACTCTTTTCATATATTATACACATATTGACATAATAAAATACACATACAATTTTAATTAAACTAAACAAAGGAAGAGAGACTTGCCAGTCTTGTTTGACCAGCCTACCTGCTCACCAGCAACTCCGTTCTTCTGTGGTGGTGTGAATTATCAACTGTGAAGCCTATGCCACATAAGCGGATGCGCCCACTGATAGGTCAAGACTATGCTATCGACCAATCCATTACAATACAAACAGCAAGTACAGACATCAATGGAGGGAAGTGCCTCATCAGAAGGAGGCGACCGACCTGAAATCTCTGACCATCACATGCCCCGATGATGTAACCAGTGAGCCTGCAAAAACAAAATCAAAACTAACTAATCAACCCCCCCAGAAAGCCGACTTCATGCAAGTACAAGGCAGGAAAGTAAAAGCAGATCTGTTCTTTGGCACAGACTAGTAAAATGCAAGCCATGACGCCTTCGTCTGTATCACAGAGGCACAGTAATGATCCAGTGTTCAGAAGACATTCTTGAACAGGTTGAGAGAGACTGTGCAGCCTTGAAAGACCCTAGCAGAAGGGAAAGTCTGCTCTCAGCCCAGTAACACCAGCAGATGACAGCTTCACACACACACACACAGCCCCTCTTTCCCACCAAACACTCTTTACCAACAGTGTCTGTTCAATAGATCCCGAGTGCTTTTCACTGCTGGAGATGGAAATCACTGAATGAATGAAAGCGTCCAAGAAACTGACGCACCTCTCAATAGCCAAGAGAGTGAGCGAGGAGGCTCCTAAAGAGAGGACAACGACATCAGAACAGAATAAGGTTGTGTGTGCTCTGTTCAAATGAATGCCTCTAGTTTTATATATATATATATATATATATATATATATATATATATATATATATATATATTGTCCCTCATATTGACATGTTAACAAAAACACAAAAACATTTTAAATGACTGTAAACAGAGGGAGGTATTTGCAAGGTTGCCTTACCAGCAGCTCATGTTCTTCTCTGGAGGTGTGAATTAGCAACTGTGAAGGCGTCTATGCCAAACAAAGGTAAACGCCCATTTCACAGGTCAATGGGAATCGCGGGCAGCCAATCCAATTAGAATTCAAAACCACTACAAGCAACAATGGAGTAATGTGGCTCATCAGAAGAAGGGGATCGAGTTAAACTCTTTGACCCTCATGTACTCTGATGATGGAACCAGTGAGTCTGCAAAGAGAAAATCAAAGCTAGCTGATCAAATGTTCCCAGAAACAGAGCAAAGCTGATTTTATGCAAAGTAAATGACGTGAAAGTAACAGCAGACCTGCTCTTTTGCACAAAACGCATAGTCTGCTGCTTACAAATACTGCTCTAAGTGTCAGGATGGCCGGCGGTCTAAGGCAGTTCAGGTTGCAGTCTCCCGTCTAGGCGTGGGGTTCGAATCCACTTCAGACATATTGGGCCCCTACAGCTCTTAATTGCATGACATTTACTGAAATACTTTGTGGTGTCATTTTGAATTGGCAGTGAAAGAACAGGCACGTATGAGGGGCGCTCCATATTTCACGAAGAATCCTTTTATAGACCACGTGAAATATGGCATATACTGAGGCGTCCAATAATATTCCCTGATAAGAAGATGAAAGTGACTATTTGGTTAAATAGCCAAAGTCATTGCTCTTGGGCCAGTGGGCAATGGATACTTAGCGTCTGACTCTGGATCAGAAGGTTCCAGGTTAGACTCCTGGCTAGCTCGGCCGGTGGTTTTCTGTAAAGTAGAGTGCCTGCTCTCTTGGTAAAAACAGCGTCGTTAAGCCTTGCGATAGCTAAGTGGGTAGAAGCGAATTACTGTAGGCATTTCACTGGTCATCCTGTGGATTTTCCTGACCCACATTATGCTTTTATTATACACAGGAGATCATTATCTGACAGTTATATTCTCTATAATAAAAATGAAGCATGAAAATACAAACACCTTCAGAACCTACGTATTGTAGGCTAGATATTGAGCAGTTTTATTTTTAAAACATGTATGAACTTTCTGTCTGATGGAAAACATGGGGAACACTATCTGACAGGAACATTCTCAGGTGTCAGGATGTGTTCCCCAGCAATGAGATGGTCTACAACCTTCAGTGCGAGGGTATCAAGCTCAGTGGTAGAGCATTTGACTGCAGATCAAGAGGTCCCGGTTCAAATCGGGTGTCCCCTTGCTCCCTTCAGTTTCGCGTTTCTTTGTGGCTTTCAAAATGTTTAGCGTATTGCTATTCATTCATCCATACAAAGCGGTCCAACTATTTAGGCAAAACTGGATTTTTCTCTCTGTCACCGGTGCAAAGCAGTTTGCAATGTGACGAGGTGCCGAGTGGTTAAAGGCGATGGACTGCTAATCCATTGTGCTCTGCACGCGTGGGTTCGAATCCATCCTCGTGGTTCCATGCTTAGCTCTGAGAAAACCCAAATGAATAAGATGGATGTGTCATAGGATATACATTATGAATCTCATTGCTTTGTGTTTCAAAGCACTTTGGCAAGACCACATTTCTTCCAGAAGCCACATTGTGCACTAGAAGAAAAGGTGAAATTAAAAGAATGGCATTTCTCCATGGATCTGCTTGGCCAGATTCTGATTTGTCGGCTTAAAATCCACAGCATGGACGAATAGAATCAGGAACAGGAACATTCACTGGTGTCAAATACAAAACCGAAACCATTGTTGGCCATCGGTACACCGATAGCTCAGTTGGTAGGCGGAGGACTGTAGGCATTTCACTGGTCATCCTTAGATTCAGCTGGTTCAAATCCGGCTCGAAGGAAGAGGTGTTTTTTCCTACGAGTTGGTCATGCAAATTTGTTACTTGTCAAAATGTCGTCTCAAAACACAAGTTCCCCTGACCGGGAATCGAACCCAGGCCGGCGGTGAAGCGCCGAATCTAACCACTAGACCACCAGGGACGATCTGCTCACAAGCGGGATAGGCCAAAGGCGTGGAAGTGAAATGGGCCGCATACCAGTAGTTTAAAAAGTACCACCCTGCCCGTGTGAGGCTCGAACTCCACGACCTTCAGATTATGAGACTGGCCAGCGCTGCCTAACTGCGCATAGCGAGGCACAATGGGCGTCGGGGGTGGGGGGACTGAAGCACTGCAGTGAAGGAGGCTGACACTGACAGCGGAATCACAAGTGAAGTCAAAGTAACGCATTTACTTTGGATTGTATCTGAATTCTTGCCACTGTAAATCGGATTATACACATAGTGATTAAGACATTTTGTTCGAAAATTGAACTGCAAGCGTGGAAACTTCCTGGAAGAACCACAACATTCTAAAGAGCATAACAGAAGCAAAGCACCAAGCCAACCAAGAAGCTACAATAACAGTCCAACAGCATCAGAAACGGTGAGTTCCTTTAAATGTTTTACGTCTAGGAAAAGAAGAAAAACTCTTTTCATATATTATACACATATTGACATAATAAAATACACATACAATTTTAATTAAACTAAACAAAGGAAGAGACTTGCCAGTCTTGTTTGACCAACCTACCTGCTCACCAGCAACTCACGTTCTTCTGTGGTGGTGTGAATTATCAACTGTGAAGGCGCCTATGCCACATAAGCGGTAAAGCCCACTGATAGGTCAAGACTATGCTATCGACCAATCCCATTACAATACAAACAGCGAAGTACAGACATCAATGGAGGAAGTGCCTCATCAGAAGGAGGCGACCGACCTGAAATCTCTGACCATCACATGCCCGATGATGTAACCAGTGAGCCTGCAAAAACAAAATCAAAACTAACTAATCAACCCCCCAGAAAGCCGACTTCATGCAGAATTACAAGTACAAGGCAGGAAAGTAAAAGCAGATCTGTTCTTTGGCACAGACTAGTAAAATGCAAGCCATGGCCGCAACTTCGTCTGTATCACAGAGGCACAGTAATGATCCAGTGTTCAGAAGACATTCTTGAACAGTTTGAGAGAGACTGTGCAGCCTTGAAAGACCCTAGCAGAGAAGGGAAAGTCTGCTCTCAGCCCAGTAACACCAGCAGATGACAGCTTCACACACACACACACAGCCCTCTTTCCCACCAAACACTCATACCAACAGTGTCTGTTCAATAGATCCCGAAGAGTGCTTTTCTGCTGGAGATGGAAATCACTGAATCGAAAGAAAGCGTCCAAGAAACTGGCGCACCTCTCAATAGCCAAGAGAGTGAGCGAAGGCTCCTAAAGAGGACAACGACATCAGAACAGAATAAGGTTGTGTGTGCTCTGTTCAAATGAATGCCTCTAGTTTTTATATATGTATATATATATATATATATATATATATATATATATATATATATATATATATTGTCCTCATATTGACATGTTAACAAAAACACAAAAACATTTTTAAATGACTGTAAACAGAGGGGAGGTATTTGCAAAGGTTGCCTTACCAGCAGCTCATGTTCTTCTCTGGAGGTGTGAATTAGCAACTGTGAAGGCGTCTATGCCAAACAAAAGGTAAACGCCCATTTCACAGGTCAATAGAATGCGAACGGCCAATCAATTAGAATTCAAAACCACTACAAGCAACAATGGGTAATGTGGCTCATCAGAAGAAGGGGATCGAGTTAAACTCTTTGACCCTCATGTACTCTGATGATGGAACCAGTGAGGTCTGCAAAAGAGAAAATCAAAGCTAGCTGATCAAATGTTCCCCAGAAACAGAGCAAGCTGATTTTATGCAAGTAAATGACGTGAAAGTAACAGCAGACCTGCTCTTTTGCACAAAAAGCGCATAGTCTGCTGCTTACAAACTGCCTAGGCGTGTCAGGATGGCCCGGCCGGTCTAAGGCAGTTCAGGTCGCAGTCTCCGATCTAGGCGTGGGTTGAATCCCACTTCAGACATATTGGGCCCTACAGCTCTTAATTGCATGACATTTTACTGAAATACGATTGTCATTTGAATTGGCAGTGAAGAACGGAAGGCAGCGATGAGGGCGCTCCATATTTTCACGAAGAATCCTTTTATAGACCGTGAAATATGGCATATATCTGAGCGTCAATAATATTCCCTGATAAAGAAGATGAAAGTAGACTATTTGGTTAAATAGCCAAGTCATTGCTCTTGGGCCAGTGGCATGAAATGGATACTTGGCGTCTGACTACGGATCAGAAGGTTCCAGGTTCGACTCCTGGCTAGCTCAGAAAGCGGTGGTTTTCTGTGGTAGAGTGCCTGCTCTCTTGGTAAAAACAGCGTCGTTAAGCCTCCCGATAGCTAAGTGGGTAGAAGCTGAGGAATTACCTTAGGCATTTCACTGGTCATCCTGTGGATTTTTCCTGACCCACATTATGCTTTTTATTATACACAGGAGATCATTATCTGACAGTTATATTCTCTATAATAAAAATGAAGCATGAAAATACAAACACCTTCAGAACCTACGTATTGTAGGCTAGATATTGAGCAGTTTTATTTTTAAAACATGTATGAACTTTCTGTCTGATGGAAAACATGGGGAACACTATCTGACAGGAACATTCTCAGGTGTCAGGATGTGTTCCCCCAGCAATGAGATGGTCACAACCTTCAGTGCGGGGGTATAGCTCAGTGGTAGAGCATTTGACTGCAGATCAAGAGGTCCCCGGTTCAAATCCGGGTGTCCCCTTGCTCCCTTCAGTTTGCGTTTCTTTGTGGCTTTCAAAATGTTTAGCGTATTGCTATTCATTCATCCATACAAAGGCGGTCCAACTATTTAGGCAAAACTGGATTTTCTCTCTGTCACCGGTGCAAAGCAGTTTGCAATGTGACGAGGTGTGATGGTTAAAGGCGATGGACTGCTAATCCATTATTGCTCTGCAGCGCGTGGGTTCGAATCCCATCCTCGTCGTTCCATGCTTCAGCTCTAGAGAAACCCAAATGAATAAGATGAATGTGTCATAGGATATACATTATGAATCTCATTGCTTTGTGTTTCAAAGCACTTTGGCGAACCACATTTCTTCCAGAAGCCACATTGTGCACTAGAAGAAAAGGTAGAAATTAAGAATGGCATTTCTCCATGGATCTGCTTGGCCAGATTCTGGATTTATAACGACTTAAAATCCACAGCATGGACGAATAGAATCAGGAACAGGAACATTCACTGGTGTCAAATACAAAACCGAAACCATTGTTGGCCATCGGTACACCTTCGATAGCTCAGTTGGTAGCGCGGAGGACTGTAGGCATTTCACTGGTCATCCTTAGGTGCAGCTGGTTCAAATCCGGCTCGAAGGAAGAGGTGTTTTCCTCTGAGTTGGTCATACAAATTTGTTACTTGTCAAAAATGTCCGTCTCAAAACACAAGTTCCCCTGACCGGGAATCGAACCCGGGCATGGCGGTGAGAGCGCCGAATCCTAACCACTAGACCACCAGGGACGATCTGCTCTCACAAGCGGGATAGGCCAAAGAGGCGTTGAAGTGAAATGGAGCGCATACCAGTAGTTTAAAAGTACCACCCTGCCCGTGTGAGGCTCGAACTCACGACCTTCAGATTATGAGACTGGACAGCTGCCTAACTTGCGCCAGCGAGGCCACAATGGGCCGTGGGGGTGGGGGGCCGAAGCACACAGTGAAGGAGGCGACACTGACAAGCGGAATCACAAGTGAAGTCAAAGTAACGCATTTACTTTGGATTGTATCTGAATTCTTACCACTGTAAATCGGATTATACACATAGTGATTAAGACATTTTGTTCGAAATTGAACTGCAAACGTGGAAACTTCCTGGAAGAACCACAACATTCTAAAGAGCATAACAGAAGCAAAGCACCAAGCCAACCAAGAAGCTACAATAACAGTCCAACAGCATCAGGAAACAGTGAGTTCCTTTAAATGTTTTACGTCTAGGAAAAAAGAAGAAAAACTCTTTTCATATATTATACACATATTGACATAATAAAATACACATACAATTTTAATTAAACTAAACAAAAGGAGAGAGACTTGCCAGTCTTGTTTGGACCAGCCTACCTGCTCACCAGCAACTCCGTTCTTCTGTGGTGGTGTGAATTATCAACTGTGAAGGCGCCTATGCCACATAAGCGGTAGCGCCCCACTGATAGGTCAAGACTATGCTATCGACCAATCCCATTACAATACAAACAGCAAGTACAGACATCAATGGAGGAAGTGCCTCATCAGAAGGAGGCGACCTACCTGAAATCTCTGACCATCACATGCCCGATGATGTAACCAGTGAGCCTGCAAAAACAAAATCAAAACTAACTAATCAACCCCCAGAAAGCCGACTTCATTGCAGAGTACAAGGCAGGAAAGTAAAAGCAGAATCTGTTCTTTGGCACAGACTAGTAAAATGCAAGCCATGGCGCAACTTCGTCTGTATCACAGAGGCACAGTAATGATCCAGTGTTCAGAAGACATTCTTGAACAGTTTGAGAGAGACTGTGCAGCCTTGAAAGACCTAGCAGAGAAGGGAAAGTCTGCTCTCAGCCCAGTAACACCAGCAGATGACAGCTTCACACACACACACACAGCCCCTCTTTCCCACCAAACACTCATACCAACAGGTGTGTCTGTTCAATAGATCCCTGGAGTGCTTTTTCACTGCTGGAGATGGAAATCACTGAATCGAAAGAAAGCGTCCAAGAAACTGGCGCACCTCTCAATAGCCAGAGAGAGTGAAGCGAAGGCTCCTAAAGAGGACAACGACATCAGAACAGAATAAGGTTGTGTGTGCTCTGTTCAAATGAATGCCTCTAGTTATTATATTATATATATATATATATATATATATATATATATATATATATATATATATATATTGTCCTCATATTGACATGTTAACAAAACACAAAAACATTTTAAATGACTGTAAACAGAGGGAGAGGTATTTGCAAGGATTGCCTTACCAGCAGCTCATGTTCTTCTCTGGAGGTGTGAATTAGCAACTGTGAAGGCGTCTATGCCAAACAAAGGTAAAGCATCCATTTCACAGGTCAATAGAATCTGAGAGCGGCCAATCAATTAGAATTCCAAAACCACTACAAAGCAACAATGGAGTAATGTGGCTCATCAGAAGAAGGGGATCAGGTTAAACTCTTTGACCCCTCATGTACTCTGATGATGGAACCAGTGAGTCTGCAAAGAGAAAATCAAAGCTAGCTGATCAAATGTTCCCCAGAAACAGAGCAAGCTGATTTTATGCAAGTAAATGACAGTGAAAGTAACAGCCAGACCTGCTCTTTTGCACAAAAGCATAGTCTGCTGCTTACAAACGCATACAAAGGCGTGTCAGGATGGCGAAGCGGTCTAAGGCAGTTCAGGTCGCAGTCTCCCGTCTAGGCGTGGAGTTCGAATCCCACTTCAGACATATTGGGCCCCTACAGCTCTTAATTGCATGACATTTACTGAAATACGGTGTCATTTGAATTGGCAGTGAAGAACAGGCACGCGTATGAGGCTCCATATTTCCGCGAAGAATCCTTTTATATGGAACCGCGTGAAATATGGCATATGCTGAGCGTCCAATAATATTCCCTGATAAGAGAAGATGAAAGTAGACTATTTGGTTAAATAGCCAAGTCATTGCTCTTGGGCCAGTAGGCGCAATGGATGCTTAGCGATCTGACTACACGGATCAGAAGATTCCAGGTTGACTCCTGGCTGGCTCGGCCGGTGGTTTTCTGTCGTAGAGTGCCTGCTCTCTTGGTAAAACAAGCGTCGTTAAGCCTTCCGATAGCTAAGTGGGTAGAAGCGGAGAATTACTGTAGGCATTTCACTGGTCATCCTGTGGATTTTCCTGACCCACATTATGCTTTTATTATACACAGGAGATCATTATCTGACAGTTATATTCTCTATAATAAAAATGAAGCATGAAAATACAAACACCTTCAGAACCTACGTATTGTAGGCTAGA
Source organism: Beaufortia kweichowensis (assembly GCA_019155185.1). NCBI lineage: Eukaryota > Metazoa > Chordata > Actinopteri > Cypriniformes > Gastromyzontidae > Beaufortia > Beaufortia kweichowensis. The sequence continues at coordinate 12,850,658 of CM032813.1, forward strand.
TATTGAGCAGTTTTATTTTTAAAACATGTATGAACTTTCTGTCTGATGGAAAACATGGAGAACACTATCTGACAGGAACATTCTCAGGTGTCAGGATGTGTTTCCCAACAAATGAGATGGTCACAAACCTTCAGTGCGGGGTATAGCTCAGTGGTAGAGCATTTGACTGCAGATCAAGAGGTCCCGGTTCAAATCGGGTGTCCCTTGCTCCCTTCAGTTTAGCGTTTCTTTGTGGCTTTCAAAATGTTTAAGCGTATTGCTATTCATTCATCCATACAAGGCGGTCCAACTATTTAGGCAAAACTGGATTTTCTCTCTCTGTCCACCGGTGCAAAACAGTTTGCAATGTACAGCGAGGTAACCAGTGGTTAAAGGCGATGGACTGCTAATCCATTGTGCTCTGCATGCGTGGGTTTCGAATCCCATCCTCGATACCGTTCCATGCTTAAGCTCTGAGAAAACCCAAATGAATAAGATGGATGTGTCATAGGGTATACATTATGAATCTCATTGCTTTGTGTTTCAAAGCACTTTGGCAAGACCACATTTCTTCCAGAAGCCACATTGTGCACTAGAAGAAAAGGTGAAATTAAGAATGGCATTTCTCCATGGATCTGCTTGGCCAGATTCTACATTTGTGTGGCTTAAAATCCACAGCATGGACGAATAGAATCAGGAACAGGAACATTCACTGGTGTCAAATACAAAACCGAAACCATTGTTGGCCATCGGTACACCTTGATAAGCTCAGTTGGTAGAAGCCGAGGAGGACTGTAGGCATTTCACTGGTCATCCTTAGGTCGCTGGTTCAAATCCGGCTCGAGAGGAAGAGGTGTTTTTCCCTCTGAGTTGGTCATGCAAATTTGTTACTTGTCAAAATGTCGTCTCAAAACACAAGTTCCTGACGGGAATGAACCCGACGCTTGGCGGTGAAGCGCCGAATCCTAACCACTAGACCACCAGGGGCGATCTGCTCTCAAAGCGGGATAGGCCAAGAGGCGTGGAAAGTGAAATGGGCGCATACCAGTAGTTTTAAAAGTACCACCCTGCCCGTGTGAGGCTCGAACTCACGACCTTCAGATTATGAGACTGGACCAGCTGCCTAACTTTCATAGCGAGGCACAATGGGCGTGTCCGGGGTGGGGGGACGAAGCACTGCAGTGAAGGAGGCGACACTGACAGCGGAATCACAAGTGAAGTCAAAGTAACCGCATTTACTTTGGATTGTATCTGAATTCTTGCCACTGTAAATCGGGATTATACACATAGTGATTAAGACATTTTGTTGAAATTGAACTGCAAAGCGTGGAAACTTCCTGGAAGAACCACAACATTCTAAAAGAGCATAACAGAAGCAAAGCACCAAGCCAACCAAAGCTACAATAACAGTCCAACAGCATCAGGGAAACGGTGAGTTCCTTTAAATGTTTTACGTCTAGGAAAAGAAGAAAAACTCTTTTCATATATTATACACATATTGACATAATAAAAATACATACAATTTTAATTAAACTAAACAAAGGAAGAGAGACTTGCCAGTCTTGTTTGACCAGCCTACCTGCTCACCAGCAACTCACGTTCTTCTGTGGTGGTGTGAATTATCAACTGTGAAGCCTATGCCACATAAGCGGTAACGCCCACTGATAGGTCAAGACTATGCTATCGACTAATCCCATTAAGCAATACAAACAGCAAGTACAGACATCAATGGAGAAGTGCCTCATCAGGAGGGCTGACCGACCTGAAATCTCTGACCATCACATGCCCGATGATGTAACCAGTGAGCCTGCAAAAACAAAATCAAAACTAACTAATCAACCCCCAGAAAGCCGACTTCATACCAGAAAGTACAAGGCAGGAAAGTAAAAGCAGATCTGTTCTTTGGCACAGACTAGTAAAATGCCAAGCCATGACGCTAACTTCGTCTGTATCACAGAGCACAGTAATGATCCAGTGTTCAGAAGACATTCTTGAACAGTTTGAGAGAGAACTGTGCAGCCTTGAAGACCTAGCAGAGAAGGAAAGTCTGCTCTCAGCCCAGTAACACCAGCAGATGACAGCTTCACACACACACACACAGCCTCTTTCCCACCAAACACTCATACCAGCAGTGTCTGTTCAATAGATCCCTGAGTGCTTTTCACTGCTGGAGATGGAAATCACTGAATCGAAAGCGTCCAAGAAACTGGCAGCACCTCTCAATAGCCAAGAGAGTGAGCGAAGGCTCCTAAAGAGGACAACGACATCAGAACAGAATAAGGTTGTGTGTGCTCTGTTCAAATGAATGCCTCTAGTTTATTATATATATATATATATATATATATATATATATATATATATATATATTATATATATATATTGTCCTCATATTGACATGTTAACAAAAACACAAAACATTTTAAATGACTGTAAACAGAGGGGAGGTATTTGCAAGGATTGCCTTACCAGCAGCTCATGTTCTTCTCTGGAGGTGTGAATTAGCAACTGTGAAAGGCGTCTATGCCAGACAAAAGGTGGCAGCCATTTCACAGGTCAATAGAATCGCGAGCGGCCAATCCAATTAGGAATTCAAAACCACTACAAGCAACAATGGAGTAATGTGGCTCATCAGAAGAAAGAGGGATGAGTTAAACTCTTTGACCCTCATGTACTCTGATGATGGAACCAGTGAGTCTGCAAAGAGAAAATCAAAGCTAGCTGATCAAATGTTCCCCCAGAAACAGAGCAAGCTGATTTTATGCAAGTAAATGTGAAAGTAACAGCAGACCTGCTCTTTTGCACAAAAGCATAGTCTGCTGCTTACAAACTTATAGGCGTGTCGTCAGGATGGCCAGCCGGTCTAAGGCAGTTCAGGTTGCAGTCTCACGTCTAGGGCGTAGGTTGAATCCCACTTCAGACATATTGGGCCCCTACAGCTCTTAATTGCATGACATTTACTGAAATACGGTGTCATTTTGAATTGGCAGTGAAGAAAGCAGGCTGCGTATGAGAGCTCCATATTTCGCACGAAGAATCCTTTTATAGAACGCGTGAAATATGGCATATATACAGGCGTCCAATAATATTCCCTGATAAGAGATGAAAGTAGACTATTTGGTTAAATAGCCAAGTCATTGCTCTTGGAGCCGGTGGTGCCAATGGATATAGCGTCTGACTACGGATCAGAAGATTCCAGGTTCGACTCCTGGCTGGCTCGGCGGTGGTTTTCTGTCGTAGAGTGCCTGCTCTCTTGGTAAAAACAAGCGTCGTTAAGCCTTCGATAGCTAAGTGGGTAGGGAAGTACTGTAGGCATTTCACTGGTCATCCTGTGGATTTTCCTGATACATTATGCTTTTTATTATACACAGGAGATCATTATCGACAGTTATATTCTCTATAATAAAAATGAAGCATGAAAATACAAACACCTTCAGAACCTACCTACGCATTTTGTAGGCTAGATATTGAGCAGTTTTATTTTTTAAAACATGTATGAACTTTCTGTCTGATGGAAAACATGGGGGAACACTATCTGACAGGAACATTCTCAGGTGTCAGGATGTGTTCCCCAGCAATGAGATGGTCACAACCTTCAGTCGCGGGGTATAGCTCAGTGGTAGAGCATTTGACTGCAGATCAAAGAGGTCCCCGGTTCAAATCCGGGTGTCCCCTTGCTCCCTTCAGTTTTCGCGTTTCTTTGTGGCTTTCAAAATGTTTAGCGTATTGCTATTCATTCATCCATACAAGGCGGTCCAACTATTTAGGCAAAACTGGATTTTTTCTCTCTGTCACCGGTGCAAAGCAGTTTGCAATGTGGCGAAGGTGGCCGAAGTGGTTAAAGGCGATGGACTGCTAATCCATTGTGGCTCTGCTCTGCGTGGGTTCGAATCCCATCCTCGTCGTTCCATGCTTGGCTCTGAGAGAAAAACCAAATGAATAAGATGAATGTGTCATAGGATATACATTGTGATGAATCTCATTGCTTTGTGTTTCAAAGCACTTTGGCAAGACCACATTTCTTCCAGAAGCCACATTGTGCACTAGAAGAAAAGGTGAAATTAAGAATAGCATTTCTCCATGGATCTGCTTGGCCAGATTCTGATTTGTCTGACTTAAAATCCACAGCATGGACGAATAGAATCAGGAACAGGAACATTCACTGGTGTCAAATACAAAACCCAGAGAAACCATTGTTGGCCATCGGTACACCCGATAGCTCAGTTGGTGGCGAGGAGGACTGTAGGCATTTCACTGGTCATCCTTAGGTGGCTGGTTCAAATCCGGCTCGACGGAGAGAGTGTTGTTCCCTCTGAGTTGGTCATGCAAATTTGTTACTTGTCAAAATGTCCGTCTCAAAACACAAGTTCCCTGACCGGAGAACCGAATCGAACCCGGCCGGTGAAGGCGTGGCGAATCCTAACCACTAGACCACCAGGGACGATCTGCTCTAAAGCTGGGATAGGCCAAGAGGCGTGGAAGTGAAATGGGCCGCCGATACCAGTGGTTTAAAAGTACCACCCTGCCCGTGTGAAACTTCGAACTCACGACCTTCAGATTATGAGACTGAAGCGGCTGCCTAACTGCGCCAGCGAGGCACAATGGGCGTCCGAGGGGTGGGGGCCGAGAGCACTGCAGTGAAGGGCTGACACTGACAGCGGAATCCACAAGTGAAGTCAAAGTAACCGCATTTTACTTTGGATTGTATCTGAATTCTTGCCACTGTAAATCCCGGATTATACACATAGTGATTAAGACATTTTGTTGAAATTGAACTGCAAGCGTGGAAACTTCCTGGAAGAACCACAACATTCTAAAGAGCATAACAGAAGCAAAGCACCAAGCCAACCAAGAAGCTACAATAACAGTCCAACAGCATCAGGAAACAGTGAGTTCCTTTAAATGTTTTCACGTCTAGGAAAAAAGAAGAAAAACTCTTTTCATATATTATACACATATTGACATAATAAAATACACATACAATTTTAATTAAACTAAACAAAGGAGAGAGACTTACCAGTCTTGTTTGACCAACCTACCTGCTCACCAGCAACTCACGTTCTTCTGTGGTGGTGTGAATTATCAACTGTGAAGGCCTATGCCACATAAGCGTGAAAGCTACACTGATAGGTCAAGACTATGCTACTCGACCAATCCCATTACAATACAAACAGCAAGTACAGACATCAATGGAAGTGCCTCATCAGAAGGAGGCGACCGACCTGAAATCTCTGACCATCACATTCTTACATGATGTAACCAGTGAGCCTGCAAAAACAAAATCAAAACTAACTAATCAACCCCCAGGAGAAAGAGAAAGCCCGGACTTCGAAGTGCAGAAGTACAAGGCAGGAAAGTAAAAGCAGATCTGTTCTTTGGCACAGACTAGTAAAATGATACTGAAGCCATGGCCTTAACTACGTCTGTATCCACAGAGGCACAGTAATGATCCAGTGTTCCAGAAGACATTCTTGAACAGTTTAGAGAGAGACTGGTGCACGGCAACCGAAAAGACCTAGCAGAGAAGGAAAGTCTGCTCTCAGCCCAGTAACACCAGCAGATGACAGCTTGACACACACACACACACACAGCCCCTCTTTCCCACCAAACACTCATACCAACAGTGTCTGTTCAATAGATCCCCTGAGTGCTTTCACTGCTGGAGATGGAAATCACTGAATCGAAAGAAAGAATCCAAGAAGGCTTGACGCACCTTCTCAATAGCCAAGAGAGTGAGACGTATAGGCTCCTAAAGAGGACAACGAAACATCAGAACAGAATAAGGTTGTGTGTGCTCTGTTCAAATGAATGCCTCTAGTTTTATATATATATATATATATATATATATATATATATATATATATATATATATGTCATATTGACATGTTAACAAAAACACAAAAAACATTTTAAATGACTGTAAACAGAAGGAGGAGGTATTTGCTGGGATTGCCTTTACCAGCAGCTCATGTTCTTCTCTGGAGGTGTGAATTAGCAACTGTGAAGGCGTCTATGCCAAACAAAAGGTAAACATGCATTTCTGGAGTCAATAGAATCTTTTGACGCCAATCCAATTAGAATTCAAAACCACTACAAAGAAGAAGCAACAATGGAGTAATGTGGCTCATCAGAAGAAGGGGATCGAGTTAAACTCTTTGACCCTCATGTACTCTGATGATGGAACCAGTGAGTCTGCAAAGAAAATCAAAGCTAGCTGATCAAATGTTCCCAGAAACAGAACAAGCTGATTTTTATGCAAGTATGTGGCGTGAAAGTAACAGCAGACCTGCTCTTTTGCACAAAAGCGAAGAGTCTGCTGCTTACAAACGCTCTGGGAAATCAGGATGGCCCGAAAGCGGTCTAAGGCAGTTCAGGTGCAGTCTCTCCGTCTAAGCGTAGGTTAGAATCCCACTTCAGACATATTGGGCCCCTACAGCTCTTAATTGCACTTGACATTTTACTGAAATACGGTGTCATTTGAATTGGCAGTGAAGGAAACGGAACGTGACGTGGAGGGCTCCATATTTCCACGAAGAATCCTTTTATAGACGCGTGAAATATGGCATATATACTAAGGCGATCAATAATATTCCCTGATACAGAAGATGAAAGTAGACTATTTGGTTAAATGGCCAAAGAGTCATTGCTCTTGGGCCAGTGGTTGCAATGGATAACAGCGTCTGACTCTGGGATCAGAAGATTCCAGGTTCGACTCCTGGCTGGCAACGCCCGACTGCGGTTTTCTGTCAAAGTGGGAGTGCCTGCTCTCTCTTGGTAAAAAACAGTGATGGATTAAGCCCGATAACTAAAGTGGGTGGAAAGCGAATTGCTGTAGGCATTTCACTGGTCATCCTGTGGATTTTCCTGACCCACATTATGCTTTTATTATACACGGGAGATCATTATCTGACAGTTATATTCTCTATAATAAAAAAATGAAGCATGAAAATACAAAACACCTTCAGAACCTACGTATTGTAGGCTAGATATTGAGCAGTTTTATTTTTTAAAACATGTATGAACTTCTCTGTCTGATGGAAAACATGGGGGAACACTATCTGACAGGAACATTCTCAGGTGTCAGGATGTGTTCCCCAGCAGTAGAGATGGTCACAACCTTCCGTCGCGAGGTATAGCTCAGTGGTAGAGCATTTGACTGCAGATCAAGAGGTCCCGGTTCAAATCCGGGTGTCCCCCTTGCTCCCCTTCAGTTTAAGTTTTCTTTGTGGCTTTCAAAATGTTTAGCGTATTGCTATTCATTCATCCATACAAAGGCGGTCCAACTATTTAGGCAAAACTGGATTTTTCTCTCTGTCACCCGGTGCAAAGCAGTTGCAATGTGGCGAGGAAGTACGAGAGTGGTTAAAGGCCCGATGGACTGCTAATCCATTGTGCTCTGCGCGATGAGTTCGAATCCCATCCCTCATTAAGTTTCCATGCTTCGGCTCTGAGAGAAAAAACCCAAATGAATAAGATGAATGTGTCATAGGATATACATTATGAATCTCATTGCTTTCTGTTTTCAAAGCACTTTGGTAAGACCACATTTCTTCCAGAAGCCACATTGTGCACTAGAAGAAAAAGGTGAAATTAAGTAATGGCATTTCTCCATGGATCTGCTTGGCCAGATTGTTCTGATTTTGTGCCGGCTTAAAATCCACAGCATGGACGAATAGAATCAGGAACAGGAACATTCACTGGTGTCAAATACAAAACCGAAACCATTGTTGGCCATCCGGGTACACCTTCGATAGCTCAGTTGGTAGGAAAGCCCGGAGGGGACTGTAGAGCATTTCACTGGTCATCCTTAGGTCGCTAGGTTTCAAATCCGGTTGCCGAGAAAGGAAGAGGTGTTTTTCCTACGAAAGTTGGTCATACCAAATTTGTTACTTGTCCAAAATGTCGATCTCAAAACACAAGTCAAGGAAATGACCGGAATCGCGAACCAGACACAAGGCTGAGTGAGAGCGCCCGAAATCCTAACCACTAGACCACCAGGACTCGATCTCTGCTCCTAAGCTGGGATAGGCCAAAGTGGAAGTGAAATGGGCAGCATACCAGTAGTTTAAAAAGTACCACCCTGCCCGTGTGAGCTCCTCGAACTCACTTAACCTTCAGATTATGAGACTGACAGCTGCCCTAACTGGCGCCTCACGAGGCACAAATGGGCGTCCGGGGTGGGGGACGAAGCACTACTGATGAAGGAGGCGACACTGACAGCGGAATCACAAGTGAAGTCCAAGTAACCGCATTTACTTTGGATTGTATCTGAATTCTTGCCACTGTAAATCGGATTATACACGTAGTGATTAAGACATTTTGTTCGAAATTGAACTGCAAACGTGGAAACTTCCTGGAAGAACCACAACAACATTCTAAAGAGCATAACAGAAGCATGAAAGCACCAAGCCAACCAAGAAGCTACAATAACAGTCCAACAGCATCAGGAAACAGTGAGTTCCTTTAAATGTTTTTCACGTCTAGGAAAAGAAGAAAAAACTCTTTTTCATATATTATACACATATTGACATAATAAAATACACATACAATTTTAATTAAACTAAACAAAGGAAGAGAGAGACTTGCCAGTCTTGTTTGACCAGCCTACCTGCTCACCAGCAACTCCACGCGTTCTTCTGTGGTGGTGTGAATTATCAACTGTGAAAGCCTATATGCCACATAAGCGAAGTAAGCGCCCACTGATAGGTCAAGACTATGCTATCGACCAATCCCATTTACAATACAAACAGCAAGTACAGACATCAATGGAGGGGAAGTGCCTCATCAGAAAGGAGGCGACCGACCTGAAATCTCTGACCATCACATGCCCGATGATGTAACCCAGTGAGCCTGCGTAAGAAACAAAATCAAAACCAACTAATCAACCCCCAGAAAAGCCGACTTCATGCAAGTACAAGGCAGGGAAAGTAAAAGCAGATCTGTTCTTTGGCACAGACTAGTAAAGAATGCAAGCCATGGACTTAACTACGTCTGTATCACAGAGGCACAGTAATGATCCAGTGTTCAGAAGACATTCTTGAACAGTTTGAGAGAGAGACTGTGCAGCCTTGAAAGACTCCAGAGAGAAGGAAAGTCTGCTCTCAGCCCAGTAACACCAGCAGATGACAGCTTCACACACACACAGCCCCTCTTCCCACCAAACACTCATACCAACAGTGTCTGTTCAATAGATCCCCCGAGGTGCTTTCACTGCTGGAGGATGGAAATCACTGAATCGAAAGAAAATGCCCAAGAAACTGGCACGACCTCTCAATGGCAAAGAGAGTGAACGAAGGCTCCTAAAGAGAGGACAACGACATCAGAACAGAATAAGGTTGTTACAGTAGCTCTGTTCAAATGAATGTCTCTAGTTTTATATATATATATATATATATATATATGTATATATATATATATATATATATATATATATATATATATTATCCTCATATTGACATGTTAACAAAAAACACAAAAACATTTTACTAAATGACTGTAAACAGAGGGGAGGTATTTGCAAGTTGCCTTACCAGCGGCTCATGTGTTGTTCTTCTCTGGAGTGTGTGAATTAGCAACTGTGAAGGCGTCTATGCCAAACAAAGGTAAACGCCCATTTCACACAGGTCAATAGAATACGAACGGCCAATCCAATTAGAATTCAAAACCACTACAAGCAACAATGGAGTAATGTGGCTCATCAGAAGAAGGGATCGAGGTTAAAACTCTTTTGACCCTCATGTACTCTGATGATGGAACCAGTGGAGTCTACAAAGAGAAAATCAAAGCTAGCTGATCAAATGTTCCCCAGAATAGCAGAGCAAAGCTGATTTTATGCAAGTAAATGGCGATGAAAGTAACAGCAGACCTGCTCTTTTGCACAAAAGCGCATAGTCTGCTGCTTACAAACGCCTGGGCGTGTCAGGATGGCGAGCGGTCCTAGAACAGTTCAGGTTGCAGTCTCCCGTCTATGGCGTATAAGGTTGAATCCCACTTCAGACATATTGGGCCCCTACAGCTCTTAATTGCATGACATTTACTGAAATACGGTGTCATTTAATTGGCAGTGAAAGAAAGAGCAAGTACTGTATGAGGGCGCTCCATATTTCCACGAAGAATCCTTTTATGACACCGTGAAATATGGCTTTATATACAGGCGATCCAATAATATTCCCTGATAAGAAGATGAAAAGTAGGCTATTTGGATTTAAATAGCCAAGTCATTGCTCTTGGGCCAGTGGGTGCCAATGGATACTTAGCGTCTGACTACGGATCAGAAGATTCCAGGTTCCCGGACTCCTGGCTGGCTCATTGGTGGTTTTCTGTCGGTAAGTGCCTGCTCTCTTAGTAAAACAGCGTCAGTAAACCTCGATAGCTAAGTGGGTAGAAGAAGCGAATAATTGTAGGCATTTCACTGGTCATCCTGTGGATTTTTCTGACCCATTATGCTTTTATTATACACAGGAGATCATTATCTGAGCAGTTATATTCTCTATAATAAAATTGGGAAGCATGAAAATACAAACACCTTCAGAACCTACGTGTATTGTAGGCTAGATATTGAGCAGTTTTATTTTTAAAACATGTATGAGACTTTTCTGTCTGATGAAAACATGGGGAACACTATCTCAGCAGGGAACATTCTCAGGGTGTCAGGATGTGTTCCCCAGCAATGAGATGGTCACAACCTTCCGTGCGAGGGTATAGCTCTAGTGGTAGAGCATTTGACTGCAGATCAAGAGGTCCCGGTTCAAATCCGTGTCCCCTTCACTCCCTTCAGTTTCGTTTTCTTTGTGGCTTTCAAAATGTTTTGAGCCGTATTGCTATTCATTCATCCATACAAAGGCCCGTCCAACTATTTAGGCAAAACTGGATTTTTCTCTCTGTCACGGTGCAAAGCAGTTTGCAATGTGGCGAGGTGGCCAGTGGTTAAGGCGATGGACTGCTAATCCATTGTGCTCTACCACCGCGTGGAGTTCGAATCCCATCCTCGTGCGTTCCATGCTTGCGGCTCTCCGAGAAAAACCCAAATGAATAAGATATGAATGTGTCATAGGATGATATACATTATGAATCTCATTGCTTTGTGTTTCTGAAAGCACTTTAACCCAAGAACCACATTTCTTCCAGAAGCCACATTGTGCACTAGAAGAAAAGGTGAAATTAAGAATGGCATTTCTCCATGGATCTGCTTGGCCAGATTCTGATTTGTCGCGACTTAAAAAATCCACAGCATGGACGAATAGAATCAGGAACAGGAACATTCACTGAAGTGTCAAATACAAAACGCGAAACCATTGTTGGCCATCGGTACACACCTCGATAGCTCAGTTGGTAAATTGTGTGAGGAGGACTGTGGCATTTCACTGGTCATCCTTAGATTAAGCTGGTTCAAATCCGGCTCGAAGGAAGAGGTGTTTTTTTCCTACGAGTTAGTCATGCAAATTTTGTTACTTGTCAAAATGTCCGGTCTCATAACACAAGAAGTTCCGGAATGACAGGAATCGAGAACCGGAGGCCAGCAGGCGGTGAGCGCCCGAATCCTAACCACTAGACCACGGGGACGATCTGCTCACAAGCTGGGATAGGCCAAAGGGCAGTGAAGTGAAATGGGCGCATACCAGTAGTTTAAAAAGTACCACCCCGTGCCGATGTGAGGCTCCGAACTCACGACCTTCAGATTATGAGACTGGATCGGCGCTGCCCTAACTTCGCCAGCGAGGCACAATGGACGTCGGGGTGGGGGACTGGGACAAAGCTACTGCAGTGAAGGAGGCGGCACTGACAGCCGGAATCACAAATGAAGTCAAAGTAACGCATTTACTTTGGATTGTATCTGAATTCTTGCCACTGTAAATCCGGATTATACACATAGTGATTAAGACATTTTGTTCGAAATTGAACTGCAAGCGTGGAAACTTCCTGGAAGAACCACAACATTCCTAAAGAGCATAACAGGAAGCAAAAGCACCAAAGCCAACCAAGAAGCTACAATAACAGTCCAACAGCATCCAGGAAACAGTGAGTTCCTTTTAAATGTTTCCACGTCTAGGAAAAGAAGAAAAAACTCTTTTCATATATTATACACATATTGACATAATAAAATACACATACAATTTTAATTAAACTAAACAAAGGAGAGAGACTTGCCAGTCTTGTTTGACCAGCCTACCTGCTCACCAGCAACTCCACGTTCTTCTGTGGTGGTGTGAATTATCAACTGTGAAGTAAGCCTATACCCACATAAACGGTAAGCACTTCCCACTGATAGGTAGTCAAGACTATGCTTATCGAAATTAATCCCATTACAATACAAACAGCAAAAGTACAGACATCAATGGAGTGGAAGTGCCTCATCAGAAGGGAGGCTTACCGACCTGAGAATATCTGACCATCACATGCCCGATGATGTAACCAGTGAGCCTGCAAAACAAAAAATCAAAAACTAACTAATCAACCCCCAGAAAAGCCGACTTCATGCAAGTACAAGGCAGGAAAGTAAAGCAGATCTGTTCTTTGGCACAGACTAGTAAAATGCAAACCATGGACGCAACTACGTCTGTATCACAGAGGCACAGTAATGATCCAGTGTTCAGAAGACATTCTTTGAACAGTTTGAGAGAGAGACTGTGCGGTTCTTGAAAGACCTAGCAGAGAAGTGGAAAGTCTGCTCTCAGCCCAGTAACACCAGCAGATGACAGCTTCACACACACACACACACAGCCCTCTTTCCCACCAAACACTCATACCAACAGTGTCTGTTCAATAGATCCCTGAGTGGCTTTTCACTGCTGGAGATGGAAATCACTGAATCGAAAAGAAAAGCGTCCAAGAAACTGGCGCGCACCTCTCAATAGCCAAGAGAGTGAGCGAAGGAAGGCTCCTAAAGAAGGGACAACGACATCAGAACAGAATAAGGTTGTGTGTGCTCTGTTCAAATGAATGCTCCTCTAGTTTTATATATATATATATATATATATATAGTATATATATATATATATATATATATATATATATATATATATTATCCTATATTGTCCCTATATTGACATGTTAACAAAAAACACAAAACATTTTAAATGACTGTAAACAGAGGGAGAGGTATTTGCAAAAGGATTGCCTTACCAGCAGCTCATGTTCTTCTCTGGAGGTGTGAATTAGCAACTGTGAAGTACGTCTATGCCAAACAAAAGGTAAACGCCCATTTCACAGGTCAATAGAATGCATGACGGCCAATCAATTAGAATTCAAAACCACTACAGAAAAGCAACAATGGAGTAATGTGGCTCATCAGAAGAAGGGGATCGAGTTAAAACTCTTTGACCCTCATGTACTCTGATGATGGAACCAGTGAGTCTGCAAAGAGAAAATCAAAGCTAGCTGATCAAATGTTCCCCAGAAACAGAGCAAGCTGATTTTATGCAAGTAAATAGCGATGAAAGTAACAGCAGACCTGCTCTTTTGCACAAAAAGCGCGTAGTCTGCTGCCTTCAAACGCTTGCAAAGTGTCAGGATGGCCGGCGGTCTAAGGCAGTTCAGGTCGCAGTCTCCCGTCTAGGCGTGAGTTGAATCCCACTTCAGACATATTGGGCCCCTACAGCTCTTAATTGCATGACATTTTACTGAAATACGGTGTCATTTGAATTGGCAGTGAAGAACAGGTGACGCGTGTAGGGTGACTCCATATTTCGCGAAGAATCCTTTATAGACACGCGTGAAATATGCGCCATATACAGGCGTCAATAATATTCCCTGATAAAGAAGAGATGACTATTTGGTTAAATAGCCAAGTCATTGCTCTTGGGCCAGTGGCTGCAATGGATACTTAGCGATCTGACTTCTGGATCAGAAGATTCCAGGTTCGACTCCTGGCTGGCTCGAAGACGGTGGTTTTCTGTCGTTAGAGTGCCTGCTCTCTTGGTAAAAAACAACACGTCGTTAAAGCCTTCGATAGCTAAGTGGGTGAAGCCGGAGTACTGTAGGCATTTCACTGGTCATCCCTGTGGATTTTTCCTGACCCACATTATGCTTTTTTATTATACACAGGAGATCATTATCTGAGCAGTTATATTCTCTATAATAAAAATGAAGCATAGAAAGAAAATACAAACACCTTCTTCAGAACCCTCGTATTGTAGGCTAGATATTGAGCAGTTTTATTTTTAAAACATGTATGAACTTTCTGTCTGATGGAAAACATGGGGAACACTATCTGACAGGAACATTCTCAGGTGTCAGGATGGAAGTTCCCCAGCAATAGAGATGGTCACAACCTTCCCGTCGCGGGGTATAGCTCAGTGGTAGAGCATTTGACTGCAGATCAAGAGGTCCCGGTTCAAATCCGGGTGTCCCCTGCTCCTTCAGTTCACGTTTCTTTGTGGCTTTCAAAATGTTTAGCGTGTTGCTATTATTCATTCATCCATACAACAAGGCGGTCCAACTTCAATTTAGGCAAAACTGGATTTTTCTCTCTGTCACCGGTGCAAAGCAGTTTGCAATGTGACGAGGTGGCCGAGAGAGTGGTTAAAGCGCGATGGACTGCTAATCCATTGTGCTCTGCACGCAGCACATTGAGTTCGAATCCCATCCTCGTCGTTCCATGCTTAGCTCTGAGAAAAACCCAAATGAATAAGATGAATGTGTCATAGGATATACATTATGAATCTGCATTGCTTTGTGTTTCAAGAAGCACTTTGGCAAGACCACATTTCTTCCAGGAAGCCACATTGTGCACTAGAAGAAAGGTGAAATTAAGAATGGCATTTCTCCATGGATCTGCTTGGCCAGATTCTGATTTGTCTGACTTAAAATCCACAGCATGGACGAATAGAATCAGGAACAGGAACATTCACTGGTGTCAAATACAAAACCAGAAACCATTGTTGGCCATCGGTACACCTTCGATAGCTCAGTTGGTAGAGCCGGAGGACTGTAGGCATTTCACTGGTCATCCTTAGGTCGCTGGTTCAAATCCGGCTCGAAGGAAGAGGTGTTTTTCCCTCTGAGTTGGTCATGCAAATTTGTTACTTGTCAAAATGTCCGTCTCAAAACACAAGTTCCCTGACCGGGAATCGAACCGGCCGTGGCGCTTGGCGGTGAAGAGCGCCCGAATCCTAACCACTCAGACCACCAGGAACTGATCTGCTCACAAGCCGGGATAGGCCAAGATGCATTCTTAAGAGAGTGAAATGGAGCGCGCATGTACCAGTAGTTTGAAAAGTACCACCTGCCATGTGTGAGGCTCGAACTCGCGACCTTCAGATTATGAGACTGGCGAGCGCTGCTAACTGGCGCCAGCGAGGCACAATGGGACGTGAGGGGGTGGGGGGATGAAGCACTGCAGTGAAGAGGCTGACACTGACGAAGCGGAATCACAAGTGAGAAGTCAAAAGTAACGCATTTACTTTTGATTGTATCTTGAATTCTTGCCACTGTAAATCCCGGATTATACATAGTGATTAAGACATTTTGTTCGAGAATTGAGACTGCAAACGTGGAAACTTCCCTGGAAGAACCACAACATTCTGAACCCATAAACAGAAGCAAAGCACCTAAAGCCAACCAAGAAGCTACAATAACAGTCCAACAGCATCAGGGAAACAGTGAGTTCCTTTAAATGTGTTTTCGTCTAGGAAAAAGAAGAAAAACTCTTTTCATATATTATACACATATTGACATAATAAAATACATACAATTTTAATTAAATAAACAAAGGAAGAGAGACTTGCCAGTCTTGTTTGACCAGCCTACCTGCTCACCAGCAACTCACGTTCTTCTGTGGTGGTGTGAATTATCAACTGTGAAGGCGCCTATGCCACATAAGCGGTAGCGCCCACTGATGGAGGTCAAGACTATGCTATCGACCAATCCCATTACAATACAAACCTTAAGTACAGACATCAATGGAGAAGTGCCTCATCAGAAGGAAGTGACAGGCCTGAGAAATCTCTGACCATCCCACATGCCCGATGATGTAACCAGTGAGCCTGCAAAAGAAACAAAATCAAAACTAACTAATCCAACCCCCAGAAAGCCGACTTCATGCAAATTACAAGGCAGGAAAGTAAAAGCAGATCTGTTCTTTGGCACAGACTAGTAAAAATGCAAGCCATGTGAGCGCAACTTCGTCTGTATCACAGAGGCACAGTAATGATCCAGTGTTCAGAAGACATTCTTGAACAGTTTGAGGAAGACTGTGCAACCTTGAAAAGACCCTAGCAGAGAAGGAAAGTCTGCTCTCAGCCCAGTAACACCAGCAGATGACAGCTTCACACACACACACACGCCCCTCTTTCCCTGAAACACTCCATACCAACAGTGTCTGTTCAATAGATCCTGAGTGCTTTTCACTGCTGGAGATGGAAATCACTGAATGAGAAAAGCGTCCAGAAAAACTGGCCCGCACCTCTCAATAGCCAAGAGAGAGTGAGCGAAGGCTCCTAAAGAAGGACAACGACATCAGAACAGAATAAGGTTTGTGTGCTCTGTTCAAATGAATGTATCTATTATATATATCCTATATATATATATATATATATGTATATATATATATATATATATATATATATTGTCCTCATATTGACATGTTAACAAAAACACAAAAAAACATTTTAAATGACTGTAAACAGAGGGAGAGGTATTTGCAAGTTGCCTTACCAGCAGCTCATGTTCTTCTCTGGAGGTGTGAATTAGCAACTGTGAAGGCGTCTATGCCAAACAAAGGTAAGCGCCATTTCACAGGTCAATAGAGATGCTGACGGCCAATCGAATTAGAATTCAAAAACCACTACAAACAACAATGGAGTAATGTGGCTCATCAGAAGAAGGGGATCCAGTTAAACTCCTTTGACCCTCATGTACTCTGATGATGGAACCAGTGAGTCTGCAAAGAGAAAATCAAAGCTAGCTGATCAAATGTTCCCCAGAAACAGAGCAAGCTGATTTTATGCAAGTAAATGGCGATGAAAGTAACAGCAGACCTGCTCTTTGCACAAAAAGCATAGTCTGCTGCTTACAAGCGCCTGGAAGTGTCAGGATGGCCCGAAGGCGGTCTAAGGCAGTTCAGTTAGCAGTCTCCCGTCTAGGCGTAGGTTGAATCCCACTTCAGACATATTGGGCCCCTACAGCTCTTAATTGCATGACATTTACTGAAATGCGGTGTCATTTGAATTGGCAGTGAGAAGAACAGAGCGCATTATGAGAGCTCCATATTTCCGCGAAGAATCCTTTTATAGACCACGTGAAATATGGCATATATACTAAGCGTCAATAATATTCCCTGATAAGAAGATGAAGTAGACTATTTGGTTAAATAGCCAAGTCATTGCTCTTGGGCCAGTGGGCTTGATGGATAGCGTCTGACTCTGGATCAGAAGATTCCAGAGTTACGACTCCTGGCTGGCTCGGACGGTGGTTTCTGTGGTAGAGTGCCTGCTCTCTTGGTAGAAACAGCGTCGTTAAGCCTTGATAGCTAGAGAGTGGGTAGAAGCGAGATTACTGTAGGCATTTCACTGGTCATCCTGTGGATTTTCTGACCCACATTATACTTTTATTATACACGGAGATCATTATCCTGACAGTTATATTCTCTATAATGGGAATTGAAGCATGAAAATACAAACACCTTCAGAACCCTACCGTATTGTAGGCTAGATATTGAGCAGTTTATTTTTTTTAAAGCATGCTTAACTGAACTTTCTGTCTGAATGGAAAACATAGGGGAACACTATCGAAGCAGGAACATTCTCGGAGTGTCAGGATGTGTTCCCCAGCAATGAGATGGTCACAACCTTCCCGTGCTGGGGGTATAAGCCTCAGTGAGTAGAACATTTGACTGCAGATCAAAGAGGTCCCCGGTTCAAATCCAGGTGTCCCCTTGCTCCCTTCAGTTTCGCGTTTCTTTGTGGCTTTTCAAAATGTTTAAGCGTATTGCTATTCATTCATCCATACAAAAGGTCCAACTATTTTAGGCAAAACTGGATTTTTCTCTCTGTCACGGTGCAAAGCAGTTTGCAATGTGGCCGAGGTGGCCAGTGGTTAAAGGCGTGGACTGCTAATCCATTGTGCTCTGCACTGCGGCGTGGGTTCGAATCCATCCTCGAAATGCGTTCCATGCTTGGCTCTAGAGAAAACCCAAATGAATAAGATGAATGTGTCATAGGATATACATTATGAATCTCATTGCTTTGTGTTTCAAAGCACTTGCTGTAGACCACATTTCTTCCAGAAGCCACATTGTGCACTAGAAGAAAAGGTGAAATTAGAATGGCATTTCTCCATGGATCTGCTTGGCCAGATTCTGAATTTGTCTGACTTAAAATCCACAGCATGGACGAATAGAATCAGGAACAGGAACATTCACTGGTGTCAAATACAAAGCCCGAAACCATTGTTATTAGCCGGTACACCTTCGATAGCTCAGTTGGTAGAAATGACGGAGGACTGTAGGCATTTCACTGGTCATCCTTAGGTCCGGCTGGTTCAAATCCGGCACCGAAGGAAGAGGTGTTTTCCCTCTGAGTTGGTCATACAAATTTGTTACTTGTCAAAAATGTCCGTCTCAAAACACAAAGTTCCCTGATGACGGAATCGAACCGGGAACTGGTGATTAGGCGCATGAATCTAACCACTAGACCACCAGGGACGATCTGCTCACAAGCGGGATAGGCCAAAGAGCGTGGAAGTGAAATGGGCGCGCATACCAGTAGTTTAAAAAGGTACCACCCCTGCCCGTGTGAGGCACCGAACTCTCGCGACCTTCAGATATGAGACTGGGCTGCCTAACTTCGCCAACGAGGCACAATGGGCCGTCGGGGGTGGGGGACGAAGCACTGCAGTGAAGAGGCTGACACTGACAGCGGAATCACAAGTGAAGTCAAAGTAACCGCATTTACTGGATTGTATCTGAATTCTTGCCACTGTAAATCGGATTATACACATAGTGATTAAGACATTTTGTTGAGAATTGAACTGCAAACGTGGAAACTTCCTGGAAGAACCACAACATTCTAAAGAGCATAACAGAAGCAAAGCACCAAGCCAACCAAGAAGCTACAATAACAGTCCAACAGCATCAAGGAAACGAAACGGGTTCCTTTAAATGTTTTCGTCTAGGGAAAAGAAGAAAAACTCTTTTCATATATTATACACATATTGACATAATAAAATACACATACAATTTTAATTAAAGCTAAACAAAGGAAGAGACTTACGCCAGTCTTGTTTGACCAGCCTACCTGCTCACCAGCAACTCCACGTTCTTCTTCTGTGGTGGTGTGAATTATCAACTGTGAAGGCACCTATACCACATAAACGGTAGCACCCACTGATAGAGTCAAGACTATGCTATCGACCAATCCCATTACAATACAAACAGCAAAGTACAGACATCAATGGAGGAAGTGCCTCATCAGAAGGAGGCGACCGACCTGAAATCTGACCATCACATGCCCCGATGATGTAACCAGTGAGCCTGCAAAACAAAATCAAAACTAACTAATCCAACCCCAGAAAGCCGACTTCATGCAAGTACAAGGCAGGAAAGTAAAAGCAGATCTGTTCTTTGGCACAGACTAGTAAAATGCAAGCCATGGCGCAACTACGTCTGTATCACAGAGCACAGTAATGATCCAGTGTTCAGAGACATTCTTGAACAGTTTGAGAGAGAACTATTGCAGCCTTGAAAAGACCCTAGCAGAGAAGGGAGAAGGAGTCTGCTCTCAGCCCAGTAACACCAGCAGATGACAGCTTCACACACACACACAGCCCTCTTTCCCACCCAAACACTCATACCAACAGTGTCTGTTCAATAGATCCCAGTGCTTTTCACTGCTGGAGATGGAAATCACTGAATCCGAATGAAAGAAGCGTCAAAAACTGTGCACCTCTCAGCCCAGCCAAGAGAGTGAGCGAAGGCTCCTAAAAAGGGACAACGACATCAGAACAGGGGAATAGGGTTGTGTGTGCTCTGTTCAGATATATATGCCTCTAGTTTATATATATATATATATATATATATATATATATATATATTGTCCTCATATTGACATGTTAACAATAACACAGAAACATTTTAAATGACTGTAAACAGAGGGTAGGTGTTATTTGCAAGGATTGCCTTACCAGCAGCTCATGTTCTTCTCTGGAGGTGTGAATTACTGTGAAGGCGTCTATGCCAAACAAAAGGTAAACGCCCATGTTCACAGGTCAATCCAGAATCGCGAGGCAGCCAATCCAATTAGAATTCAAAAGCCACTACAAGCAACAATGGAGTAATGTGGCTCATCAGAAGAAGGGATCGAGTTAAACTCTTTGACCCCTCATGTACTCTGATGATGGAGACCAGTGAGTCTGCAAAGAGAAAATCAAAGCTAGCTGATCCAAATGTTCCCCAGAAACCAGAGCAAGCTGATTTTATGCAAGTAAATGGCATTAAAGTAACAGCAGACCTGCTCTTTTGCACAAAAACGCATAGTCTGCTGCTTACAAGCGCCTACAAGTGTCAGGATGGCGGTGGTCTAAGGCAGTTCAGGTTAGCAGTCTCCGTCTAGGCGTGGGTTCGAATCCCGCTTCAGACATATTGGGCCCCTACAGCTCTTAATTGCATGACATTTACTGAAATCTGATTGTCATTTGAATTGGCAGTGAAGAACAGGTGACGTATAGCAGGAGGCTCCATATTTCACGAAGAATCCTTTTATAGACTACGTGAAATATGGCATATACTCTGAGCGATCCAATAATATTCCCTGATAAGAAGATGAAAAGTAGACTATTTGGTTAAATAGCCAAGTCATTGCTCTTGGGCCAGTGGGCCTGAGAATGGATACTTGGCGTCTGACTACTGGATCAGAAGATTCAGGTTCGACTCCTACCAGCTGGCTCGGCGGTGGTTTTCTGTAAAATTAGAGTGCCTGCTCTCTTGGTAAAAACAGCGATCGTTAAGCCTTCCCGATAGCTAAATTAAAGGTAGAAGCTGAGGAGTACTGTAGGCATTTCACTTTCTGGTCATCCTGTGGATTTTTCCTGACCCACATTATGCTTTTTATTATACACAGGAGATCATTATCGACAGTTATATTCTCTATAATAAAATGAAGCATGAAAATACAAACACCTTCAGAACCTACGTATTTGTAGGCTAGATATTGAGCAGTTTTATTTTTTAAAACATGTATGAACTTTCTGTCTGATGGAAAACATGGGAACACTATCTGACAGGAACATTCTCAGGTGTCAGGATGTATTTCCCCAGCAATGAGATGGTCACAACCTTCCAGTGCGGGGAATTTATAGCTCAGTGGTAGAGCATTTGACTGCAGATCAAAGAGGTCCCGGTTCAAATCAGGTGTCCCCTTACTCCCCTTCAGTTTCGCGTTTCTTTGTGGCTTTCAAAATGTTTAGCGTGTGCTATTCATTCATCCATACAAAGGCGGTCCAACTATTTAGGCAAAACTGGATTTTTCTCTCTGTCACGGTGCAAAGCAGGTTGCAATGTGGCGAGGTGGCCAGTGGTTAAAGGCGATGGACTGCTAATCCATTGTACTCTCTGCGTGGGTTGAATCCCATCCTCGTCGTTCCATGCTTAGCTCTGAGAAAAACCCAAATGAATAAGATGAATGTGTCATAGGATATACATTATGAATCATTTGGCAGTGTGTTTCAAAGCACTTTAGCAGAACCACATTTCTTCCAGAAGCCACATTTGTGCACTAGAAGAAAGGTGAAATTAAGAATGGCATTTCTCCATGGATCTGCTTGGCCAGATTCTGATTTATCTGACTTAAAATCCACAGCATGGACGAATAGAATCAGGAACAGGAACATTCACTGGTGTCAAATACAAAAGCCGAAACCATTGTTGGCCATCGGTACACCTTGATAAGCTCAGTTGGTGAACGGAGGACTGTAGGCATTCACTGGTCATCCTTAGGTCGGCTGGTTCAAATCCGGCTCGAAGGAAGAGGTGTTTTTCCTACGAGTTGGTCATGCAAATTTGTTACTTGTCAAAAATGTCCCGTCTCAAAACACCAAGTTCCTGACGGGAATCGAACCAGACGCTTGGCGGTGGGCGCGCGAATCTAACCACTAGACCACCAGGGGCGATCTGCTCACAGAAAAGCGGGATAGGCCAAAGGCGTGGAAGTGAAATGGGCCGCATACCAGTAGTTTAAAAGTACCACCCTGCCCGTGTGAGGGCTCGAACTCCACGACCTTCAGATTATGAGACTGGCTGGCTGCCTAACTGCGTAGCGACGGGCACAATGGACGTCGGAGGGTGGGGGGCGAAGCACTGCAGTGAAGGAGGCGACACTGACGAAAGCGGAATCACAAGTGAAGTCAAAGTAACGCATTTACTTTGGATTGTATCTGAATTCTTGCCACTGTAAATCGGATTATACACATAGTGATTAAGACATTTTGTTGAGAAATTGAACTGCAAACGTGGAAACTTCCTGGAAGAACCACAACATTCTAAAGAGCATAGCAGAAAGCAAAGCACCAAGCCAACCAAGAAGCTACAATAACAGTCCAGCAGCATCAGGGAAACAGTGAGTTCCTTTAAATGTTTCACGTCTAGGAAAAAAGAAGAAAAACTCTTTTCATATATTATACACATATTGACATAATAAAATACACATACAATTTTAATTAAACTAAACAAAGGAAGAGACTTGCCAGTCTTGTTTGACCAGCCTACCTGCTCACCAGCAACTCACGTTCTTCTGTGGTGGTGTGAATTATCAACTGTGAAGGCGCCTATGCCACATAAGCGGTGGCAGCTTACTGATAGGTCAGAGACTATGCTATCGACCAATCCCATTACAATACAAACAGCAGAGTACAGACATCAATGGAAGTGCCTCATCAGAAGGAATGACCGACCTGAAATCTCTGACCATCACATGCCCGATGATGTAACCAGTGAGCCTGCAAAAACAAAATCAAAACTAACTAATCAACCCCAGAAAGCCGACTTCATGCAAGTACAAGGCAGGAAAGTAAAAGCAGATCTGTTCTTTGGCACAGACTAGTAAAATGCAAGCCATGGCGCAGCTACGTCTGTATCACAGAGCACAGTAATGATCCAGTGTTCAGAAGACATTCTTGAACAGTTTAGAGAGACTGTGCAGCCTTGAAGAAGACCTAGCAGAGAAGGGAAAGTCTGCTCTCAGCCCAGTAACACCAGCAGATGAGCAGCTTCACACACACACACACAGCCCCTCTTTCCCACCAAACACTCATACCAACAGTGTCTGTTCAATAGATCCCGAGTGCTTTTCACTGCTGGAGATGGAAATCACTGAATCGAAGAAAGCGTCCAAGAAACTGGCGCACCTCTCAATAGCCAGAGAGAGTGAGCGAAGGCTCCTAAAGAGGACAAGCGACATCAGAACAGAATAAGGTTGTGGTGTGCTCTGTTCAAATGAATGCCTCTAGTTTTATATATATATATATATATATATATATATATATATATATATATATATATATATATATATTGTCCTCATATTGACATGTTAACAAAAACACAAAACATTTTAAATGACTGTGAAAAAGGGAGAGGTATTTGCAAGGATTGCCTTACCAGCAGCTCATGTTCTTCTCTGGAGGGTGTGAATTAGCAACTGTGAAGAGCGTCTATGCCAAACAAAGGTATGCGCCATTTCACAGGTCAATAGAATCACGAGCAAAGGCTAATCAATTAAATTCAAAAACCACTACAAACAACAATGGAGTAATGTGGCTCATCAGAAGAAGGGGATCGAGATTAAACTCTTTGACCCTCATGTACTCTGATGATGGAACCAGTGAGTCTGCAAAGAGAAAATCAAAGCTAGCTGATCAAATGTTCCCCAGAAACAGAGCAGAAGCTGATTTTATGCAAGTAAAATGGCGGTGAAAGTAACAGCAGACCTGCTCTTTTGCACAAAACGCATAGTCTGCTGCTTACAAAGCACCTAGGCGTATCAGGATGGCCAGGCGGATCTAAGGCAGTTCAGGTAGCAGTCTCCGTCTAGGCGTGGGGTTCGAATCCACTTCAGACATATTGGGCCCCTACAGCTCTTAATTGCATGACATTTACTGAAATACGGTGTCATTTGAATTGGCAGTGAAAGAAGAAACAGGGCACTTATGAGGGAGCTCCATATTTCACGAAGAATCCTTTTATAGACACGTGAAATATGGCATATATACAGACGTCCAATAATATTCCCTGATAAGAAGATGAAAGTAGACTATTTGGTTAAATAGCCAAGTCATTGCTCTTAGGCCAGTGGCCAATGGATATAGCGATCTGACTTCACGGATCAGAAGATTCCAGGTTCGACTCCTGGCTAGCTCGACGGTGGTTTTCTGTCGTAAGTAGAGTGCCTGCTCTCTTGGTAAAACAGCGTCGTTAAACCTTACGATAGCTAAGTGGGTAGAGCGGAGTACTGTAGGCATTTCACTGGTCATCCTGTGGATTTTCCTGACCCACATTATGCTTTTATTATACACAGGAGATCATTATCTGACAGTTATATTCTCTATAATAAAATGAAGCATGAAAATACAAACACCTTCAGAACCTACGTATTGTAGGCTAGATATTGAGCAGTTTATTTTTTAAAACATGTATGAACTTTCTGTCTGATGGAAAACATAGGGAACACTATCTGACAGGAACATTCTCAGGTGTCAGGATGTGTTCCCCCAGCAATGAGATGGTCACAACCTTCAGTGCAGGGGTATAGCTCAGTGGTAGAGCATTTGACTACAGATCAAGAGGTCCCCGGTTCAAATCCGGGTGTCCCCTTGCTCCCTTCAGTTCGCGTTTCTTTGTGGCTTTCAAAATGTTTAAGCGATATTGCTATTCATTCATCCATACAAAGCCCGGTCCAACTATTTAGGCAAAACTGGATTTTCTCTCTGTCACCGGTGCAAAGCAGTTTGCAATGTGACGAGGTGGGAGAGTGGTTAAGGCGATGGACTGCTAATCCATTGTGCTCTGCATAGCATTGGTTCGAATCCCATCCTCGTCGTTCCATGCTTCGCTCTGAGAAAAACCCAAATGAATAAGATGAATGTGTCATAGGATATACATTATGAATCTCATTGCTTTGTGTTTCAAAGCACTTTGGCAAGACCACATTTCTTCCAGAAGCCACATTGTGCACTAGAAGAAAAGGTGAAATTAAGAATGGCATTTCTCCATGGATCTGCTTGGCCAGATTCTGATTTGTACTGACTTAAAATCCACAGCATGGACGAATAGAATCAGGAACAGGAACATTCACTGGTGTCAAATACAAAGCCGAAACCATTGTTGGCCATCGGTACACCTTCGATAGCTCAGTTGGTAGAAGCCGGAGGACTGTAGGCATTTCACTGGTCATCCTTAGGTCGCTGGTTCAAATCCGGCTCGAAGGAAGAGGTGTTTTTCCTCTACGAGTTGGTCATGCAAATTTGTTACTTGTCAAAATGTCCGTCTCAAAACACAAGTTCCCTGACCGGAATCGAACCGGGCACATGGTGAGAGCGCCCGAATCCTAACCACTAGACCACCAGGGACGATCTGCTCACAAGCTGGGATAGGCCAAGGGCGTGGAAGTGAAATGGGCCGCATACCAGTAGTTTAAAAAGTACCACCCTGCCCCGTGTGAGGCTCCGAACTCCACGACCTTCAGATTATGAGACTGACGCGGCTGCCTAACTAACTGGCGCCTAACGAGGCACAATGGACGTCGGGGGTGGGGGACGAAGCACTGCAGTGAAGGAGGCGACACTGACGAAGCGGAATCACAAGTGAAGTCAAAGTAACCGCATTTACTTTGGATTGTATCTGAATTCTTGCCACTGTAAATCGGATTATACACATAGTGATTAAGACATTTTGTTGAGAAATTGAACTGCAAACGTGGAAACTTCCTGGAAGAACCACAACATTCTAAAGAGCATAACAGAAGCAAAGCACCAAGCCAACCAAGAAGCTACAATAACAGTCCAACAGCATCAGGAAACGGTGAGTTCCTTTAAATGTTTTTACGTCTAGGAAAAGAAGAAAAACTCTTTTCATATATTATACACATATTGACATAATAAAATACACATACAATTTTAATTAAACTAAACAAAGGAAGAGACTTGCCAGTCTTGTTTGACCAACCTACTCACCACCAGCAACTCCGTTCTTCTGTGGTGGTGTGAATTATCAACTGTGAAGGCGCCTATGCCACATAAACGGTAAGCGCCCACTGATAGGTCAAGACTATGCTATCGACCAATCCCATTTACAATACAAACAGCAAGTACAGACATCAATGGAGGGAAGTGCCTCATCAGAAGGAGGCTGACCGACCTGAAATCTCTGACCATCACATGCCCGATGATGTAACCAGTGAGCCTGCAAAACAAAATCAAAACTAACTAATCAACCCCCCAGAAAGCCGACTTCATGCTGCAAGTACAAGGCAGGAAAGTAAAAGCAGATCTGTTCTTTGGCACAGACTAGTAAAATGCAAGCCATGACGCAATCTACGTCTGTATCACAGAGGCACAGTAATGATCAGTGTTCAGAAGACATTCTTGAACAGTTTGAGAGAGACTGTGCAGCCTTGAAAGACCTAGCAGAGAAGGGAAAGTCTGCTCTCAGCCCAGTAACACCAGCAGATGACAGCTTACACACACACACACACAGCCCCTCTTTCCCCACCAAACCTCATACCAACAGTGTCTGTTCAATAGATCCCGAGAGTGCTTTTCACTGCTGGAGATGGAAATCACTGAATCGAAAGAAAGCGTCCAAGAAACTGACGCACCTCTCAATAGCCAAAGAGGTGAACGAAGGCTCCTAAAGAGGACAACGACATCAGAACAGAATAAGGTTGTGTGTGCTCTGTTCAAATGAATGCTCTCTATATATTTATATATATATATATATATATATATATATATATATATATATATATATATATATATTGTCCTCATATTGACATGTTAACAAAAAACACAAAAACATTTTTAAATGACTGTAAACAGAGGAGGTATTTGCAAGGATTGCCTTACCAGCAGCTCATGTTCTTCTCTGGAGGTGTGAATTAGCAACTGTGAAGGCGTCTATGCCAAACAAAGGTAAACGCCCATTTCACAGGTCAATAGAATCTAAAGCAGCTAATCCAATTAGAATTCAAAAACCACTACAAGCAACAATGGAGTAATGTGGCTCATCAGAAGAAGGGATCGAGTTAAACTCTTTGACCCTCATGTACTCTGATGATGGAACCAAGTGAGTCTGCAAAGAGAAAATCAAAGCTAGCTGATCAAATGTTCCCCAGAAACAGAGCAAGCTGATTTTATGCAAGTAAATGACGAAGTAACAGCAGACCTGCTCTTTTGCACAAAACGCATAGTCTGCTGCTTACAAACGCCTGGAAGTGTCAGGATGGCCGAAGCCTGTCTAAGGCAGTTCAGGTCGCAGTCTCCCCCGTCCTAGGCGTAGGTTCAAATCCACTTGAGACATATTGGGCCCCTACAGCTCTTAATTGCATGACATTTACTGAAATACGGTGTCATTTGAATTGGCAGTGAAGAACAGGCACTTATGAGGGGCTCCATATTTCACGAAGAATCCTTTTATAGACACGTGAAATATGGCATATATACAGAGCGTCCAATAATATTCCCTGATAAGAAGATGAAAAGTAGACTATTTGGTTAAATAGCCAAGTCATTGCTCTTGGGCCAGTGGCGCAATGGATAACGCGATCCTGACTCACGGATCAGAAGATTCCAGGTTCGACTCCTGGCTAGGCGTGGTGGTTTTCTGTCGTAGAGTGCCTGCTCTCTTGGTAAAAACAGCGTCGTTAAGCCTCGACGATAGCTAAGTTGGTAGGGTGGGAATTACTGTAGGCATTTCACTGGTCATCCTGTGGATTTTCCCTGACCCACATTATGCTTTTTATTATACACAGGAGATCATTATCTGACAGTTATATTCTCTATAATAAAAATGAAGCATGAAAATACAAACACCTTCAGAACCACGTATTGTAGGCTAGATATTGAGCAGTTTATTTTTAAAACATGTATGAACTTTCTGTCTGATGGAAAACATGGGGAACACTATCTGACAGGAACATTCTCAGAGTGTCAGGATGTGTTTCCCCAGCAATGAGATGGTCACAACCTTCAGTGCAGGAGGTATAGCTCAGTGGTAGAGCATTTGACTACAGATCAAGAGGTCCCGGTTCAAATCCAGGTGTCCCCTTGCTCCCTTCAGTTTCGTTTCTTTGTGGCTTTCAAAATGTTTAAGCGTATTGCTATTCATTCATCCATACAAAGGCGGTCCAACTATTTAGGCAAAACTGGATTTTTCTCTCTGTCACAGGGTGCAAAGCAGTTTGCAATGTGACGAGGTGGCCCGAAAGTGGTTAAAGGCGATGGACTGCTAATCCATTGTGCTCTGCGCGCTGGAGTTCGAATCCCATCCTCGTCGTTCCATGCTTCCGGCTCTGAGAAAAACCCAAATGAATAAGATGGAATGTGTCATAGGATATACATTATGAATCTCATTGCTTTGTGTTTCAGCACTTTGGCAAGACCACATTTCTTCCAGAAGCCACATTGTGCACTAGAAGAAAAGGGTGAAATTAAGAATGGCATTTCTCCATGGATCTGCTTGGCCAGATTCTGATTTGTATCTGGCTTAAAATCCACAGCATGGACGAATAGAATCAGGAACAGGAACATTCACTGGTGTCAAATACAAAACCCGAAACCATTGTTGGCCATCGGTACACCTTGATAGCTCAGTTGGTAGAGCCGGAGGACTGTAGGCATTTCACTGGTCATCCTTAGGTGGCTGGTTCAAATCCGGCTCGAAGGAAGAGGTGTTTTTCCTCTGAGTTGGTCATGCAAATTTGTTACTTGTCAAAATGTCCGTCTCAAAACACAAGTTCCTGACCGGGGAATCGAACCAGGCCGCTGGTGGTGAGCGCCGAATCCTAACCACTAGACCACCAGGGACGATCTGCTCACAAGCTGGGATAGGCCAAAGGCGTGGAAGTGAAATGGGCGCATACCAGTAGTTTAAAAAGTACCACCCTGCCCGTGTGAGGCTCGAACTCACGACCTTCAGATTATGAGACTGACGCGCTGCCTAACTGCGCCAACGAGGCACAATGGACGCCGGGGGTGGGGACGAAGCACTGCAGTGAAGGAGGCTGACACTGACAGCGGAATCACAAGTGAAGTCAAAGTAACCGCATTTACTTTGGATTGTATCTGAATTCTTGCCACTGTAAATCGGATTATACACATAGTGATTAAGACATTTTGTTCGAAATTGAACTGCAAACGTGGAAACTTCCTGGAAGAACCACAACATTCTAAAAGAGCATAACAGAAGCAAAGCACCAAGCCAACCAAGAAGCTACAATAACAGTCCAACAGCATCAGGAAACAGTGAGTTCCTTTAAATGTTTTCGTCTAGGAAAAAGAAGAAAAACTCTTTTCATATATTATACACATATTGACATAATAAAATACACATACAATTTTAATTAAACTAAACAAAGGAGAGAGACTTGCCAGTCTTGTTTGACCAGCCTACCTGCTCACCAGCAACTCACGTTCTTCTGTGGTGGTGTGAATTATCAACTGTGAAGCGCCTATACCACATAAACGGTAAACGCCCACTGATAGGTCAAGACTATGCTATCGACCAATCCCATTACAATACAAACAGCAAAGTACAGACATCAATGGAGGGAAGTGCCTCATCAGAAGGAGGCGACCGACCTGAAATCTCTGACCATCACATGCCCCGATGATGTAACCAGTGAGCCTGCAAAAACAAAATCAAAACTAACTAATCAACCCCCAGAAGCCGACTTCATGCAAGTACAAGGCAGGAAGAGTAAAAGCAGATCTGTTCTTTGGCACAGACTAGTAAAAATGCAAGCCATGGCGCTGCTTACGTCTACTGTATCACAGAGGCACAGTAATGATCCAGTGTTCAGAAGACATTCTTGAACAGTTTGAGAGAGACTGTGCAGCCTTGAAAGACCTAGCAGAGAAGGGAAAGTCTGCTCTCAGCCCAGTAACACCCAGCAGATGACAGCTTCACACACACACACACAGCCCCTCTTTCCACCAAACACTCATACCAACAGTGTCTGTTCAATAGATCCCGAGTGCTTTTCACTGCTGGAGATGGAAATCACTGAATCGAGAAAGAAAACGTCCAAAGAAACTGGCGCACCTCTCAATAGCCAAGAGAGAGTGAACAGAAGGCTCCTAAAGAGGACAACGACATCAGAACAGAATAAGGTTGTGTGTGCTCTGTTCAAATGAATGCCTCTAGTTTATATATATATATATATATATATATATATATATATATATATATATATTGTCCTCATATTGACATGTTAACAAAAACACAAAAACATTTTAAATGACTGTAAACAGAGGGAGAGGTATTTGCAGGATTGCCTTACCAGCAGCTCATGTTCTTCTCTGGAGGTGTGAATTAGCAACTGTGAGGGCGTCTATGCCAAACAAAGGGTAAACGCCCATTTCACAGGTCAATAGAATGCGAACGGCCAATCCAATTAGAATTCAAAACCACTACAAGCAACAATGGAGTAATGTGGCTCATCAGAAGAAGGGATCGAGTTAAACTCTTCTCGACCCTCATGTACTCTGATGATGGAACCAGTGAGTCTGCAAAGAGAAAATCAAAGCTAGCTGATCAAATGTTCCCCAGAAACAGAGCAAGCTGATTTTATGCAAGTAAATGACGTGAAGTAACAGCAGACCTGCTCTTTTTGCACAATAAAAAACGCATAGTCTGCTGCTTACAAGCGCCTAGTGTCAGGATGGCCGAAGTGGTCTAAGGCAGTTCAGGTCGCAGTCTCCCGATCTAGGCGTAGGTTCAGAATCCCGCTTGAGACATATTGGGCCCCTACAGCTCTTAATTGCATGACATTTACTGAAATACGGTGTCATTTGAATTGGCAGTGAAGAACAGGCACGTATGAGGGCTCCATATTTCACGAAGAATCCTTTTATAGACACGTGAAATATGGCATATATACTAGGCGATCCAATAATATTCCCTGATAAGAAGATGAAAGTAGACTATTTGGTTAAATAGCCAAGTCATTGCTCTTGGGCCAGTGGCGCAATGGATAACGCGTCTGACTACGGATCAGAAGATTCCAGGTTCGACTCCTGGCTGGCTCGACGGTGGTTTTCTGTCGTAGAGTGCCTGCTCTCTTGGTAAAAACAGCAATCGTTAAGCCCGATAGCTAAGTGGGTAGAGCGGAGTACTGTAGGCATTTCACTGGTCATCCTGTGGATTTTTCCTGACCCACATTATGCTTTTTATTATACACAGGAGATCATTATCTGACAGTTATATTCTCTATAATAAAAATGAAGCATGAAAATACAAACACCTTCAGAACCTACGTATTGTAGGCTAGATATTGAGCAGTTTTATTTTTAAAACATGTATGAACTTTCTGTCTGATGGAAAACATGGGGAACACTATCTGACAGGAACATTCTCAGGTGTCAGGATGTGTTCCCCCAGCAATGAGATGGTCACAACCTTCCGTGCGGGGGTATAGCTCAGTGGTAGAGCATTTGACTGCAGATCAAGAGGTCCCGGTTCAAATCTGGTGTCCCCTTCTCCCTTCAGTTTGCGTTTCTTTGTGGCTTTCAAAATGTTTAGCGTATTGCTATTCATTCATCCATACAAGGCGGTCCAACTATTTAGGCAAAACTGGATTTTTCTCTCTGTCACGGTGCAAAGCAGTTTGCAATGTGACGAGGTGGCCAGTGGTTAAGGCGATGGACTGCTAATCCATTTGTGCTCTGCACGCTGTGGGTTCGAATCCCATCCTCGCCGTTCCATGCTCAGCTCTTGAGAAAAACCCAAATGAATAAGATGAATGTGTCATAGGATATACATTATGAATCTCATTGCTTTGTGTTTCAAAGCACTTTGGTAAGACCACATTTCTTCCAGAAGCCACATTGTGCACTAGAAGAAAAGGTGAAATTAAGAATGGCATTTCTCCATGGATCTGCTTGGCCAGATTCTGATTTGTCTGGCTTAAAATCCACAGCATGGACTGAATAGAATCAGGAACAGGAACATTCACTGGTGTCAAAATACAAAACCTAAAACCATTGTTGGCCATCGGTACACCTTGATAAGCTCAGTTGGTAGAGCGGAGGACTGTAAGGCATTTCACTGGTCATCCTTAGGTCGCTGGTTCAAATCCGGCTCGAAGGAAGAGGTGTTTTCCCACGAGTTGGTCATGCAAATTTGTTACTTGTCAAAATGTCCGTCTCAAAACACAAGTTCCCCTGACCGGGAATCGAACCGGGTCTTGGCGGTGAGAGCCGAATCCTAACCACTAGACCACCAGGGACGATCTGCTCCACAAGCTGGGATAGGCCAAGGGCGTGGAAGTGAAATGGGCCGCATACCAGTAGTTTAAAAGTACCACCCTGCCCCGTGTGAGGCTCGAACTCAACGACCTTCAGATTATGAGACTGACGCTACTGCCTAACTGCGCCAACGAGGCACAATGGACGTCGGGGGTGGGGATGAAGCACTGCAGTGAAGGAGGCGACACTGACAGCGGAATCACAAGTGAAGTCAAAGTAACCGCATTTACTTTGGATTGTATCTGAATTCTTGCCACTGTAAATCGGATTATACACATAGTGATTAAGACATTTTGTTGAAATTGAACTGCAAACGTGGAAACTTCCTGGAAGAACCACAACATTCTAAAGAGCATAACAGAAGCAAAGCACCAAGCCAACCAAAAGAAGCTACAATAACAGTCCAACAGCATCAGGGAAACAGTGAGTTCCTTTAAATGTTTTACATCTCAGGAAAAGAAGAAAAAACTCTCTTCATATATTATACACATATTGACATAATAAAATACACATACAATTTTAATTAAACTAAACAGAAGGGAAGAGACTTGCCAGTCTTGTTTGACCAGCCTACCTGCTCACCAGCAACTCAATGTTTTACTCTGGTGGTGTGAATTATCAACTGTGAAGGCGCCTATGCCACATAAACGGTAAACGCCCCCACTGATAGGTCAAGACTATGCCATCGAATCAATCCCATTACAATACAAAAACAGCAAGTACAGACATCAATGGAGGGAAGTTCATCAGAAGGAGGCGATCGACCTGAAATCTCTGACCATCACATACCCCGGTGATGTAACCAGTGAGCCTGCAAAAACAAAATCAAAACTAAATAATCAACCCCCAGAAAGCAACATTTCATAACTAAGTAACAGTGGCAGGAAACAGAAAGCAGATCTGTTCTTTGGCACAGACTAGTAAAATGCAAGCCATGACGCAGATCATTGTCTGTATCAGAGAGGCACATGCATGATCCAGTGTTCAGAAGACATTCTTGAACAGTTTGAGAGAGACTGTGCAGCCTTGAAAGACTTAGCAGAGAAGGGAAAGTCTGGCAGCCCAGTAACACCAGCAGATGACAGCTTCACACACACACTTGTAGAGGGCCCCTCTTTCCCACCAAACACTATACATGTGCCAGTAGTCTGTTCAATAGATCCCCTGAGTGTTTTCACTGCTGGAGATGGAAATCACTGAATCGAAGAAAAACGTCCAAGAAACTGGACCATCCTCTCAATAGGGAGAGAGTGAAAACTCTAAAGAGGACAACGACATGAGAAATGAATAAGGTGTGTGTGCTCTGTTCAAATGAATGCCTCTGGTTTTATATATAATATATATATATATATATATATATATATATATATATATATATATATAAGCATATATATATATATATATAATCAATTGACATGTTAACAAAACAAAAAACATTTTAAAATGACTGTAAAACAGAGGAGAGGTATTTGCTTTGTTCTGCCTTTACCAGCAGCTCATGTTCTTCTCTGGAGGTGTGGAATTAGCAACGATGAAGGCTGCATGCCAAACAAAAGGTAAAATCCATTTCACCCTGTAGGTCAATAGGAATGCTAACGGCCAATCCAATTAGAATTCAAAACCACTACAAGCAACAATGGTGTAATGAAACTCATCAGAAGAAGGATCGAAGCAAACTCTTTGACCCCTCATGTACTCTGATGATGGAACCAGTGAGTCTGCAAAGAGAAAATCAAAGCTAGCTGATCAAATGTTCCCCAGAAACAGAGCAAGCTGATTTTATGCAAGTAAATGATCGATGAATTAACAGCAGACCTGCTCCCAAAAACAAAACGCATAGAGTTGCTTACAAACGCCTGGGAACAAACATCAGGATGGCCGAAGCGGTCTGTGGCAGTTCAGGTCGCAGTCTTCCCGCTGAATGGCGTAGGTTCAATCTCACTTCAGACATATTAGGAAGCCCCCTACAGCTCTTTTAATTGCATGACATTTACTGAAATACGGTGTCATTTGAATTGGCAGTGAAGAACAGGCGATGAGGGCTCCATATTTCACTGAAGAATCCTTTATAGACACGTGAAGCATGGCATATACAGACGCCCAATAATATTCCCTGATAAGAAGATGAAAGTATGCATTGGCGTTAAATAGCCAAGTCATTGCTCTTGGGGCCAGTGGCTTAATGGATAACGCTACCCTGACCACGGATCAGAAGATTCCAGGTTCGACTTCTTGGCTGGCTCGACGGGTGGTTTTCTGTCGAGTGCCTGCTCTCGGTGGTAAAAACAGTCGCTCGATCTTGATAGCTAAGTGATGTAGAGCGAGTACTGTAGCATTTCACTGGTCATCCTGTGGATTTTCCTGACCCACATTATGCTTTTTATTATCACATGGATCATTATCTGACAGTTATATTCTCTATAAGCAAAATGAAGCATGATAAAAACAACACCGTTCAGAACGTTACACGTATTGTAGGCTAGATATTGAGCAGTTTTATTTTTAAAACATGTATGAACTTTCTGTCTGATGGAAAACATGGGGAACACTATCTGACAGGAAATTGGATTCTAATGGTGATCAGGATGTGTTCCCCAGCAATGAGGATGGTCACAAGCTATGGGGTATAGCTCAGTGGTAGAGCATTTGACTGCAGATCAAGAGGTCCCCGGTTCAAATCTGGTGTCCCCTTGCATCCTTCAGTTTCATGTTTCTTTGTGGCTTTCAAAATGTTTAGCGTATTGCTATTCATTCATCCATACAAGGCGGTCCAACTATTTAGGCAAAACTGGATTTTCTCTCTGTCACCGGCAAAGCAGTTTGCAATGTGACGAGGTGGCCGAGTGGTTAAGGCTGATGGACTGTTAATCCATTGTGCTCTGCAGCGCGCGGTTCGAATCCCATCCTCGTCGTTCCATGCTTCCTGAGAAAACCCAAATGAATAAGATCTGAATGTGTCCTAGGATATACATTATGAATCTCATTGCTTTGTGTTTAACAGCACTTTGGTTAGATACACATTTCTTCCAGAAGCATTCACATTGTGCACTAGAAGAAAAGGTGAAATTAAGAATGGCATCTTCTCCATGGATCTGCTTGGCCAGATTTCTGATTTGTATCGCTTAAAAATCCACAGCATGGACGAATAGAATCAGGAACAGGAACATTCACTGCCATGTTAAATACAAAACCGAAACGTATTGTTGGCCATCAGGGTACTCAACCTTCGATAGCTCAGTTGGTAGAGCGGAGGACTGTAGGCATTTCACTGGTCATCCTTAGGTCGCTGGTTCAAACCGGCTCGAAGGAAGAGGTGTTTTTCCTACGAGTTTGTCTTGCAAATTTGTTTACTTGTCAAAAATGTCCGTCTCGTCAAACACAAGTTCCCTGACCGGGAATCGAACCGGGCCGCTGGCGGTGAGAGCGCCGAATCCTAACCACTAGACCACCAGGGACGTCTGCTGTTGTCACAAGCCAAGTGGATAGCTGCCATGTAGAAGAGATGGGAAGGCGTGAAATGAAACAGACCGCGATACCAGTAGTTTAAAAGTACCACCCTGCCCGTGTGAGGCTCGAACTCACGACCTTCAGATTATGAGACTGACGCGCTGCCTAACTGCGCCAACGAGGCCCCAGGGAAAATGGACGCTGGGTGGGGGGATGAAGCACTGCAGGAAGGAGGCGAAACTGACAGAGGAATCACAAGTGAAGTCAAAGTAACCGTGATTTACTTTGGATTGTATCTGAATTCTTGCCAATGTAAATCGGATTATACATAGTGATTAAGACATTTTGTTTGAAATTGAACTGCAAACGTGGAAACTTCCTGGAAGAACCACAACATTCTAAAGAGCATAAGAAAAGCAAAGCATCAAGCCAACAAAGAAGCTACAGTAACAGTCCGACAGCGTCGGGAAACAGTTAGTTCCTTTAAATGTTTTACATCTGGGGGAAAAAAACTCTCTTCATATATTATACACACATGGACATAATAAACCAAAAATACACAAACAATTTCAATTAAACTAAACGAAGGAAGAGAGACTTGCCAGTCTTGGTCGACCAGCCTACCTGCTCAACAGCAACTCAAGTTTTACTCTGAGGTTTGAATTAGCAACTGTGAAGTCAGCCTATGCCACATAAAAGGTAAAGCCCACTGATAGGTCAAGACTATGCCATCGGCCAATCCCATCACAATACAAAAAACAAGTACATACATCATTGGAGGGTTGTGCGACCTGAAATCTCTGACCATCACATACCCTGATGATGTAACCAGTGAGCCTGCAAAAACATATTCAAAACTAAATAATCATTGGCCTGCAGCAACATATTCATAACTAACTAATCAGTGGCCCCAGAAACACAGAAAGCAGACTTCATGCAAGTGCAAGACAGGGAAGTAAAAGCAGATCTGTTGTTTGGCACAGACTAGTCAAATGCATGGCATTTCAGCACTCTGCTCTGCCTACAGTGATCTTAAACTGTAAACAGAGGGATCGGCTTACCGGCAGATCACGTTCTTCTCTGGAGGTGTGAATTAGCAACTGTGAAGGCATCTCTGCCAAACGAAAGCTAAACGCCCAGCTGACGGGTCAATAGTATGCAAACGGCCAATCCAATTGGAATTCAAAACCACCACAAGCAACAACGGAGGGATGTGGCCCATCAGAAGAAAAGGGATCGAGTAAAACTCTTTGACCCTCACGTAGCCTGATAATGGAACCGGTGAGACTGCAAATAGAAAATCAAACCTAACTAATCAAACGTTCCTCAGAAACACAGCAAGCAGGTTTTATGCAAGTAAATGACGGGAAAGTAACAGGAGACATACAGCAATGCATGGCATTCAGCACTTTGTTCTGCCTACAAAGATCTGAAAATGTGCGGACACAAAGCCACGATGCAGCTGCATCTAGACACTACACCAAAATCCAATGTCACCCTGTATCACAGCGGCAGAGTTTTGATCCAGGATTCACATGACATATTTGAACAGTGTGAAAGAAACTTTGCAGCAATAACAGAAACTTAGCAGAGAATGACAAGTCTTCTCTCAGCCCAGTAACACCAGCAGATGAAGAAATCATAGCTTCACACACAGCACCTCCCTCTCCCACCAAACAACCATATCAACAGTCTCCACTCAACAGATCCATGAGTGCTTCTCACATCAGCAGATGGAAATCACTGAATTAAAACAACCCTCCCAAGAACCAGACTCCAAGAGAGTGGATGAGAGAGTGGAA
The DNA here is from genome assembly GCA_019155185.1 of Beaufortia kweichowensis. Classification (NCBI taxonomy): domain Eukaryota; kingdom Metazoa; phylum Chordata; class Actinopteri; order Cypriniformes; family Gastromyzontidae; genus Beaufortia; species Beaufortia kweichowensis. The sequence goes on from CM032813.1 coordinate 12,888,328, forward strand.
CAACATCGATCAGAGTAAGGTTGTGTGTGCTATGTTCAAGTGAATGGCTGGGGCACATGCTTCCAAATCAAATCAGAAATAAAGCCCAAAGCAATGGCATTCCAGGCCACGTTATCTGACGAACGGCCGGTATGTGTCAGAATGGCCGAAGCCCGGTCTCAAGGCGCTGCGTTCAGGTCGCAGTCTCCCTGGAGGCGTGGGTTCGAATCCCACTTCTGACATATTGTGTCCCTTACAGCTGAACATTGCATGACGTTCACTGCAATACGGTGCGTTGTAATTGGCAGTGAACAGGCACGTGTGGAGTGCGTTCCTTTACCTTCTTTCCCTTTATCCCTAAATATGGTAAGGTAGAGACACGTCCGTGACAAAACAAGTCATCGATCTTGGGCCAGTGGCGCAATGGATACTTAGCGATCTGACTACGGATCAGAAGATTCTAGGTTCGACTCCTGGCTGGCTCGATGGTGATTTTCTGCTCCCTCGTAGCGTAGAGTGCCTGCTGTCTTGATAAAAACAGCACCCGTTAAATTCATCGTTACACAACCTCAGAGTACTCTTAGCGTTATTTACATACCATGGAACACGCCAGTGTCAGTTGATTCTTCTAGGGTACAGAAATTGAAGCTAATGTTGATAATTTGGCATTTCCACAACCCTGACGGCGGGGTATAGCTCAGTGGTAGAGCATTTGACTGCAGATCAAGAGGTCCCGGTTCAAATCCGGGTGCCCCCTCAGACGCATCTGACTTCAGTTTGTGTTTCCTTTGGGTTTCAAAATGTTAAGCGTGTATTGACATTCCTTCATCCATACAAGGCTTTCCTACTATTTAGGCAAAAACTAGCACCGGTGTATGTGTCCAGGACTGTTTGCATTGTGACGAGGTGGGTCGAGTGGTTAAAGGCGATGGACTGCTAATCCATTGTGCTCTGCACGCGTGGGTTGAATCCCATCCTCGTCGTTCGAAGCTTTGGTCTGAACCTCTCGTAGGTGAGACATTATAAATCTCAGTGTTTTTCCTGAGCAGCTTGTCAAAACCACATTTCTTTCGAAGTAACATTACGCGACAGATACCTTCTCTATAAAAGCATGAACATGCTGTCAGTGCCAAAACAGTTTTATTTTGAAACATGTTTCAACCCTCTGTCTTTATGGAAAACAGGGGGAACGCTATCTGACAGGAACATTTCTCAGGTGTCAGGATGCGTTCCCCAGCTATGACTGACAGAGTTAGATGCAGAAGACTACAAATACAAAACCGAAACCATTGTTGGCCTTGCCATTTAATAGTTTGAAAACGTTAAAGCGTATTGATGTTGATTCACCCAGGCAAGCCACTCAACCGTCGGTACACCTTCGATAGCTCAGTTGGTAGAGCGGAGGACTGTAGGCATTTCACTGGTTATCCTTAGGTCGCTGGTTCGAATCCGGCTCGAAGGAGACTTGTTTTTCCAACGTGTTTGTCTTGCCGATTTGTTTAAGTTGTCAAAAACGTCCGTCTCGCGTCAAAACGTGAGTTCCCTGACCGGAATCAACCCGGCCGCGGGCGGTGAGCGCGAATCCTAACCACTAGACCACCAGAGGGACGGTCTGCTGTTGCATGGCCCACGCAGAGGCAAGCGGAAACCTTGCTCGTTACGCTGCCATGTAGAGATAGACCGAGGGCGAAGTGAAATGGGCCACACATCTTAAACCAGTGGTTTAAAACTACCACCCTGCCCCCGTGAGGGCTCCGAGACTCACGACCTTCAGATTATGAGACTGACGCGCTGCCTAACTGCGCCAACGAGGGCACGGGAAAATGGAGGGGGGCTGATTCTCCAGAAATCACTGAAGTGAAGTAGGCGTGACGCTGACAGAGGAATCACAAGGGGAAGTCAAAGTAACAGCACTTACTTTGGATTGTATCTGAATTATTGCCAATGTAAACTGGATTATACACACAGTGACTACGACATTTTGTTTTGAAATTGAACTGCAAACGTGGAAACTTGAAGTGAACTTCCTGGAAGAACCACAACATTCTAAAGAGCATAAGAAAAGCAAAGCATCAAGCCAACAAAGAAGCTACAGTAACAGTCCGACAGCTGCCGGGAAACAGTTAGTTCCTTTAAATGTTTTACATCTGGGGAAAAAACTCTCTTCATATATTATACACACATGGACATAATAAACCAAAATACACAAACAATTTCAATTAAACTAAACGAAGGAAGGAGACTTGCCAGTCTTGGTCGACCAGCCTACCTGCTCAACAGCAACTCAAGTTTTACTCTGGAGGTTTGAATTAGCAACTGTGAAGTCGCCTATGCCACATAAAAGGTAAACGCGCCCACTGATAGGTCAAGACTATGCCATCGGCCAATCCCATCACAATACAAAAACAAGTACATACATCATTGGAGGGTTGTGCGACCTGAAATCTCTGACCATCACATACCCTGATGAGTGTAACCAGTGAGCCTGCAAAAACATATTCAAAACTAAATAATCATTGGCCTGCAGCAACATATTCATAACTAACTAATCAGTGGCCCCAGAAACACAGAAAGCAGACTTCATGCAAGTGCAAGACAGGGGAAGTAAAAGCAGATCTGTTGTTTGGCACAGACTAGTCAAATGCATGGCATTCAGCACTCTGCTCTGCCTACAGTGATCTTAAACTGTAAACAGAGGGATCGGCTTACCGGCAGATCACGTTCTTCTCTGGAGGTGTGAATTAGCAACTGTGAAGGCATCTCTGCCAAACGAAAGCTAAACGCCCAGCTGACGGGTCAATAGGTATGCAAACGGCCAATCCAATTGGAATTCAAAACCACCACAAGCAACAACGGAGGGATGTGGCCCATCAGAAGAAAGGGATCGAGTAAAACTCTTTGACCCTCACGTAGCCTGATAATGGAACGGTGAGACTGCAAATAGAAAATCAAACCTAACTAATCAAACGTTCCTCAGAAACACAGCAAGCAGGTTTTATGCAAGTAAATGACGGAAAGTAACAGGAGACATACAGCAATGCATGGCATTTCAGCACTTTGTTCTGCCTACAAAGATCTGAAAATGTGCGGACACAAAGCCACGATGCAGCTGCATCTAGACACTACACCAAAATCCAATGTCACCCTGTATCACAGCGGCAGAGTTTTGATCCAGGATTCACATGACATATTTGAACAGTGTGAAAGAAACTTTGCAGCAATAAGAAACTTAGCAGAGAATGACAAGTCTTCTCTCAGCCCAGTAACACCAGCAGATGAAGAAATCATAGCTTCACACACAGCACCTCTCTCCCACCAAACAACCATATCAACAGTCTCCACTCAACAGATCCATGAGTGCTTCTCACATCAGCAGATGGAAATCACTGAATTAAAACAACCCCTCCCAAGAACCAGACTCCAAGAGAGTGGATGAGAGAGTGGAACAACATCGATCAGAGTAAGGTTGTGTGTGCTATGTTCAAGTGAATGGCTGGGGCACATGCTTCCAAATCAAATCAGAAATAAAGCCCAAAGCAATGGCATTCCAGGCACGTTATCTCGATCTAACGGCCGTATGTGTCAGAATGGCCGAAAGCGGTCTAAAGGCGCTGCGTTCAGGTCGCAGTCTCCTGGAGGCGTGGGTTCGAATCCACTTCTGACATATTGTGTCCCTTACAGCTGAACATTGCATGACGTTCACTGCAATACGGTGCGTTTGTAATTGGCAGTGAACAGGCACGTGTGAGTCGCGTTCCTTTACCTTCTTTCCTTTATCCCCTAAATATGGTAAGGTAGAGCACGTCCGTGACAAAACAGGTCATCGATCTTGGGCCAGTGAAACAATGGATAACGCCAATCTGACTACGGATCAGAAGATTCTAGGTTCGACTCCTGGCTGGCTCGATGGTGATTTTCTGCTCCCTTTCGTAGAGTGCCTGCTGTCTTGATAAAAACAGCACCGTTAAGCCATCGTTACACAACCTCAGAGTACTCTTAGCGTTATTTACATACCATGGAACACGCCAGTGTCAGTTGATTCTTCTAGGGTACAGAAATTGAAGCTAATGTTGATAATTTGGCATTTCCACAACCCCTGACGACGGGGTATAGCTCAGTGGTAGAGCATTTGACTGCAGATCAAGAGGTCCCCGGTTCAAATCCGGGTGCCCCTCTCGACGCATCTGACTTCAGTTTGTGTTTCCTTTGGGTTTCAAAATGTTAAAGCGTATTGACATTCCTTCATCCATACAAGGCTTTCCTACTATTTAGGCAAAAACTAGCACCGGTGTATGTGTCCAGGACTGTTTGCATTGTGACGAGGTGGCCGAGTGGTTAAGCAGCGATGGACTGCTAATCCATTGTGCTCTGCACGCTGCGGTTCGAATCCCATCCTCGTCGTTCCGAGCTTTGGTCTGAACCTCGTAGGTGAGACATTATAAATCTCAGTGTTTTTCCTGAGCAGCTTGTCAAAACCACATTTCTTTCGGAAGTAACATTACATGACAGATACCTTCTCTATAAAAAGCATGAACATGCTGTCAGTGCCAAAACAGTTTTATTTTGAAACATGTTTCAACCCTCTGTCTTATGGAAAAAAGGGGAACGCTATCTGACAGGAACATTCTCAGGTGTCAGGATGCGTTCCCCAGCTATGACTGACAGAGTTAGATGCAGAAGACTACAAATACAAAACCGAAACCATTGTTGGCCTTGCCATTTAATGGTTTGAAAACGTTAAAGTTTATTGATGTTGATTCACCCAGGCAAGCCACTCAACCGTCGGTACACCTTCGATAGCTCAGTTGGTAGAGCCGGAGGACTGTAGGCATTTCACTGGTTATCCTTAGGTCGCTGGTTCGAATCCGCTCGAAGGAAGACTTGTTTTTCCAACGTGTTTGTCTTGCCGATTTGTTTAAGTTGTCAAAAACGTCCGTCTCAAGCGTCAAAACGCGGAGTTCCCTGACCGAATCGAACCTCGGGTCAGCGCGGTGAGAGCGCGAATCCTAACCACTAGACCACCAGGGACGGTCTGCTGTTGCATGGCCCACGCAGAGGCCAAGTGGGGGCTTTGCTCGATTACGCTGCCATGTAGAGATAGACCGAGGGCGGAAGTGAAATGGGCCACACATCTTAAACCAGTGGTTTAAAACTACCACCCTGCCCCGTGTGAGGCTCGAACTCACGACCTTCAGATTATGAGACTGACGCTGCCTAACTGCGCCAACGAGGCACGGGAAAATGGAGGGGGCTGATTCTCCAGAAATCACTGAAGTGAAGTAGGCGACGCTGACAGAGGAATCACAAGGGAAGTCAAAGTAACAGCACTTACTTTGGATTGTATCTGAATTGTTGCCAATGTAAACTGGATTATACACACAGTGACTACGACATTTTGTTTGAAATTGAACTGCAAACGTGGAAACTTGAAGTGAACTTCCTGGAAGAACCACAACATTCTAAAGAGCATGAGAAAAGCAAAGCATCAAGCCAACAAAGAAGCTACAGTAACAGTCCGACAGCGTCGGGAAACAGTTAGTTCCTTTAAATGTTTTACATCTGGGGGAAAAAAACTCTCTTCATATATTATACACACATGGACATAATAAACCAAAAATACACAAACAATTTCAATTAAACTAAACGAAGGAAGAGAGACTTGCCAGTCTTGGTCGACCAGCCTACCTGCTCAACAGCAACTCAAGTTTTACTCTGGAGGTTTGAATTAGCAACTGTGAAGTCAGCCTATGCCACATAAAAGGTAAACGCCCCACTGATAGGTCAAGACTATGCCATCGGCCAATCCCATCACAATACAAAAAACAAGTACATACATCATTGGAGGGTTGTGCGACCTGAAATCTCTGACCATCACATACCCTGATGATGTAACCAGTGAGCCTGCAAAACATATTCAAAACTAAATAATCATTGGCCTGCAGCAACATATTCATAACTAACTAATCAGTGGCCCCCAGAAACACAGAAAGCAGACTTCATGCAAGTGCAAGACAGGGAAGTAAAAGCAGATCTGTTGTTTGGCACAGACTAGTCAAATGCATGGCATTCAGCACTCTGCTCTGCCTACAGTGATCTTAAACTGTAAACAGAGGGATCGGCTTACCGGCAGATCACGTTCTTCTCTGGAGGTGTGAATTAGCAACTGTGAAGGCATCTCTGCCAAACGAAAAGCTAAACGCCCAGCTGACGGGTCAATAGTATGCAAACGGCCAATCCAATTGGAATTCAAAACCACCACAAGCAACAACGGAGGGATGTGGCCCATCAGAAGAAAGGGATCGAGTAAAACTCTTTGACCCTCCGTAGCCTGATAATGGAACCGGTGAGACTGCAAATAGAAAATCAAACCTAACTAATCAAACGTTCCTCAGAAACACAGCAAGCAGGTTTTATGCAAGTAAATGACGGAAAGTAACAGGAGACATACAGCAATGCATGGCATTCAGCACTTTGTTCTGCCTACAAAGATCTGAAAATGTGCGGACACAAAGCCACGATGCAGCTGCATCTAGACACTACACCAAAATCCAATGTCACCCTGTATCACAGCGGCAGAGTTTTGATCCAGGATTCACATGACATATTTGAACAGTGTGAAAGAAACTTTGCAGCAATAAGAAACTTAGCAGAGAATGACAAGTCTTCTCTCAGCCCAGTAACACCAGCAGATGAAGAAATCATAGCTTCACACACAGCACCTCTCTCCCACCAAACAACCATATCAACAGTCTCCACTCAACAGATCCATGAGTGCTTCTCACATCAGCAGATGGAAATCACTGAATTAAAACAACCCCTCCAAGAACCAGACTCCAAGAGAGTGGATGAGAGAGTGGAACAACATCGATCAGAGTAAGGTTGTGTGTGCTATGTTCAAGTGAATGGCTGGGGCACATGCTTCCAAATCAAATCAGAAATAAAGCCCAAAGCAATGGCATTCCAGGCACGTTATCAGACCGAACGGCCGTATGTGTCAGGATGGCGGCGGTCTAAGGCGCTGCGTTCAGGTCGCAGTCTCCCTGGAGGCGTGGGTTCGAATCCCACTTCTGACATATTGTGTCCCTTACAGCTGAACATTGCATGGCGTTCACTGCAATACGGTGCGTTTGTAATTGGCAGTGAACAGGCACGTGTGAGTGCGTTCTTTACCTTCTTTCCTTTATCCCCTAAATATGGTAAGGTAGAGCACGTCCGTGACAAAACAGGTCATCGATCTTGGGCCAGTGGCGCAATGGATAACGCGATCTGACTAACGGATCAGAAGATTCTAGGTTCGACTCCTGGCTGGCTCGATGGTGATTTTCTGCTCCCCCTTAGCGTAGAGTGCCTGCTGTCTTGATAAAAAACAGCACCGTTAAGCCATCGTTACACAACCTCAGAGTACTCTTAGCGTTATTTACATACCATGGAACACGCCAGTGTCAGTTGATTCTTCTAGGGTACAGAAATTGAAGCTAATGTTGATAATTTGGCATTTCCACAACCCTGACGACGGGGGGTATAGCTCAGTGGTAGAGCATTTGACTGCAGATCAAGAGGTCCCCGGTTCAAATCCGGTGCCCCTCGCGCGCATCTGACTTCAGTTTGTGTTTCCTTTTGGGTTTCAAAATGTTAAGCGTATTGACATTCCTTCATCCATACAAGGCTTTCCTACTATTTAGGCAAAAACTAGCACCGGTGTATGTGTCCAGGACTGTTTGCATTGTGACGAGGTGGCCGAGTGGTTAAAGGCGATGGACTGCTAATCCATTGTGCTCTGCACGCGTGGGTTCGAATCCCATCCTCGTCGTTCCGAAGCTTTGGTCTGAACCTCTCAGTAGGTGAGACATTATAAATCTCAGTGTTTTTCCTGAGCAGCTTGTCAAAACCACATTTCTTTCGGAAGTAACATTACATGACAGATACCTTCTCTATAAAAGCATGAACATGCTGTCAGTGCCAAAACAGTTTTTATTTTGAAACATGTTTCAACCCTCTGTCTTATGGAAAACAGGGGAACGCTATCTGACAGGAACATTCTCAGGTGTCAGGATGCGTTCCCCCAGCTATGACTGACAGAGTTAGATGCAGAAGACTACAAATACAAAACCGAAACCATTGTTGGCCTTGCCATTTAATGGTTTGAAAACGTTAAGCGTATTGATGTTGATTCACCCAGGCAAGCCACTCAACCGTCGGTACACCTTCGATAGCTCAGTTGGTAGAGCGGAGGACTGTAGGCATTTCACTGGTTATCCTTAGGTCGCTGGTTGAATCCGGCTCGAAGGAAGACTTGTTTTTCCAACGTGTTTGTCTTGCCGATTTGTTTAACTTGTCAAAAACGTCCGTCTCGCGTCAAAACGTGAGTTCCCTGACCGAGGAATCGAACCCGGCCGCGCAAGGGCGGTGAGAGCGCCGAATCCTAACCACTAGACCACCAGGGGACGGTCTGCTGTTGCATGGCCCACGAGAGGCCAAGTGGTAGCCTTGCTCGTTACGCTGCCATGTAGAGATAGACCGAGGTGGAAGTGAAATGGGCCACACATCTTAAACCAGTGGTTTAAAACTACCACCCTGCCCGTGTGAGGCTCGAACTCTCGACCTTCAGATTATGAGACTGCCGCTGCCTAACTGCGCCAGCGAGGCACGGGAAAATGGAGGGGGGGCTGATTCTCCAGAAATCACTGAAGTGAAGTAAGCGACGCTGACAGAGGAATCACAAGGGAAGTCAAAGTAACAGCACTTACTTTGGATTGTATCTGAATTGTTGCCAATGTAAACTGGATTATACACACAGTGACTAACGACATTTTGTTTGAAATTGAACTGCAAACGTGGAAACTTGAAGTGAACTTCCTGGAAGAACCACAACATTCTAAAGAGCATAAGAAAAGCAAAGCATCAAGCCAACAAAGAAGCTACAGTAACAGTCCGACAGGCGTCGGAAACAGTGAGTTCCTTTAAATGTTTTACATCTGGGAAAAAACTCTCTTCATATATTATACACACATGGACATAATAAACCAAAAATACACAAACAATTTCAATTAAACTAAACGAAGGAAGAGAGACTTGCCAGTCTTGGTCGACCAGCCTACCTGCTCAACAGCAACTCAAGTTTTACTCTGGAGGTTTGAATTAGCAACTGTGAAGTTAAGCCTATGCCACATAAAAGGTAATAGCCCCACTGATAGGTCAAGACTATGCCATCGCCAATCCCATCACAATACAAAAAACAAGTACATACATCATTGGAGGGTTGTGCGACCTGAAATCTCTGACCATCACATACCCTGATGATGTAACCAGTGAGCCTGCAAAAACATATTCAAAACTAAATAATCATTGGCCTGCAGCAACATATTCATAACTAACTAATCAGTGGCCCCAGAAACACAGAAAGCAGACTTCATGCAAGTGCAAGACAGGGAAGTAAAAGCAGATCTGTTGTTTGGCACAGACTAGTCAAATGCATGGCATTCAGCACTCTGCTCTGCCTACAGTGATCTTAAACTGTAAACAGAGGGATCGGCTTACCGGCAGCTCACGTTCTTCTCTGGAGGTGTGAATTAGCAACTGTGAAGGCATCTCTGCCAAACGAAAGCTAAAAGCCCAGCTGACAGGGTCAATAGTATGCAAACGGCCAATCCAATTGGAATTCAAAAACCACCACAAGCAACAACGGAGGGATGTGGCCCATCAGAAGAAAGGGATCGAGTAAAACTCTTTGACCCTCACGTAGCCTGATAATGGAACCGGTGAGACTGCAAATAGAAAATCAAACCTAACTAATCAAACGTTCCTCAGAAACACAGCAAGCAGGTTTTATGCAAGTAAATGACGGAAAGTAACAGGAGACATACAGCAATGCATGGCATTCAGCACTTTGTTCTGCCTACAAAGATCTGAAAATGTGCGGACACAAAGCCACGATGCAGCTGCATCTAGACACTACACCAAAATCCAATGTCACCCTGTATCACAGCGGCAGAGTTTTGATCCAGGATTCACATGACATATTTGAACAGTGTGAGAGAAACTTTGCAGCAATAAGAAACTTAGCAGAGAATGACAAGTCTTCTCTCAGCCCAGTAACACCAGCAGATGAAGAAATCATAGCTTCACACACAGCACCTCTCTCCCACCAAACAACCATATCAACAGTCTCCACTCAACAGATCCATGAGTGCTTCTCACATCAGCAGATGGAAATCACTGAATTAAAACAACCCCTCCCAAGAACCAGACTCCAAGAGAGTGGATGAGAGAGTGGAACAACATCGATCAGAGTAAGGTTGTGTGTGCTATGTTCAAGTGAATGGCTGGGGCACATGCTTCCAAATCAAATCAGAAATAAAGCCCAAAGCAATGGCATTCCAGGCACGTTATCTGTTGAGACGAACGGCCATGTATGTGTCAGGATGGCCGGCGGTCTAAGGCTGCGCGTTCAGGTCGCAGTCTCCCCTGGAGGCGTGGGTTGAATCCACTTCTGACATATTGTGTCCCTTACAGCTGAACATTGCATGGCGTTCACTGCAATACGGTGCGTTTGTAATTGGCAGTGAACAGGCACGCGTGTGAGTGCGTTCCTTTACCTTCTTTCCTTTATCCCCTAAATATGGTAAGGTAGAGCACACGTCGTGACAAAACAGGTCATCGATCTTGGGCCAGTGGCGCAATGGATAACGCGATCTGACTCTGGATCAGAAGATTCTAGGTTCGACTCCTGGCTGGCTCGATGGTGATTTTCTGCTCCCTTTAAGTGGCGTAGAGTGCCTGCTGTCTTGATAAAAAAACAGCACCGTTAAGCCATCGTTACACAACCTCAGAGTACTCTTAAGCGTTATTTACATACCATGGAACACGCCAGTGTCAGTTGATTCTTCTAGGGTACAGAAATTGAAGCTAATGTTGATAATTTGGCATTTCCACAACCATGGCGACGGGGGTATAGCTCAGTGGTAGAGCATTTGACTGCAGATCAAGAGGTCCCCGGTTCAAATCCGGGTGCCCCATACGCGCATCTGACTTCAGTTTGTGTTTCCTTTTTGGGTTTCAAAATGTTAAAGCGTATTGACATTCCTTCATCCATACAAGGCTTTCCTACTATTGAGGCAAAAACTAGCACCGGTGTATGTGTCCAGGACTGTTTGCATTGTGACGAGGTGGCGAGTGGTTAAAGCGATGGACTGCTAATCCATTGTGCTCTGCACGCGTGGGTTCGAATCCCATCCTCGTCGTTCGAGCTTTGGTCTGAACCTCGTAGGTGAGACATTATAAATCTCAGTGTTTTTCCTGAGCAGCTTGTCAAAACCACATTTCTTTTCGGAAGTAACATTACATGACAGATACCTTCTCTATAAAAGCATGAACATGCTGTCAGTGCCAAAACAGTTTTATTTTGAAACATGTTTCCAACCCTCTGTCTTATGGAAAACAGGAGCGGCTATCTGACAGGAACATTCTCAGGTGTCAGGATGCGTTCCCCAGCTATGACTGACAGAGTTAGATGCAGAAGACTACAAATACAAAACCGAAACCATTGTTGGCCTTGCCATTTAATGGTTTTAAGCGTTAAAGCGTATTGATGTTGATTCACCCAGGCAAGCCACTCAACCGTCGGTACACCTTCGATAGCTCAGTTGGTAGAAGCGGAGGACTGTAGGCATTTCACTGGTTATCCTTAGGTCGCTGGTTCGAATCCGGCTCGAAGGAAGACTTGTTTTCCAACGTGTTTGTCTTGCCGATTTGTTTAACTTGTCAAAAACGTCCGTCTCAGCGTCAAAGCGGGAGTTCCCTGACGAGGAATCGAACCGGCCGCTGGCGGGTGAGCGCCGAATCTAACCACTAGACCACCAGGGACGGTCTGCTGTTGCATGAGGGCAGAGGGCAAGTGTGGTTTGCTCGTTCACGCTGCCATGTAGAGATAGACCGAGGGTGGAAGTGAAATGGGCCACACATCTTAAACCAGTGGTTTAAAACTACCACCCCTGCCCGTGTGAGGCTCGAACTCACGACCTTCAGATTATGAGACTGACTGGCTGCCTAACTGCGCGAACCTGCCGGGAAAATGGAGGGGGCTGATTCTCCAGAAATCACTGAAGTGAAGTAGCGGCGCTGACAGAGGAATCACAAAGGAAGTCAAAGTAACAGCATTTACTTTGGATTGTATCTGAATTGTTGCCAATGTAAACTGGATTATACACACAGTGACTAAGACATTTTGTTTGAAATTGAACTGCAAACGTGGAAACTTGAAGTGAACTTCCTGGAAGAACCACAACATTCTAAAGAGCATGAGAAAAGCAAAGCATCAAGCCAACAAAGAAGCTACAGTAACAGTCCGACAGCTGCCATGAAACAGTAAGTTCCTTTAAATGTTTTACATCTGGGGAAAAAACTCTCTTCATATATTATACACACATGGACATAATAAACCAAAAATACACAAACAATTTCAATTAAACTAAACGAAGGAAGAGAGACTTGCCAGTCTTGGTCGACCAGCCTACCTGCTCAACAGCAACTCAAGTTTTACTCTGGAGGTTTGAATTAGCAACTGTGAAGTAAGCCTATGCCACATAAAAGGTAAAGCCCACTGATAGGTCAAGACTATGCCATCGGCCAATCCCATCACAATACAAAAAACAAGTACATACATCATTGGAGGGTTGTGCGACCTGAAATCTCTGACCATCACATACCCTGATGATGTAACCAGTGAGCCTGCAAAAACATATTCAAAACTAAATAATCATTGGCCTGCAGCAACATATTCATAACTAACTAATCAGTGGCCCCCAGAAACACAGAAAGCAGACTTCATGCAAGTGCAAGACAGGAAGTAAAAGCAGATCTGTTGTTTGGCACAGACTAGTCAAATGCATGGCATTCAGCACTCTACTCTACCTACAGTGATCTTAAACTGTAAACAGAGGGATCGGCTTACCGGCAGCTCACGTTCTTCTCTGGAGGTGTGAATTAGCAACTGTGAAGGCATCTCTGCCAAACGAAAGCTAAACGCCCAGCTGGACGGGTCAATAGTATGCAAACGGCCAATCCAATTGGAATTCAAAACCACCACAAGCAACAACGGAGGGATGTGGCCCATCAGGAAAGAAAGGGATCGAGTAAAACTCTTTGACCCTCACGTAGCCTGATAATGGAACCGGTGAGACTGCAAATAGAAAATCAAACCTAACTAATCAAACGTTCCTCAGAAACACAGCAAGCAGGTTTTATGCAAGTAAATGACGGGAAAGTAACAGGAGACATACAGCAATGCATGGCATTCAGCACTTTGTTCTGCCTACAAAGATCTGAAAATGTGCGGACACAAAGCCACGATGCAGCTGCATCTAGACACTACACCAAAATCCAATGTCACCCTGTATCACAGCGGCAGAGTTTTGATCCAGGATTCACATGACATATTTGAACAGTGTGAGAGAAACTTTGCAGCAATAAGAAACTTAGCAGAGAATGACAAGTCTTCTCTCAGCCCAGTAACACCAGCAGATGAAGAAATCATAGCTTCACACACAGCACCTCTCTCCCACCAAACAACCATATCAACAGTCTCCACTCAACAGATCCATGAGTGCTTCTCACATCAGCAGATGGAAATCACTGAATTAAAACAACCCCTCCCAAGAACCAGACTCCAAGAGAGTGGATGAGAGAGTGGAACAACATCGATCAGAGTAAGGTTGTGTGTGCTATGTTCAAGTGAATGGCTGGGGCACATGCTTCCAAATCAAATCAGAAATAAAGCCCAAAGCAATGGCATTCCAGGCACGTTATCTGTTGCAGACGAACGGCCATATGTGTCAGGATGGCCGAAGCGGTCTAAAGGCGCTGCGTTCAGGTGCAGTCTCCCCTGGAGGCGTGGGTTCGAATCCACTTCTGACATATTGTGTCCCTTACAGCTGAACATTGCATGGCGTTCACTGCAATACGGTGCGTTTGTAATTGGCAGTGAACAGGCACGTGTGAGTGCGTTCCTTTACCTTCTTTCCTTTATCCCCTAAATATGGTAAGGTAGAGCACGTCCGTGACAAAACAGGTCATCGATCTTGGGCCAGTGGCGCAATGGATAACGCGTCTGACTACGGATCAGAAGATTCTAGGTTCGACTCCTGGCTGGCTCGATGGTGATTTTCTGCTCCCTTTCGTAGCGTAGAGTGCCTGCTGTCTTGATAAAAAACAGCACCGTTAAGCCATCGTTACACAACCTCAGAGTACTCGTAGCGTTATTTACATACCATGGAACACGCCAGTGTCAGTTGATTCTTCTAGGGTACAGAAATTGAAGCTAATGTTGATAATTTGGCATTTCCACAACCCTGACGACGGGGGTATAGCTCAGTGGTAGAGCATTTGACTGCAGATCAAGAGGTCCCCGGTTCAAATCCGGGTGCCCCCTCGCACGCATCTGACTTCAGTTTGTGTTTCCTTTTGGGTTTCAAAATGTTAAGCGTATTGACATTCCTTCATCCATACAAGGCTTTCCTACTATTGAGGCAAAACTAGCACCGGTGTATGTGTCCAGGACTGTTTGCATTGTGACGAGGTGGCCGAGTGGTTAAAGGTGATGGACTGCTAATCCATTGTGCTCTGCACGCGTGGGTTCGAATCCCATCCTCGTCGTTCCGAGCTTTGGTCTGAACCTCTCGTAGGTGAGACATTATAAATCTCAGTGTTTTTCCTGAGCAGCTTGTCAAAACCACATTTCTTTCGGAAGTAACATTACATGACAGATACCTTCTCTATAAAAGCATGAACATGCTGTCAGTGCCAAAACAGTTTTTATTTTGAAACATGTTTCAACCCTCTGTCTTATGGAAAACAGGGGGAACGCTATCTGACAGGAACATTCTCAGGTGTCAGGATGCGTTCCCCCAGCTATGACTGACAGAGTTAGATGCAGAAGACTACAAATACAAAACCGAAACCATTGTTGGCCTTGCCATTTAATGGTTTGAAAGCGTTAAAGCGTATTGATGTTGATTCACCCAGGCAAGCCACTCAACCCGTCGGTACACCTTCGATAGCTCAGTTGGTAGAAGCCGGAGGACTGTAGGCATTTCACTGGTTATCCTTAGGTCGCTGGTTGAATCCGGCTCGAAGGAAGACTTGTTTTTCCAACGTGTTTGTCTTGCCGATTTGTTTAACTTGTCAAAAACGTCCGTCTCGCGATCAAAGCGGGAGTTCCCTGACCGGGGAATCGAACCGGGCGCTGGCGGTGAAGCGCCGAATCCTAACCACTAGACCACCAGGGACGGTCTGCTGTTGCATGAGGGCAGAGGGCAAGTGCTTGCTCGTTACGCTGCCATGTAGAGATAGACCGAGGGCGTGGAAGTGAAATGGGCCACACATCTTAAACCAGTGGTTTAAAACTACCACCCTGCCCCGTGTGAGGCTCGAACTCACGACCTTCAGATTATGAGACTGGCGCGCTGCCTAACTTCGCCAACGAGGCACGGGGAAAATGGAGGGGGCTGATTCTCCAGAAATCACTGAAGTGAAGTAGGCGCGGCTGACAGAGGAATCACAAGGGAAGTCAAAGTAACAGCACTTACTTTGGATTGTATCTGAATTGTTGCCAATGTAAACTGGATTATACACACAGTGACTACGACATTTTGTTTGAAATTGAACTGCAAACGTGGAAACTTGAAGTGAACTTCCTGGAAGAACCACAACATTCTAAAGAGCATAAGAAAAGCAAAGCATCAAGCCAACAAAGAAGCTACAGTAACAGTCCGACAGCGTGCGTAGAAGCAGTGAGTTCCTTTAAATGTTTTACATCTGGGGGGAAAAAACTCTCTTCATATATTATACACACATGGACATAATAAACCAAAATACACAAACAATTTCAATTAAACTAAACGAAGGGAAGAGACTTGCCAGTCTTGGTGCGACCAGCCTACCTGCTCAACAGCAACTCAAGTTTTACTCTGGAGGTTTGAATTAGCAACTGTGAAGTAAGCCTATGCCACATAAAAGGTAAACGCCCACTGATAGGTCAAGACTATGCCATCGGGCCAATCCCATCACAATACAAAAACAAGTACATACATCATTGGAGGGTTGTGCGACCTGAAATCTCTGACCATCACATACCCTGATGATGTAACCAGTGAGCCTGCAAAACATATTCAAAACTAAATAATCATTGGCCTGCAGCAACATATTCATAACTAACTAATCAGTGGCCCCCAGAAACACAGAAAGCAGACTTCATGCAAGTGCAAGACACAGGAAGTAAAAGCAGATCTGTTGTTTGGCACAGACTAGTCAAATGCATGGCATTCAGCACTCTGCTCTGCCTACAGTGATCTTAAACTGTAAACAGAGGGATCGGCTTACCGGCAGCTCACGTTCTTCTCTGGAGGTGTGAATTAGCAACTGTGAAGGCATCTCTGCCAAGCGAAAGCTAAGCGCCCAGCTGACGGGTCAATAGTATGCAAACGGCCAATCCAATTGGAATTCAAAACCACCACAAGCAACAACGGAGGGATGTGGCCCATCAGAAGAAAGGGATCGAGTAAAACTCTTTGACCCTCCGTAGCCTGATAATGGAACCGGTGAGACTGCAAATAGAAAATCAAACCTAACTAATCAAACGTTCCTCAGAAACACAGCAAGCAGGTTTTATGCAAGTAAATGACGGAAAGTAACAGGAGACATACAGCAATGCATGGCATTCAGCACTTTGTTCTGCCTACAAAGATCTGAAAATGTGCGGACACAAAGCCACGATGCAGCTGCATCTAGACACTACACCAAAATCCAATGTCACCCTGTATCACAGCGGCAGAGTTTTGATCCAGGATTCACATGACATATTTGAACAGTGTGAAAGAAACTTTGCAGCAATAAGAAACTTAGCAGAGAATGACAAGTCTTCTCTCAGCCCAGTAACACCAGCAGATGAAGAAATCATAGCTTCACACACAGCACCTCTCTCCCACCAAACAACCATATCAACAGTCTCCACTCAACAGATCCATGAGTGCTTCTCACATCAGCAGATGGAAATCACTGAATTAAAACAACCCCTCCCAAGAACCAGACTCCAAGAGAGTGGATGAGAGAGTGGAACAACATCGATCAGAGTAAGGTTGTGTGTGCTATGTTCAAGTGAATGGCTGGGGCACATGCTTCCAAATCAAATCAGAAATAAAGCCCAAAGCAATGGCATTCCAGGCCGCGTTATCTGTTGAGACCGAACGGCCATATGTGTCAGGATGGCCGAAGCGGTCTAAGGCGCAGCGTTCAGGTCGCAGTCTCCCTGGAGGCGTGGGTTCGAATCCCACTTCTGACATATTGTGTCCCTTACAGCTGAACATTGCATGGCGTTCACTGCAATACGGTGCGTTTGTAATTGGCAGTGAACAGGCACGTGTGAGTGCGTTCCTTTACCTTCTTTCCTTTATCCCCTAAATATGGTAAGGTAGAGAGCACGTCCGTGACAAAACAGGTCATCGATCTTGGGCCAGTGGCGCAATGGATAACTTAGCGTCTGACTACGGATCAGAAGATTCTAGGTTCGACTCCTGGCTGGCTTCGATGGGGATTTTCTGCTCCCTTTCGTAGCGTAGAGTGCCTGCTGTCTTGATAAAAACAGCACCGTTAAGCCATCGTTACACAACCTCAGAGTACTCTTAAGCGTTATTTACATACCATGGAACACGCCAGTGTCAGTTGATTCTTCTAGGGTACAGAAATTGAAGCTAATGTTGATAATTTGGCATTTCCACAACCATGACTGCGGGGTATAGCTCAGTGGTAGAGCATTTGACTGCAGATCAAGAGGTCCCCGGTTCAAACTGGTGTGCCCCTCGCGCGCATCTGACTTCAGTTTGTGTTTCCTTTTGGGTTTCAAAATGTTAAAGCGTATTGACATTCCTTCATCCATACAAGGCTTTCCTACTATTTAGGCAAAACTAGCACCGGTGTATGTGTCCAGGACTGTTTGCATTGTGACGAGGTGGCCGAGTGGTTAAGGCGATGGGCTGCTAATCCATTGTGCTCTGCACGCGTGGGTTCAATCCCATCCTCGTCGTTCCGAGCTTTGGTCTGAACCTCTCGTAGGTGAGACATTATAAATCTCAGTGTTTTTCCTGAGCAGCTTGTCAAAACCACATTTCTTTCGGAAGTAACATTACATGACAGATACCTTCTCTATAAAAGCATGAACATGCTGTCAGTGCCAAAACAGTTTTTATTTTGAAACATGTTTCAACCCTCTGTCTTATGGAAAACAGGGGGAACGCTATCTGACAGGAACATTCTCAGGTGTCAGGATGCGTTCCCCCAGCTATGACTGACAGAGTTAGATGCAGAAGACTACAAATACAAAACCGAAACCATTGTTGGCCTTGCCATTTAATGGTTTGAAAACGTTAAAGTTTATTGATGTTGATTCACCCAGGCAAGCCACTCAACCGTCGGTACACCTTCGATAGCTCAGTTGGTAGAGCCGGAGGACTGTAGGCATTTCACTGGTTATCCTTAGGTCGCTGGTTCGAATCCGGCTCGAAGGAAGACTTGTTTTTTGTCTTGCCGATTTGTTTAACTTGTCAAAAAGCGTCCGTCTCGCATCAAAACGGGAGTTCCCTGACCGGAATCGAACCGGCCGCGGCGGTGAGAGCGCCGAATCCTAACCACTAGACCACCAGGGACGGTCTGCTGTTGCATGGCCCACGCAGAGGCCAAGTGGGCGCCTTGCTCGTTACGCTGCCATGTAGAGATAGACCGAGGGCGTGGAAGTGAAATGGGCCACACATCTTAAACCAGTGGTTTAAAACTACCACCCTGCCCCGTGTGAGGCTCGAACTCACGACCTTCAGATTATGAGACTGACGCGCTGCCTAACTGCGCCAACGAGGCACGGGAAAATGGAGGGGGGGGGCTGATTCTCCAGAAATCACTGAAGTGAAGTAGGCGACGCTGACAGAGGAATCACAAGGGAAGTCAAAGTAACAGCACTTACTTTGGATTGTATCTGAATTGTTGCCAATGTAAACTGGATTATACACACAGTGACTACGACATTTTGTTTGAAATTGAACTGCAAACGTGGAAACTTGAAGTGAACTTCCTGGAAGAACCACAACATTCTAAAGAGCATAAGAAAAGCAAAGCATCAAGCCAACAAAGAAGCTACAGTAACAGTCCGACAGCGCCGGAAACGAGTGAGTTCCTTTAAATGTTTTACATCTGGGGAAAAAACTCTCTTCATATATTATACACACATGGACATAATAAACCAAAAATACACAAACAATTTTCAATTAAACTAAACGAAGGAAGAGAGACTTGCCAGTCTTGGTCGACCAGCCTACCTGCTCAACAGCAACTCAAGTTTTACTCTGGAGGTTTGAATTAGCAACTGTGAAGTCGCCTATGCCACATAAAAGGTAAACGCCCCACTGATAGGTCAAGACTATGCCATCGGCCAATCCCATCACAATACAAAAAACAAGTACATACATCATTGGAGGTTGCCTGATAATGGAACCGGTGAGACTGCAAATAGAAAATCAAACCTAACTAATCAAACGTTCCTCAGAAACACAGCAAGCAGGTTTTATGCAAGTAAATGACGGGAAAGTAACAGGAGACATACAGCAATGCATGGCATTCAGCACTTTGTTCTGCCTACAAAGATCTGAAAATGTGCCGACACAAAGCCACGAGGCAGCTGCATCTAGACACTACACCAAAATCCAATGTCACCCTGTATCACAGCGGCAGAGTTTTGATCCAGGATTCACATGACATATTTGAACAGTGTGAGAGAAACTTTGCAGCCCTAAAAGACCTAGCAGAGAATGACAAGTCTTCTCTCAGCCCAGTAACACCAGCAGATGAAGAAATCATAGCTTCACACACAGCATCTCTCTCCCACCAAACAACCATATCAACAGTCTCCACTCAACAGATCCATGAGTGCTTCTCACATCAGCAGATGGAAATCACTGAATTAAAAACAACCCCTCCCAAGAACCAGACTCCAAGAGAGTGGATGAGAGAGTGGAACAACATCGATCAGAGTAAGGTTGTGTGTGCTATGTTCAAGTGAATGGCTGGGGCACATGCTTCCAAATCAAATCAGAAATAAAGCCCAAAGCAATGGCATTCCAGGCGCGTTATCTGTTGCAGACGAACGGCCACATGTGTCAGGATGGCCGAAGCGGTCTAAAGGCGCTGCGTTCAGGTCTAGTCTCCCTGGAGGCGTGGGTTCGAATCCCACTTCTGACATATTGTGTCCCTTACAGCTGAACATTGCATGACGTTCACTGCAATGCGGTGCGTTTGTAATTGGCAGTGAACAGGCACGTGTGAGTGCGTTCCTTTACCTTTTTTCCTTTATCCCGTAAATATGGTAAAGTAGAGCACGTCCGTGACAAAACAGGTCATCGATCATTTGAATTAGCAACTGTGAAGTCGCCTATGCCACATAAAAGGTAAACGCCCCACTGATAGGTCAAGACTATGCCATCGGCCAATCCCATTACAATACAAAAAACAAGTACAGACATCAATGGAGGGATGTGCGAAGGCGACCGACCTGAAATCTCTGACCATCACATACCCTGATGATGTAACCAGTGAGCCTGCAAAAACATATTCAAAACTAAATAATCAGTGGCCTGCAGAAACATATTCATAACTAACTAATCAGTGGCCCCCCAGAAACACAGAAAGCAGACTTCATGCAAGTGTAAGACAGGAAATTAAAGCAGATCTGTTCTTTGGCACAGACTAGTCAAATGCATGGCATTCAGCCCTCTGCTCTGCCTACAGTGATCTTAAAATGTAAACAGAGGGATCGGCTTACCGGCAGCTCACGTTCTTCTCTGGAGGTGTGAATTAGCAACTGTGAAGGCATCTCTGCCAAACGAAAGCTAAACGCCCAGCAATTTCTAATATATATAACACTTTAATGTCAATAAAAAATATTAATCTAGACAAAATCCATGCAGAATGGTCAAAAGATTTAGGAGTGGATATACCAGAAGAAACCTGGAATAACGAGTGAACGGAACAACCTCCTGTACTAGCTTAGGTTTAATTCAGTTCAAGGTCCTCCACAGACTTCGTTACAGTAAGGTTAGATTGTCCAAGATTTACACAAATATAGCTGACACATGTGAGCGATGTCGCCCATCTAAAGCAGATTTGGCTCACATGCTTTGGGCTTGCCCCAGTCTGTTTGATTACTGGACATCTATATTTAAATTTTTGTCTGAGGCATATATTAAGGATATCAAGCCTAGTTTTGAAATGGCTGTTTTTGGAGTACCTGAGCAAGGTACAGTCATATCCAAAAATTGTCAAGATGCTTGCGCTTTTGTGTGTCTATTGGCTCGGAGAAGAATATTACTGGATTGGAAATCAAATAAACCACCTTTAGTTTCACTCTGTCTTAGTGATTTGATGGTTTTTTTTAAATTGGAGAAGATTAAATATTCTCTTAGAGGGTCCATCAAAAGCTTTTATTCTGTATGGAATCCAATTTCATATTTTGAAAAGGGTGTAACTCTTCCCCCAAATTAAAAATAATATGTAACCAAAAAAATGAATGTGCGCATTGTAAAGGATAACACAACCAGACACAATGGGCTAACAATGATGTCAAGTATTTCATCAACATCAAAACTGATTTTGTTTTTCTAATTTGGAATTTGTTTTTGTGTATTAAGATTAAGAATATATTTGTGTGTGTGTCTGTGGAGGGGTTCTGTGTGGTGGGTGGTGGAAAAGGGCGAAAAATTTTAAAATTAAGAGGAGCATTGTTAACTCTTTGTATGTAATATATCACTCAGTTTTTCCTGCAATAAAAAATATATATATAAAAAAAGACAGGCCGTTCCATTGTTTAAATAATATCCATAAACTGAGCTCGTTGCAGCACGAGTCATTTAGAGATAGCATATCCTCGAGTGCGTGGGCAGAGGATGTGAGAGAGAGAAGATGTGAGATGAAAGGGCAGCCCTGCGGGATGATTTGCATTGCAAAGTTTAAATAGCCTAGAACGGATAACAGCTCGCGCTTGGAACAGATTGGGTTTTCGAGAAGGGAGGAAGCGACCAAATTTTTTGTCAATTTTTTCCTTAGGCAGAGAGGCCTGGAATTTTTGTGAATCTAGGTTGATGCCCAAAAATTCAGTCGAGGTGTTTGGGCCCATGGTTTTGTATTGGGCGAAAGGAATCCCGAGCTCCGCGAAAACACTTTGGGTTGTTAAAAGGTGCATGGCCGGGATGGAGTCGGGAGCCGAGACTATTAAGAAATCGTCTAACACAGGGGTGTTAAACATACGGCCCGCAGGCCGAATACGGCCCACTAAGGCGTCCAATAAGGCCCGTGGGATGATTTGAACAATAATATTAAATCTTTTTTTATCATCATTATTATTAGTAGTATTAAATAAAGTGTATGTCCGGGTATTCGCTGCAATATTGTGTTTGGTTTTATTCTTTTTTTTTATCATTGATCATTTAATTGCGCTTCTATTGCGCTTCTGCCGGAACCTCTAACACACATGTGCATTCTAAAGCGCCGCCAAAATCAAATTTCGAACACGTCGGCTAATTGAAGATATGTGGCAAGCACTCGCAATTTTAAAAACGTCCAAAAAAAGAAAAACTGATCTGGAAGGGCGGATGTTTCAGGAGAAATGGAAAGAGAAGTATTTCTTCTGTGAGGTCAACTGCAAGCCAGTATGTTTAATCTGCTCACAAGCCGCATTATGACATACACGCAGAGAAATATGAACGTTATGAATGAACATTAACAAGTCCAACCTGCGCTCTCGACTCGCACACAGACATCTCAATGACATTATGAGAGTGGCAACGGCTCAAAAACTGGTTGCTGATGTTGATGCACTGGTTGAAGAAAAGAGAAGTCAGGTGTCAGGAAGCAAGAATTAAAATCATAACGCGTACGTATGTATACGTGGGTATGTCAAACTAATGCATTACAAACGCAATCTAGATTTTTATTTGTTAAAGGAGAGTTCTCATTTCTAGTGTATAGTTAATGTTCATATCCAAAGTGAATGATTTTTTTTTTCATTTGCATTAACCATAAATAATTTATTTTGTATATTATTATTATTTTTTTTTATTTTTTTTTTTTTTTACATATAAGCTACTGAGTTGTTAAATATGTTAAAAGCAGTTTTTTAAAACTGAAGTGTTTTTGTAGTTTGTAAATTATATTGTAGCCTATTGTTACCATGCAGATAAGACAGACACGAGAAATTCAGATCAAATAGTTTACTTATCTTCTCAGAAAGTGTCCTCACTCAAGAGGAGAACAATACAGGCTTTTAACCATCCTTAGAACAGGTTCAGATATACAGAATAACACTACTCATCAGCTTTTAAAGAGTCCGTAATTGCTGGGAACAGGTGCAGGTGATTCGGGATGATGGCTGGTGATTGCAAGATTACAGATGGTGAACAGGTGAGCGGGGTGAAATGAATTGTGGGAAATCGAGTCCAGAGGGAGATGCTGAGTGGAATCGTGACACCTATAGCTTCATATTTAATGTAACTGTCTTTACACAGTCAGTAGCATTTTTTATTTCTTATTTTCTCATTACTAAAAAGTATCTGACAAATAATATTTATGTTCAAAGGAAAGGGTTTTGATTGCCATTACTTAGACAACATTTTTATTTCAAAAAGAAATGAGTGTGTTAATGAACAGTTTCTGAGGACTTATTAAATGCATTTTTACAGAATATTGTGTCTTTCTAGGTTTTATTTTGTTTTTTTGCAAATTAATTTGTAATTTGGTGCACTATGATTTAAAAAAAAAGGAAAAAAAGAAGGAGATTCGGCCCGCACATGGTCACATTTCTTCTCATTTGGCCCTCACCCTAAAATGAGTTTGACACCCCTGGTCTAACAGGTGAATGAGGTAAGGGATAGTGTAGTTATTTAAAAGGATCCAGCAGATTGCTTCTGATAGCATGTCAAAAATTTTGGGCTGCTTCTGCAACCAAAGGTTAGGCGGACGACAAAGTAAAAGTTGTTATGCCAGCGTGTGTCGAATAAATGCCAGAAATCTGGATGAATGGGCATCACTTTGAAGGCGGAGGTGATGTCGACTTTGGCCAGCCAAGCGCTGTGACCCGCGTCTTTGATCATGTTAATGGCTTGGTCATGACATGATAATGTAGAGAAAATGTGTTGGGCGGAATGAGGCTGTTAACGCTTGGAAATGGGGAATTATGCGGGAACGAGAGAACAATTATAAGTCATTTTTTACATAAAATTTTCGGGTGGCTATGCCGATGGGGCTTACGCGAAAGACAGTAAAGGGAGGAATGGAAAAGGGACCTATCATAAAGTTTGCATCAGTTTCTTTCTTAAGGAGAAGATCGACTGTTTCAGGATCGGCGATAGCGGACTGGAGATTGGGGCAAATGAAACTTTGACAGGGGAGAGATTCAACACCGGGATGGAAGCCGTGTGTGAGACCGGACAGTAAATAAGCAGTAAAAAGGTGGTCAGGGTGATGAAGCAATTCACAAGACAAACGAAGAACATTCACGGGAGTCGATAAGTAATGATGAGATTTTTTATTTACGGCCTGTGATACAGGGAATATAGTGCGGGCATGAGCGCCACCACAAAAATTATACACATGGAGAAAGCAGCAGTGATGCCTGAAGCATTTGCTGGCATTGAAGCTGACACAGACCCGGTTGTCAGAGGAGGAGAAACGGCGTCCGGTGGGGGCGGGGTGCCGGGGCTTGGTGGATGAGAATGCGTGGCGTGGGACATAGCTGGTGGACTCGGGGACAAGGGGGGATGGATGACTTGATGAAGGGCATGATATGGTGGCGTGGGCAGCAGAACGGCATACTGCGCAAGTGATTGTTGTAAAGTTCAATGTCCAGTATGGCCACTGGTTTCATTGGGCCAGTCGAATGGTGCATTTGGCGGAAAACAACTTGTGGTAAGTATGATAACACGAGCTCTGCAATTATCGCGAGATAGTCGCAGAGTTCGCGTCTCATGTGTGGAAAAACAGTGCAGATTACCTCCGTATAACGGGTGAAAGCGATCATGAACTCTGCAAATGACAATAGACGTGACTGGTTGTGTGCTGTGTTTTTAAGGGTGACGGAGAAGTTGCTGCAGTCGATTTGGCGATCTGTGGACAGAGGTGAAATTGGTGACAGAAGGAGAAAAAGATCAATGTCCGCACCTGGGAGGATCTGGGTCCTGATGTTGGAGGCCACAGGAGGGGGTTCCAAAACTGGAGCATTTGGGGGAATGGGCAGGGCTGTGGCTAAAGAGAGAGTGAAAGAAGAACGGGCATGGGAGGAAGAGGGAGGAAAAATAGCTGACGGAACCGCCTGCGGATGCAGCATCACTTTTGGGACGGCGGAAAGGTTGGAGAAAGGGAAGGGAAGAGATTGGGAATGGCGGGCGTCGGGGCCGGCACCAGTAGCGGAGGCAACCTCGCGCTAGTGTTTGATGATGGGGCCGCGGGCCAAGGGCAGGGGAAGAGAGAAAGCTGGGGATGGGACTGCGCCGCTAGCAGAGGCATGCTTGCGCTGCCATGGCGACTTGTGAAAAAGGAAGCTGGCGCTTCACTGGGGTGGGCTGTATTTTGGGGCAAAACGTTCGGGGCGTCCGGGGCGCGCCCTAAACTTGCTGAAGGCCGTCTGCTGCGGTCTCATGAATGGAGGCTGGCCCTCGATGGCACAGTGGTTTGTCCTGGCTGTGGGATACAGGCAGCTGCGGGCCTGGCTCGTTGTAACCAAGGCTTTGGCAGGAGGAGAGGAGCTTGGGGGCGGTGCTCCAGGCTGAAGAGAAGCATGGAGTTCCGCCTTGTTCAGCCGGCGGGAGAAGCTGGCACCGGTGCCGATCAGAGTTTGACGTAGGCCCAGCACGGTACATTTCTCCACTGCGGGGATGGAGGGGAGGACTATCGTTTAGGAAGATGCTGGGAAAGGCGGCGGAAGCTTGGAAGGCGAAGATGAAGAAGTGCCTCAGATTCTGGGGGCAGGAGCGGCAGTGCGGGAAGGCCTGCAGCCTCATGGTGCAGCCGCGGGCTCCGTTGTGATGCCCAGTGGGGTGCTGGCACGGTGGACGGCAGCAGAGAACGTCGGGGAATCTGATGAGTCAAAGGAGTTATTGTGGGGGAAGATTTCAATCTCCGTCATGGTGGCGATTGGATGTGCCTACGCTGGGTGACTAGAGAGAATGAAGGTAAGGCCGCTTGGTTATTTATAGGGTTTCTCTCTTGGCTGACAGGCCGGACGATGTGATTACTGATGGTGAATTGGCCGGTTCGTTTATCCGCATGTGCTCCTCCCGAAATTTGTTAATAAAACATCATGTATAGCCTAGCTTCTTCCATCGGCAAAGAGGGTGATAAATAAAAGATTTAGTAAGGCTGACGGAGAAAGCTGCAGAATTAGAATCATGCATCTGAACTCTTGTTGTGACAAGTAAGGGCACTAATATATCAGACACTATTTCGGATCTGCCTAGCATAAAGTGCTATAATCCATCCCTCCCGGGAAGGAGCCGCTGTCCTCCACTGTCCTCTCTAGAAATCAATATAAATCAATCCAATCATCTTAACCATCGGTCTGCAAGCTGCCTTGACATGTCACATAGGTCACATAAATCACAACACGCAGAGTTTTTACCTCCTGTGCCTGAAAGAAAACTGGCTTAAAACAGAAAATTTTATCAGTCTGAATGAATTTACCCCACAAGACTACTATTATAAGCATGTGCCTCGTTTGAAGGGTAGAGGTGGCCGTGTTGCTACAATCTATAGTAAACTATTTGGTGTAAATCTTAAATCTAGACAAAAATTTTACTTGTTTGAAATAATGGTGCTAAATATGTCACTTATAGACGGTCATAACAAACATTTGCCTTTCGTCATGGCTACTATTTACAGACCACCGGGCCATCATTGGGGATGAGAGCCTTCAGAGCCTTGATCGTTGGTGACTTTAACATACACGTCGATAACCCAAAAGATGCGCTGTGTAAGAGTCACAGCATTCACCCGTTTGGCAGTTTTTCCAGGTGTCCGAAAAAAGTAATGCATTTGCAATTTGTAATGCGTGTGCTAAAGAAAACCCACAAGGCAGAAAGCACCCAAAACATTTCGATACCACCAACCTCATCAGACATCTAAAGGTTAGTCACACAAAGGAATATGAACAGTTTCCACAGCTGGCGAGCACCAAGACCGAGAGAGGATTTATATTTCTAGATCACCAGCCTTTTTTTCAAATTATTAAACTGGAAAGCCATTTTTAATATTCTAAGCTGTTCCTATGGCTGCTATCATTTATGTTGTCTCTCTAAAAAGGAAAAAGGAATATGTTGCGTGACAAATAAAAAGCAGTTGTAAAATCATGATTCTGTTTCATCTCTTAATCAATACATGATTTATTAGGTAATATACATTTCTCTTTTAATCATTAAATAAATAATACTACATGATAAATTGAAGGCTTCATATAAATCCAGTGATTGGTGATCGGAATCGGCCGATACTGGTTCTAGCAATTGGTGATCCTCCAGCATCAGATCCCAGCACCCCAGTCAACCGATCTGCTTCACCGGAATTCTGAACTCCACTTCCCACGATGCACCGCACTTCACCCGCCGCCATTTTGGATTACCTTCTCCTGTCACCAATCATCATTACCATCACTTGACTTTCATTACCCGGACACTATAAATAGACTCTGTTTCCCTTAGTTCTCTGTCAGATCTCGTTTGTGTATGTCCTTAACTCATGCATCAGCTGTCTGACCTGGTTTGTTACCTGGCTTGGTTGATGTTGAATGTTTTGTTACCTGGACTGTCTTCTGTTGGATGTTTGTTTTCTGGATTATCTTAAATAGTTTTACCACCAAAGCATCTGCCTAAATATTCTCTCTATCTTTCCATCATGTTCCGTTACAAATTAACATTGGTTTTTACTATGCATAAAACAAAAAAGCATGATTTTGTAGCTATAGTAACCACAAACTTTTCATGGTTTTGTTATTTCAAATAATTTAAAGTATTTTGTGGTAATAAAAATAGACTCCTAAGCAAACAACAGTCCTTCAAAATGACTTAAAAAGCAGGAGTGTGCCATTGTAAAATTCAAATGCTCCAGCAGATGGCGTATGTCAGTGTTGATTTTGTAATAAAATGTATTGCTGTTTATTTTGAAAATATTTAATCTTTTAAAATGTTTTATTTAATATATGTAATTTTAGTTTGCATTTGCTGTAGAGCTACAATTGTAATAAATAAATAATACAAATTAATTACTATTTATTTACCTTTATATTTTATTAAAGTTTTATTTTGACCCATATAGTACGTGTTTTAATTCCATAATATTAAGGGACACAACAATACAATTCTGCTTAGGGCACCCATTTGGCCAGCAGCAGCACTGTTTGCAACGCTTGTGTTGTATTAGTTTGCACCTTCATATCTGTTCCCAATAAACTCCTTAAACCCACTTCTGATTAAATTACTCAAACATTTTTGCTTAAAAAACATATTAGGGCCTTTTAACACTTTCATAGTTTTTGTGTTTCCCAATGTTATACAGCACTGTCCTACATTTTTTTATCACATTGGATTGTTGTGTAACACGCTGCTTTCGCTTTCGTTATACAAAACTAGGTGAATAGACTGAAGCTTCATTTCGGGGGTTGACAGCGTATGAAAACTTAACACAGCTTACGATATTTGGTAAGTAAAACATTACAATAATTACAATAATTACAATAATAACCATTTTCTAATCTTTGATATATCAATATACAGTAACGTAACGATTAATTCACTCGAACATAATAACAAGAGATATGAAATTCATTTATACCGACCTAGCATATAAAAACATACGAATAAAGCACTAAATCATCCTACAGAGAAGGATCCACGATTAGTTGAACAACACTACTATTTATACGACATTTTCAAGCTTATTTTTTTTTCCTTTACAAACAAATTCGCCTGTAACCGTGAAACGAAAACGAAAGTTAACATTTGACAGAAAACTGTTGCTGCTAAATTCCTTTTCCGAATAAATGCACCAAAAATATAGATAAAATACATGAATAATAGACAATAAAATATATTCACATTATGATCATTTGGAAACGTTTATATTTTATTGTCTAATAACGCTGTAAATTTGCTTTCAGTTGCTGGTCTCTTCTGGAAATTCATAATGTCAGAGGACAAAGAAGTGCCAATGGAGTATACAAATGAGGAAGTGAGTAACACTTTAAACGTTGGCATTTATTTTGATTCCCACTTTAGCATTGATGATAATAATAATTATTATCATTGAATCAAATCATTGCAGAATAATGCATGCCCATAGCATGCTGAAAACTCTTGGTTTAAGTTATTAAATAACAAATTTAGCTAATTCTTATTTACTTTAGTATAGTTGTTTTAAAAGAATTGATCATTACTTGATATTTATGGTATTGTATAGTACTGTATTAATATGATCAATCATCAAAGAGTAATAATGAACTAAGCAAAGACCCTTACTAGAGTTACCTTATTATTCCAGTTTTGCACATTTTGTTTGGGGACACGTATCGAGTAGATTAAAATATCTTAAATTATTCTTCCAAAACTTCTTCCAAAACTTTCTAAATGACATCGGAAAAACTATGAAAATCATGATGTACAACTTTGTTATTTTTAGACTGCTCAAATGTAATGGTACAGAATGCAGCAACACAAATGCTATTTAAGCAGCACAAGACCACATTGAACCCGTCTTTATACCTGTTATTTACTTCTTTTGCTCCTAACCAATCATTTTACTCTAGTAATAATGTACTGTAGCTAGTTTTAGTCTACATTAAATGATAGTAATAGTACTAATGTTAATTATTGTTTATTTATAGTTAGCCTAGTAAAATTGTTTGTAATAGCTTACCCAAAATCCCCACATTCTTTCATCATTTGTATACAAATATATCTGTCTTGGTCATACATATGTCTTATGGATTATGGATGTTGCACTTACAAGTAATTGCACTTACACTCATTTGTCTTTAGTCTGCACCCAAAAGTATAATCCTCAAATTTTACTATGTAGGTGACAAAGCACATGAATCCCCTCATTTAGCTCACCTGGGAGCAAAGCCAAGAAAATGTCTTTAGTTCTAGGAAGCACATATAGTAATAAAATTACTAATTACCTAAGGTAGTGCTTTCAGAAGTGGTCATCCAGAATTTGACTATGACACCATCTACATCTGCTGAGTAGATCCGACTCTGGGTATACCACAGGAGGGAGTGATGAATCTGGCTGCCCCACACCACAGTTTGGTGTGACGGGGTCCAGATCGGAAACTTCAGATGAAGTGTAGCCCAGAGGCTTGGAATTTAAGATTCCTTCGATTTCTACCAGGACAGTTTGTAGAACTTCAAAGGTGACAGACTGGGCACCAAGGGTCACTATCAAGACCTGTTTCAGTGAACGAATTTTTCGTTCCCAGCAGCCACCAAAGTGTGGATAGTTAGGGGGATGAAGCAAAATGGATTTGCTGGCTGGCCAGCTGCTCCTGTAGTTCAAGGATGAGAGCTGAATATGCTTCTTTTAGCTCTCTCTTCCCCTTTAAAGTTGGTGCCTTGATCAGATAATAGCTCTAAAGGTTTTCTCGCCTTGCTATAAGACGTTGGCGAGCCATTAGGAATGAATCCGCATCAGGGCTATGTAGCAGATCAGTATAAACTGATAAACCTGTTAAGCCACCCTCTCTACTTTCAGCCCAAACCAAGAAAATGACATACCCACAGTAAAACGTTTGCAGTTTATAAACTATTTGGCCTACACAATTGTGCTATTTTCTGGAAGAAGACACGTGGGACTTTATTGCTCAGGTATCAGAATTAAAATAAGCAAAAAAAGTCAGTTAAAGTGTGATGGAATTGAAAAGTTATTCACAAATTATATTTTTGTTTTATAAAAATGAACATTGTAGATGTCCCATGAGCTTTTCAGTCTACCATGGCGCATTTTCAAAAACGGCCACTAGGGTGCCCTAAATCACCACTTGATAGGGATGAGTGGAGAAAGTTATATAGATAATTATTGTTTTAGCATTACCTATTATATTTTTACTAAGTGTATGTATCTACAACGCTTGTTTTTTCATTCTAAATTATTCCAAAAGAGTTTTGAAAGACTGCAATAAAACTACAAATATAGTTGCAATGTCGTAATAAAACCATATAAGAATAACAAAACAAATAACTTTTTACGTAGATTAAGTAGATACCAAGTGTTTTACATGCAAAAGTCTTTACGGTCATTGTGGAAATGAAGACTCATAAATCACTTGTTCTGATGGCCAATAGTTTTATCTAGTAATAGCATTAGCATCAGTGTAAATGGCAATCAGCAGCATTCTCACACAATGATATCATTGTAATACACGTTCATAAAAGAACACAATCAGACTGATCATGGCTGCCACAAACAATATAAATGAACAATAAAAGACGGCACTGAAAATAACAAGTCACTGAATGCATTGTGAAAGAACAAATTTGAAAGAACAAATTTATCGCGTGCTTGTGAAACATGAATCATGTGTTGTGTGGACTTATTTTAAACATGTGACTGAGACAGAACAAATTGGATTTTGCAGAGCTTTAGCGGATAAACGCGCCCCCGCATACTTTGTTGAAAAAAATTATAAAGTGTTATTCTCTTACACAAAATATATAAATATTGGGGAATATATCAATATTTCTCAGTTTTATACATAATAATGTACATATCGCGATTTGTGCTATTCACAGGAATCGTTATATTACTGTTACTAGAGCATTTATTTCATAAAACAGTGTTTGAATACGAATGCTAAACCCTTTGAGCTTTGCAATGATATATGGTATGTGATGTTTAATTTAATTCTAGGACACTAAAATACATAGTGAAGATAAATGTTGGTAAACAAACCCATGTCTGGCCTGCACTGATGGATCAGTCGGCTTAACAGGTTAAACAGGATGCCCCACTTTCTTAACCATATATGGGCCAAAGCAATCCACCCCTGTTGAGTAGAAGGCCTTTTCCTTTTTCTGACACTCCACACAAAGACGTTGACAGCACTTCAATGGCCTCTCTGCCACAAAGAATCCAGTATTTCCGCCGTAATTTTGTTTGGGGCCTGGGTGGAGGAGTGTGGAGTCATAACTCTGTATAAGGAGTTTAGTAACTGGGTGTTTCGGGCTGGATTATAAATAGATGGATTTTAGCACCAAGTGCACTGATCTGCGAAGTCTTGGATGTCAGCTACATGAGTGCCAACAAATACTTTAAATCAGCAGGAATCTAAATGCAGCCAAGAAAGGACTGTGTTTGAGAATGATTCTGTGAATTGGAGACTTAGCTCTGTCTTAACCACTTTGGCGAGTTAAGCACCGATCAGCGCAGCATAGAGTTCCAGGGGGGGATTGATTGTTGTTTTTTAGGTGTCACTTGTGATCTGGCAGTAACAAAGGCCACCTTCACATTTCCTTGTTGATGCTGTGTGTGAAGGTAAGCAACAGAACCATAAGCCCATTCAGATGCAACACAGAAGATGTGTAGCTCCTGCTGACTCATATATACATCTTCGGCTAAACTGGTATAACACCTTGGCAGGACAATATGCTGTAAGGCAGGCAGTTGTGTATCCCACTCTATCCATGTCTGCAGCAGGTCTGTGGGCGAATGAGGATCATACTAGTCCCGTTTCTTATCCCACAGGTGTTTGCGAACCAAATGGTGAACATCTTCCTCAGGCTGTGTATGATCCAAGACATGTTTCTGCAGTGCAAAGACCGCACAGCAGGGGTTGCATGTGGTGCCAAATGAGAGGACCAGCCATTCATGAACATTGGGTTGTTCCTTTACCTCTAGAACTTTTCAAAGGAATTCGTAGCAGTGGTCTGTTTTCTGGGAGCAGTGTGATCTGGTAGAACATCCCCCGAATATCACTGCTAATGGCAATGGAGTGCTCCTTAAAATCATAGCAGCACTGCCAGAAGAGATGGCCCTAACACTGGCCCAGGCAGTAAGAGTTCTTTAACCTGTTGAGCCGTTATGTTGTTTACAAAGACAATACAAACTACTTTCTAAAAACGTTAATAATATTGACAAACTATACTTCATTTTAAAGGTCTTGGTGCGATGGGTAAACAGGTCTACTTTATATAACTATAGAACAGAGTGAACAAGAAGGTTAAGAACCCATTTTGGGTTGGGGGACAGATGTAAAAAAGAAAACATTTCTGACCTTTGGCTTTATGCAGCAAGTGTTGCGCGGGCCCTGCAAAGTCCAACCAAGGCGGGTCTTAATGGCTGCTGGACCCCCTGGATGGCCTAGACGGATTGATGTATCTACTGCAGTAATGAGGTGTGGATAATCCGATCCAATCAGTAAGACAGGGTGAACTGCCGCTAGATGGCACAGGGAAGCCCTCTGAGGTAGTGGTATTTCTCAAAGTCTTGACTGGGTGCGTGCATTGTGGAGATGGATGGTCCTCTCAGATCCATCATTCAGTATCGCATAGTCTTTCATACTATAGGCCCTGTTCCTAAGGATGACCATGACCACGTTTAACAAGACCTTTCTGTTTGCAGGTGGCTTTTAAATAAGAAGTATCTCGTTCATATTATTAAGGAGGCAGACATTAGTGGCATTGCTGTCATTTGAGACAGTTGGTGGAGTGTCTGCACTACTATCATGAAGAGACAGCAGGTGGCGGCCATTGCGTTGTTTGCATTCCGAAACCTGATGACTTCAGCACGGCTTGACAGTGGAAATTTTTCAGAATTTATTCTAAACATGAATTCATGAATTTATTGACCAAATAAAGTGCAAAAAAGTCTGTCAATTCAGACAAGGTTCAGGAGCTCTGCTGGGCCAAAGATTTTGCTTTCCATGCCACAGAGCATGTTCTATGGTGGTGATGGAGAGGCATCTGTGGCTTAATCTAACCATCATACGAGAAAAGGAAAAGTCCTTTCTCTTAGATGCCTTGTTTATGGCCCAGGTCTGTAGGTGTTCATGAAGATTTATTTTGCGAGTGTAGTGGGGTGGGATCAGAAAGTGCAACAAGCTGGACTCGTATTCAGGTTTCTGGGCACGCAACTGCGCCATATGTCAGAACACAGCCCACAAGGCTATCGGCATCAAGAGTTTCTTCTTTAGCCTGATACAGCAGTCTTGCTCACATGAAAGAGAAGAAGCTCAACATTCGTTGGAATAATCCAACATAAATCATAAATAATATGATAGGTATGTGAAGTGTAAAGTATGTAAAGTGTAAATATGTAAAGTGGAGGGAGTAAATCACATGGGGTATCTGAAGGATTTTGTGCGATTCGTGCTTACTTGTAGAGCCTTTTACTGTATTATTAACATAAGGAAGACACAATTGTAAACAAAAAACATACAAGACTAACCTAACAACACTACTAAATGATACTAAAGCGCTAAAGGATAGTAAGGTTGAGTGTAAAGAATGGAAAGAATGCAGTTAACTAGGATATGAACTGAAATTAACTGAAAGAGTACACTAATGCCAAGGTCTCTGAAAGAGGTTTGGTAAGTGATATTTACGTTCACGTGAGCAGTTCGATGGTGGCGACGTCTTCCACTGGTGAGGCTGGGCCTTGTGAAGGAGTCTGATTCAACAGCCTTGAACAAGAAGTGCTGTGGGATGCTAATCTCCTGGAGCACAGAGAGGGTCCTAGCGATCTGGAACACACAGATGAGGCCCTAAAGCTGGTGCGGAAGATCCTTTACGATCTGGAACTGGTACCTGAAAGTGAAAGTTGCTCTCCTGGGCTTAATCTTGTTGCAGACGTTTGTTATTGCCTTTCTGGACAGCAGGCTCTGAACGTGGTTTCTCTATTTCAGTCCTTGCAGGGAGACTCAGAACTGGGTGCTCTGTTATGCTTCCTAGCACAGGGGCCAGAAATTCAGAACGGGTGATCTGTTATGCTTCCTAGCACAACAGCCGGAAACTCAGAACGAAGAATTTGTGTTGAAAAGGGTATAAGGAGGAGATTGCATTTTGGCGCTTGTCCCTTGCAGGGCTGTGATTGGTTGATGATGTCAGAGAGGGCTCACTCATTCTTTTGCCTCTGTAGTGAACGTATTTGCATAGAGTAAAGCACAGCATTAAAACTGTGTCTTCACTGTTTTACCTATGCAATTCTTACTTCCCAGACCACTTTTAAAATACCTTTGCTTTGTCCTGAATAAAAATGACAATTTGCTGTTTAATTACTTACTTGGGGTGAGTAAAACTTACCCTTTAATGTGTTTATACTGTTGTTTGGCATTGGCATTCAGTTTGTCCTGGTACTCAGCTTCACATTTCTTATTCTCAAGCTGCTTTCTTTTCTTTCTGTTTGCCCTTCTACAGGACTTATATACAGCAGATGATAAAAGACCAGAACCCTCTGCACCACCGAGAACTGCAAAAGTTAGAGTCAAACTGGATTGGCCAGGACAACCGTCAAAAAGTTGGCATTTGCCATTAGAAAAGGCCCTCCAGACCTGGTTTATATCTGATTTGTTCAAAGACATTGGAAAATGTGAAGTCTCAAAAGTTACTCCGATGCCGATTGACCCACTCTGTGCAGAGATGCAGATAACACCACCAGAAGGTGACACTTATGGGTGCTAAAATAAACTTTCTTGTATTTCGACACATTTAACCCTCTTATAGTCTTTGAACACTTCTGACCGAAAATGATTACGTTTTAAAACGTTAACTTTTTACATTATCTGAAAGGTCCAAAATGTAGTGACTTTTGTGGCACTAGCAAAGTGGAGGATCATGGGTATGGTTTAAAAAGGCTAAATGGTCCTAAAAAATTGTCACACTTGAACTCCTCATGGTCAGAAATGATAGCCATATGATGAGCCAATAAATTAATGGCAATAGGAAAAAATATGAAAGTTAGTGGTCCTTCCTGTTTTTTGGTGTTACTTTTATTGTCTTGTTTTATATTTTTATTAGGTTTAAAATTAAATAATTGGTAAAAAGTGCCTTTCACGTGTCTTTCAAAAATCTAATTAAAGTAAATTGTTTCTAATAATAATCCACAAACCTCTATATAATGAGCAATGCAAAGATCTAATTATTACACAAAGACTGCATTAATTGAAAAAATAGATTAGTTGAAAATAATATATATATATATATAATGGAAAAACATATAATATATAAATATATCAAAAATATGTAACATTGATTTCACTAAAAAAGCTTTTAGGTTTTTGGTCACTTTTGACTGGGAGGAGTATAAGTGACTTCTTAATGAGGTACACAAGAGGGTTAAATCTAAGGAAACTAAATATTTTACAGATCATTTTAAACTTGCTATTGATATTTAAATTTAAATATATGCCCCCCTTATATTCTTTGTACATACAGCTCTCAAAGTTTTCGAAAAGATCAAATCTGTAACACTGAAGATAAGGGATCAAAATGTGACTGTTAGTATGTTATCAGATGAAACTGTGCTGGAGGAGAAAGAGTCATCACCAAAGGTATTATAGCATAATAATCTTATAATATAAAAATTGGACATAATCGTTTTAAATTAATGATATATAGACAGTAAATAGTAACCAAATATTATATTATTTCTGTTCTGCCTGTTGAAATATTTATCATAATTGTCAATTTGTCAAAAATGTAAAATCCTCTTTAATGGTTTTTAAAGGTGAACAGCACTGTGACTTCTGCAGAAGCTAACAATGGTGTGGACTCTACTGTGGTGAACAGCATGTCAAATGGCACCGAGCCAAACTCGGCTGCGTTTACTCTTCCGCCCCATCTGTACTGGTACATAAATCATGCTTACAGACAGGAGCTAGAGCACATTCAGAAACAACACGGGGTTAATATTTTTGCAGAAGTGTCTGTCTCAATCAAAAGTACCCCAAGCACAAAACCTGATTTTGTGTCTAAAGCCTTTGAGGACCTACGGGCACTTGTTCAGGGATGTGTGGTTAATTTGAACGAAGTAAATGTTCCCTATACTCATGTAAATTCAGATGTTGTTAAGGAGACCATGCATCAGAGCATGTCCGGAAAGTCAAGGTTGGTGATGAACATATCTGACAGTAAAATTCAGGTTATTGGACCAAAAACCTTTACAGACACGATAAGCAGAAATGTAGGTGCTACAATACTGGAAAGCCAATTCACAGACTTCGCAGACGAAGCTGGTAAAATGAAAGTAGATACAAGTGTTCCTCTACAAAGGAGGTCCTCCTTGGATATGGACACTAAAGACCTTCAAACTCATCTTGAGATGGACAAAGTACATTGGGATCTGATGAAAAGTTCTTATGAAGAACAAATAAAAAACATTGAAACAAAGTTTGGAGTGTCATTTAAATCTGAAACCCTGGAAGACAATTTAATCATTAAGGTGAGAGCTCAATCGAGAGGAAACCAACTTGCTGATCTTGAAAGTTATGCACTCAGAGCTTTAATTCAACGTTACCAGAAACTTGCCTCGGCTACTGTGAGCTGTGAACTTAAAAACCCTAAAGATTCAAGTATTGTGGCACAGATTAAAGATACACTTGATAAACAGCATTATTGTGTTGCTGCAGTAGATGTTTACGGTCTCTGGAAGCTTGTTGGACTGCCAGAGCACCTGGGCCCTTCTGTTCATGATATTGAGAAGAGAATTGGAAAGAACGTGTTTGATGAAGAGACAAAGAAATTGATTGGTTACTCTGAAGACATTGTTCAAAGAAGTGGAATCGCATGGGCTACCTTTAGACAAGAAGCAGCGGGGGGACCAATGCAAAATGAGGCAATGAGTTCAAAAGGGCGAACTCAGACAAATAGTGGTTTCAGTGGAGAGACACAAGAAAAAGAAAATGATCTACATGACAGTAAAGGTGAAAAGGAGCATTGTGTCATTTGCATGGACAACTTCATCAACAAGAAAAAACTGAAATGTGGTCATGAATTCTGTCGGGCCTGTATAGATTCAGCAGTGCAAAGTATGGGACGCATCTGTCCCGTGTGTAAAGAGATCTTTGGGAAGTTGGAGGGAAACCAGCCTTCAGGAACAATGACATTTAGAAAGGAAGTACATAATCTTCCTGGTTATCCAAAATGTGGCACAATTGAAATCACTTATGATATTCCAGGTGGTGTTCAAACGGTAAGAATATATGAAATGAAGTTTATTTAAAAAAATTATTTGTATTGCTATTGTTTTGGAAATTTTTCATAATGGCCAGAAAGATGCATACTGATTTTTGGTGGAGGTGGTAAATGTAATAATAAAGCATTAGCCATTTTATTGGCCATGGCAGTCACATGATCACTTGCTGTCGAATTGGGCAGACACTTATTTATAAAAATTTCCTATAATATCATGTTCTTTTTATATAAAAAATATGTGATTACTTTGTTTTGTAGTTTAATGCATCCCATGATTTATTTTTAGAAAAAACATCCAAATCCTGGACAGCGTTATCAAGGGGCACATCGCACTGCTTATCTGCCTAACAATGAGGAAGGAAATCACATATTGAAACTCCTTCAGAGGGCTTTTGATCAGAAACTGATTTTTACTGTTGGAACCTCTACAACCAGTGGTGCAACAAATGCTGTCACATGGAATGATATTCATCATAAGACCAATATATATGGTGGACCTCATGGGTAAGAGATAATGCAAGTTTGTAGTGTATGTCCTACTTGTTTATGTTTTAATATCTGTAATATTTCCTTTAGCTTTATCTTTCAGAAAAAGCACTACAAATCAAACCTTGAGGGTCACTTGACTAAATGTTTCTCATGACCTTAAAAACCTTTTGATCTGAAAAAAACATGCTTAAATTTTCAAAATTAGTTTATAAAGGTTTTCTAGTCAAAAGCATAAATATGCCAGCATTTTAATTTCATTACAAAACGTACACTTTATGTAAACATCTTAAACGTACCCTGTGTACATTTTATTTTTAACTTATGTTTTAAACTTTAAGTCTGATCAAAGATTACTATATAAAAGTGCATATGTTTGTATATGTTGTTGATTTCATTGTGCTTTTATTTTCTGTCCACAGTTATGGTTATCCAGATCCAGAATACCTAAAGAGGGTGAAAGACGAGTTAAAGGCTAAAGGCATTGAATAATGCTACGTGCCTGTCAATGAAATATACATGCAGTAAATCAGTATGATCAAGATCATACATTATATCTGAATCACTTGATCAATTACCCTTTAGTGCTCCATACACCAAAATACTTACCAATCAATAAGAATAGTATGTTACAGTATAAATATCTACACATAATTTTTATTACATTTTAGGTGTGGTGTTAATGGGCTGTTTAACATTGTTTAATCATTATAACACAGTCTTTTCTCAGATTTCTTATTGTTTTTATCCTTACTTTTTTGGAATTTACTTCATGCTTTATCATGTAAACATTGACAATATAAGTATAATATAGTACTAGAGATTTGTTCTTGGCTCTAAAATAAAAATCCATTATATACTTAAACATGGGAATAACATTTTACAGTGAAATTGTATTTGTTAACATTAGTAAATGCATTATAGCTAACATGTACTAACAATGCACAATTAGTTTTTTGCATTTATTGCATTTATCTTTGTTAATGTTCGGTAATGCCAATATAATTATTCATGCTTGTGAATTAACTAATGTAAACAATTACAACTTGTGAAATGTTGAAAATAACATGACCTATATGCAAGATTAATAAATGCTATTAATAATAATTGCTTAATTTATTTAGCACCTTTCCCAAGCTCAAGGACACTTCACAAAGCAGTAACATAATAGAGAGTCAATTTACACAGTCACATAATTAAAGCAAATAAGTGGATAATAGACATTTGCCTACTCCAGAGGTAGAAATGATTGCACTTGCATATCAAGGAACAATTAACAAACAGATACAACATAGATACACAGAACAAAATTTCAGCTAGTTGTATAGGAATAAGGATAGTGTCAAAGAAACATATTATGACTGATAGTATTGATTAAACAAGTAGGTTTTGAGTTGTGATTTAAATACAGAGGTTATTGTGCTTAGTGCCAGAGGAAGAGAGTTCCATAACTTTGGAGCAATGACAGAAAATGACCTGCCGCCCATTGAAGACAGATGAAATCTAGGTACAGTTAGAAGTTTGAACCCTGAAGATCGAAGAGACCGAGGCGAAACGTAAGGCGATAGTAAATCTGAGAGATAAGGAAGAGCAAGGCCATTGAGTGATTTAAAGGTAAGCAGAGGAATTTTGTAAGTAATGCGAGAAGACACAGGTAGCCAGTGGATGTTAAATAAGATGGGGGGTAATATGAGCAGACTGATGTAAACATCCAGAGTCAGTGACGAAGTAATACCCAAATTACCACCTAAGCAGATGGAAAAATTGTTGTAGCATCATGGCTGAACATTTACTATATTTTTTGTTAGAGATGGGGGGCCAGGAATTAAAATTTCTGTTTTGCTCAAGTTCGAACTGAGAAAATTGTTAATGATAAAAGAATGCCTCACTAGTGCTTGTTTTCGTATTTGAAGTCTCTAAGTAAACGTCCAGTAAATGGATAAGAGTCCTTGACATACGCGACAAAGCGCTCATTCTAAAAGTTTGTGAGTGAGGAAATAAAATACACACTTTACAATGTATTCTGAGTATAAACTCAGTCATAAAGCATGTTCACCTGTGTCAGTACGGCAGTGTGCAACACACTTACCTCAATAATTTCTGTACATCACTATTCTACACATACATCTATGCATTTGGCAGATTCTTTTGTCCAAAGTGTCTTACATTAAATTATATCAGGGCTATTCAAATCCAGTCCTGGAGGGCCAATGCCCTGCAGAGTTTAGCTTCAATCCTGTTCAAACTTACCTATTTGTGATTTTCTAGTGATCCTGAAACATTGCAGGGCAGTGGCCCTGCATTATACTATACATTTATGTAAGTATATCAAACCCATGACCTGTTAGTGTCGGGATTTTACAATTAATTGTTAGTTAGAATGTTATTTGCAGTTTTTATGTTTATTAAGAACAGAATAGCAATGTATGAGATTTATTGAGGTGAGTGTGTATTGCACACTGTTGTACTGACAAAGACTTAAATGCATATAAATAATGATTCGTAAGTTCATGCACAGCCAGCGTTATTTCTGTGTTGTGAGGTTTGTCACGACGTTTGTTGTGCTGTGTTGTGAGTACGGTGCGCACTGTAATTAGTAATGCGAAGTCCGATTCTTTTCTGTGAACTGATTCTTTCGGACAGTTCGATTCAAAACCCCTATTCACCAGTTCTTTTACGCCCTTACGTAATGACGTCATTCGTGTGCATAATAAAGTAATGTCTAAGTGCATGTTGATGGTTAACATTTTATTTTCATAAATAAATAACAATCATCATCAACACATCAACATTTCCTTTTTAACGTGCAACTAACATGGCTAATTTTATTTTCCTATTTGTTAAAGATTACCAAATGCATGCACATTTATCCGTGAACTTGATTCATTTAAAATAAAAATGTACTCAAGATTTGAATCCGTAATGCTGAATTTGAATAAATGTGCATCGATTTGTACAAATCGAAAAAATAAATGTTTTATTGTGTATTAATAAATAACTATTTGCGCATAAAATTAGACAATGTGCATTTGTGGATCTGGTGACGTGCATACATTCATCTCTTTCTGTTCATTGAAATTTAAGTTTCTTTTCACGGTTTTAGGCATTACATGACCCACATACAAACAGCTATGAATGAATTTACCAACGCATGTGCGTCATTTCCCTCAAACAAACGTCTTTAATTTTGTGTCCATGAGCTTCAGAATTTAAATGAATGTGCATCGATTTGTACAAGTGGAGAAATATACAATATACAGATGTTTTATTTTGTAATTCATCACAATTTGGGCAAACAAATAAGAGGATGCACATTTTTAGATCAGGCTACGCACGTGCATTCAGCTCATTCTGCAAATTCAGATTTTTTTTGCTTTACACCATTCATGCACACAGCTGAGTGTAAGAAAATCAGTCACCACTAAATGGCACTGGTACAGGGTTTGACGTTGGTGGAAATTCTTCACTTTGCAATGCGCATCCTCTTATTTGTATGTGCAAATTGTGTAAAATAAAACATTTGTATATTGTATATTTCTCTATTTGTACAAATCGAAGAACGTTCATTTGAATTCTGAATTTCACAGATTCAAATCTTGAGATATTTGTTTGTGGGTAGTAAAATACATTTGTAAAACGCATCAAGTTTAAGGCAGTTGTTTTCCAACAGTTATCAGAACAGAAAGTACAGACACCCAGAGAGTGTGTATAAAGGTTATATGAAGCAGCGAACAATTCTCAATCATAAGATCCATAAAATAATATTTTACATGATGTTTGTAAGCTGTGCCTTTCTGCATCATATATTGTTCTGTGTATTCTTCCTAAAAAATTAAACTTTTGTTTCATCAGTCCATTTTCAGCAGTAGCATTGCAGTTTGCTAAGGTGCCCTTTTCAAGCTTCATGCACGCAGCAATGTTTTTACTGGAGAGCAGTGGCTTTCTCCATGGTGTTCTGCCTCTTCAAAGACATAGGCTAAACTCATGAACAGGGGTGTTGCCAGTTCCAATGATGTCTTTTGCCCATACTCGTGGGTTCTTATTCACTTCGTTGAGGATTCTATGTTGTGTCTTAGGAGTCCTAGGATGAGTACAAGAAATTGTTTGTGTTTTATCATCTTAAACACACTGGGGCAGTTTCCCGGACAAGGTTTAGATTAAGCCAGGACTAGGCCTTAGTTAAACTGGTCAAGCTAAGGGCGTTCCCCATATTTTCTTACCAGATGCCATGCAAGTTCACTTTAAAAAAGAACTTTTGGGATTTTACCCTGAGACAGCTTTCACACTGGCAGTTTAGTTTAAAACTGGGCATGGCTCACATGAAAACTCTCTTTGTGAGCAGTAGAGCTGGCATCTTTCTATTTTGATGAATTGCATGAAGCAGTGCACATACCCAGTTGTTGCTCGCTCCGCTGTTCATAAAAACAACAAAAGAGCAAAACAAATATGGTGAGCTGCAATGTCTTTTCTACGCATTCTTCATGTGCGCAGGTGATGACATAAATGCAAATGTACTAGTGAATCCACACCATTGTTACGGAGGGAAGTGGGAACAATCAGAATTCGACTGCAGTAAATGTGACCATAGTTAACAACACCTGTGATGGACACTTTTTATTCTTCATTATTTAAACAAAATCCATTAATCCATTTCAAACATTTTCAATAAATAAAATTCACTCGAGTGACCTTTAACATCTGAACGTTTTTGTCCTGGTTTATGTCCTGGTTTATGTCCTTATAAAGAATAGCTATATAAGGCTTGAATGACACGAGGGTGAGTAAATAATGACAAAAGTTTTATTTTTGGACGAACTGTCCAAGAACCGGGATTTATTTTGGTCTATCAATCAAGGACAACATATAGTGTAACCCTTAAAGATTGATAAGCTCATCATAAATGTCAAAGTGGCTTTCAATGTGCCTCAATGTGCCACAATATGCAAAAACACCAAATGCAAACAATGTCCAAGACAAAGTTTAAGCAAATATAATGTGTTTTAGGCAAATTAAACTATAGTATAAAACCACCACACATCAATGTTTCATAGGCAACAGTTCAACTTAAATCATGCTTTTACTCTTTTCTTGTCAGCTTTATGAATTGTATCTTTTATAAAGTTTACTGCTCATCATCTGAGTTCAGTTTGGATGGCGATTACTTACTGGGTGGACTTTTTCCAATACATAAAGTTCAACATGCAACGCCCCTGTTCTCCCCAGTGTCCAGCGAATGTTTTAGGTAAGCAAGGACCAGTTTTATGCTTTTTATGAGATGGGTTCTGCTATCATCACACTCTTCGTCATTTTAGTATCATGTAGTAAGGAAATGGTATTTTTTAAACTAACATAGGGGCAGTTTCTGGGAAAGGGCTTAAGTTTAGTCCCAGACTACAATGCATGATTGAGCTGTCTCAACTGAAAATAACTTGCACTGACATATCTTAAAATATTTAATTGCCATTGTTTTGTCTCGAGATGCATACCAGTAATGTTTTTGTAGACGCATGTTTGTAAAAACTACTTATATGTTCTAGTCCTGGACTAATCTAAACCATGTCTGGGAAATCGTCCCTTGATGTTCTAGTAAAATTTGAATTAACCTCTTTACTGATGTTTTCTAGACACACTTTCTCAAAATCTGGCTATCAGATGTTTCAAGTGATGCGGTTTGCTGTTGAGGAGATTAATAACTCCACCACACTGTTGCCCAGCGTTACTCTGGGCTATGAAATTTTCGACCATTGCTCTGAAACTAAGAATTTTCCTTCAGTCTTCAGTTTAATCTCACAGAATGGATCACTCAATCCT
Source organism: Beaufortia kweichowensis (assembly GCA_019155185.1). NCBI lineage: Eukaryota > Metazoa > Chordata > Actinopteri > Cypriniformes > Gastromyzontidae > Beaufortia > Beaufortia kweichowensis. Next base: position 12,932,856 of record CM032813.1, read on the forward strand.
CAAGAAAAACTCAACAGCCATCAGCCTGAAGTCATTGCTTTAACAGGACCATATGGAAGCACAGAGACTATTACTATTGCACCATTAGTCACAATGGACCTCATACCATTGGTAAATTATATACTGTTATTTGATACAGAAAAAAAACATAAAATAAAATACATGCATCATAGCCTTCATCTAGTGCTACAAAATAACATTTTAAGTACCTTTGTACATAAAACTCCAAACATGAAGAGTATAAAATATAAGTATTGTAATGTAAGTATGTTATGTGTATGTTAACTTTCTCTTTCAAAGGTTAATTATGGAGCTACCAGCTATACTTTAAGTGATAAACTTCGCTATCCCTCTTTTATAAGAACAATCCCGAGCAACAAAGACTTGATGCAGATGATTATTCGCATCGTACAGTGGTTTGGATGGAACTGGGTCGCTTTCCTCGGAGGCACGGACGCTTACAGTGAAGATGGCCTGGAACTGTTTAACAAGTATATCAGAAATACTGGCATTTGTCTGGCCTATCAAGAGTCTCTCAGCCAAAGTGCAAACTTCAGTCTCATTCTCAGAAAAATTGATAAGCTCAACATCAATGTCATTGTGGTTTTTGCTGGGCCACAATATGCAAAAAGCCTCATCAAAGCAGCCATAGCAAACAACATCCGAGACAAAGTTTGGATAGCAGGTGAAATGTGGTCTATGAACCAGCAGCTTCTGAGAGAGCCAGGAATCAAGACAATTGGTACAGTAATTGGCATTACAGAGAGATTACTGTCATTGCCTGGATTTAATGAATTCTTTGAAGCCAAAGCAAAAACCAGCTATACTATTGATGAGAGTAAAATCCAGACTAAAACATGTAATCAAGATTGTGATGACTGCACATCGTTGAGCTCAGAGGACATTATAAATGAAGATTCTACATTGTACTTTGCCATTTACACTGCCATATATACCATAGCTCATGCATTACATAAAGTTCTGCAGTGTAACATGAATGAATGCAGCAAAAATACAACAGTCAAGCCATACATGGTAAGTGGATGCTTTTAAATTTGTATTATAAGTTACAAAACAATGACCACAGCCCTTTCCCTAGCTAAAAAATTGCCACACTCAATTCCATTTTCTATGACTAAATTAAGCAATACTTCTTTTTCATTTTGATGATAAAGAAACACACATTTGACCCTTCAATCGAATCCTTGGCACACACATGTGTCAAGCACAGAAACACTAATTAACAATGGCTTTGAACACAGCTCAACAGATCATAATCCAAAACCAGAACTACTTTTTAAAAATTGAGGGGGACGAGTGGAAGGCAGCCTTCATGATACCTACAGGACACTATAAATACCTTGTCATGCCATGGACTGGTCAACGCAATCGGCGTATTCCAGAACTTTGTAATCCCCTCTATACTGCAGGTGGTGTGCTGGGATTTCAGATTGGATTTTTGGGTTTCGATAATTTCTATACACATTTTCAGAATTTCATTTCCATTACTGATCCTTTGACCAATCTCCTCAAAAACACACCAAAGTCTCTGTCCTGGATGCCAGCTGCCACCCAAGCCTTTTAGCATCTCAAGAGAGCATTCACTGCTCATGATCCATCCGGGTCCCAACAAAACCGTAGTAGTCAAGGTAGATAAGGTGGACCTATGCACCAGGGCACTGCTAGCTATCCACCTAGCCCTAAAGCATTGGCTGGAAGGAGCTTTAACAACCATTCACAGTTCTTACCAATCATAAAAATCTAGAATATCTCAGAAATTTAAAAATACTTAATCCCTGACAAGCCAGATGGGCACTGTTTTTCACATCTACCGCCTCTGTGCACTTCTCTTTGGTCACTGGCAAGCCAGTCATACCCTTTTACTGCTACAAGTTCTCTTCTGATTTCCTAGTATGGCCAGGGGTGAATGATAGGTTTTTGCAATAATGCTCAGACTGTGCCGTCTCCAAGAGTCCACAACATCTTCCATCTGGCAAGCTCCATCCATTACCCATTCTTTAGGTCCTGTTGTTTGTATCCTCTCAAAGGTCTACCCACAACCATGGTCAGTGCTAAACTTCTGTTTAGTCATATATTTGGATATTATGGTATTCCAGAAGATATTGTTTCTGACAAAAGACTCATTTCCCAGTTAAAAAAGCGAAAGCTTTTTTAACCCTCCTATTTGTGACTGTGAGTTTCTCATTGGGTTACCATCCTTAGTCTAATGACAAACAGCAAACAGAAAGAAAGGTCCAGAAAATTGGATGTTACCTCCGAACCTTCAACCATGGCCACCAAAACTCTTGGGGCCAATTCCTGGGTTGGGCCAAGTACATGCAGAACTCCCTCTGCTAAACACTGAACTCACTCCCTTCCAGTGCATGCTCGGTTACCAGCCTTCAAGGAAGAGGTCGGACACAGTCAAGTCGGGGTCCATGGCCCTCAGAAATAGGCCGTTGGGGCACTATCATGGATCTGACAGTCTCCAGCATCAACCAGTCACAAAGAGTTCAGTCACTCATCGTCCCCGTCACCAATCACTCCTGTACTCCGTCCAACGCCAATCCATCAACAAAGACAGTAATAATTAAACCTATAAACTGTTATTTGTTTGAATATACTCACTTACTTTGCAATATATTCATAATAAGAATATATGCTAATTTTGTAGACTACATCTCTACGTGTGATGCAACTACCCTAGAAAATAACAGGAAAATATAGCAACAATGAAGGTCAAAGTAATAGTAGTTCACCACAACAAATACTTGTTCTTTTGGTAAATTCATGTGATACTGTATGTCAGTAGTACCATAGAAAGGGCTGTGGTATTTATGTTATAATGGAAATGTAAAATTGTTGTGTGGTAAATTTTGGTTGTACTGCAGCAGTATCTAGTGAACACAGGTAATTTCTGTAAGGGTGGTTTGTGGGTTTAAGTGTTTAAATCAAGTCTGATATTGTCAACTGGTTCAACAAGTTCACTGAAAAATCACAGTTATCACTTATTCTTACATTGTTCCGAGCAGCAACAAAATGGTGGTACAGATTTTTATAATTTTGCTGTTGCAAACAGATGTTATAACTGCATGTCCTAGTAAATATCCTGTATTTTCGCCTCACAACAGCTTCTGGAGGAAATTAAGAAGTTAGATTTTTTACTCCATGGTCGTCAGGTGAAATATGATGCTAATGGTGATCTGGCTGTCAGTTATGCGGTTGTACTCTGGCATACTGAAACAAATTCACCAGTGATTAAGATGGTGGGCACCTATGACACACTTCAAGAAATGACTTTTACCATCAACAACACTCTCTTGCCCTGGCATAACAATGCATCTGTAAGTAATTTATTATAATATTCTTTATGTCCTTCAAGGTTTTGTGTGAACATTTTTCTGTCAATGTGACCAACATAAACAACATGACTTTCTATTCTATTAAGGTTCCTTCCTCAAACTGTTCTGTTGATTGTAAGAAGGGATTTTCAAGGGAACATGTAGGATATCATGATTGCTGCTTTCTGTGTAAAAAATGTCCACAAAACAGCTATGTGAATTATTCTCGTAAGTACCTTAAGCAGTGATCAGAGAGACTTTGATATATTAGCTTTTCATTGCTACCATCATAATACTTTACTGTAGGCATGACACTTCATCTGTGCCACACAGATGTTTTTTTTATCAACTGTTATACTTTTTGCTTTTGATCGCAAGAGTCTGACTTTGGTTGTATAACAGAACAGTTGTATTTTTTTTTCAGGGGACCCTTATACCTGTTTTCCATGTTCAGAGAGTGAATGGTCTGATGAGGGCAGCACGAGATGTCACAGCCGTGCTGTTGTCTATCTTCAGGGCACAGAAATCCCCTCCATTGCAGTTATATTTTCTACAGCATGTGCGTTTATTCTTCTCATTGTCATGTTTATTATTTTTGCACACAATTACAACACACCAGTGGTGAGGTCTGCTGGTGGCAGCATGTCTTTTCTAATGTTAGTGTGTTTGATTATATCTTGCATAAGTATGTTCTTTTTCTTTGGTGAACCCACATCTGTTAAATGTTGCTTTAGGAGTGTCATATATACATATTTTTACACTGTCTGTCTCTCCTGTTTGACCGTCCGCTCCTTTCAAATAGTTTGTGTCTTCAAAATGGCTGAGTTCCCTAATATGAACAGGATATGGGTAAAGTACAATGGCCAGTGGCTCTTTGTTTCTTCCTTTTCTGTCTTTTATTTAATTGCTTGTGTTTTGTGGATGACCATCTCCTCTACAAAACTTTTCAGAGACTTATTTTCTTTTAAAGACCAGATTTTGCTCACCTGTGAAAAGGCAAACGACATATCCGTTACCATTATTGTGTTCATGAGTTGGGTTCTTGGTTTTCTGTGTATCTTGTTTTCTTACCTGGCCAGAGATCTGCCGAAAAATTACAATGAGGCCAAATCAATAACTTTCAGCATAATTTTGTTCTATGTGATCTGGATTGTATACTTCACAATTTACCTTCTTATGAAAAGCAAATATGTCATGCTTTTCAATGCATTGGCACAGGTATTGAGTGTTTATGCAATTCTCTTCAGCTATTTCATACCAAAATCTTATATCATGTTATTTCAGCCAAAAAAGAACACGGCTGCATACTTTCAAACATCTATTCAAAATTACACCCAAACTATTAGTAGAAGTTAAACCATAACAACCATGCTAACAAAAATAAAAATTTCATGTATTAAAAAAGGTTGTTAAATACAACTGTAGATATTTGACATATCAATCATTGGATATTTTAACAAGCGTTTTCTCTCCTCCTTGTAAACATGCATTTTCTAAACACATGGACATAAAGGGAAAATATGCAAAAATAAAATTGTAATTTCATTTTAATACTTAATGTGTAAACAAATGTTTTTTAATTGTAATTTTACTGGTAAGCAATTCCATCAGCCATGACTTATTCATGACAAATCACTAGCCTCCAGTACAATATTGCTTTTATAAAACACTTACCACACAATACAAATATTGAAATCTAAAAATATGTATCAATTCAACTTTCATGAAGTAAAATCAATAAAAGTCTTCCAGAGACAATAAAACAGAAACGCTGATGTTTCAAGGCCAATAAACGGCACTAGCATAGTTTAACATGTTCTCATGTATAATTCCATCTCTAATGTGCAAAACATTATATCTTATATCTCTAAGAGGCGTAACATTTCCGTCACACGCTCGCAAAATTCGGGCCAATTAAAGTGCACTGGATCGCTGGCCAATCAGAGCACACCGCGTGTTTCAGAATGATGAGCTTTGTAAAAATCAGAAAGGCGTGTTTCAGAAAGGCGGGGCAGAGAGGAGCAACAATAGTCTCCTGTGTGGGTAAAATAATGAAATTTTAATCCCTTAAACCATGTAAACACATTTCATTAAACCAAATACACAAATAATGTTCTTTTTAGAACATCGGTACGTTGGTGAGTACATTGGTGAGCCACCCAAAGACTGCACATCCAAATTCAAGAAAATCTATCAATGCTTTCCTAAGGAAAAATTATTAAGATGTGGATTTGTAAAAACAATAAAAGAAGAATAACAAACTTGAAACGATAAAAGATTAAGACTTGTTTTATTTATGACAATATGTTGTTAAGTTCGTAAAGTACTCCAGCAAAAGGTTTAACAATATTCTCTTTCCAAAGTTAGGCCTTCCATGCATTTTGTTCTATAAAAGCCATGTGTCCTCTTTTACCACAACTGAACAAAGATTGAAGATTTGATACTTGAAACTGATCTGAGATGACTACTGTACTTTTTTGAAAACAAAAGATGATTTGTTACTGCGGTAGATAATGATAATTCACTGCTATAGAAACTGCATTTTCTGTATGTAAAACATGTTTGTTGAACATGTTTTTTAATATGGCTGATGAGAAAAAGCAGCGTCTCAGCATCCAGCTGAGCAGAAAGATATATATAGAAACTGACTGGGGAAAACCAGCATTCATACACTGTAAAATTATAAGTAACACAACAGACGGCATAATTCAGTGATAGCGGAACTGACACAAAATACAAAATGAAAGTTTGTTAAAATTAGAGCAAGATGAACTGACATTTTAAACACAAATTTTACAACTGTTAATTTGGCAACAAAAATCCATTTTCATCACCGCTCTTGAAGAATTTGTGCAGTTTTAAAAGTATGGTCAAGCCTTAAAAATGTGCTCTTGGATTGTTTTGGGATTCATTTGTAAGCAGCCTTTTGAAATAAATCGGCTTACTTTTAATTACCCATTATTCACGTCATTTATCTAAAAATAAATTACAATACCTGTCAAAAGTTTGAACAAACCCATTCATACACACTGAAGTACTGACTCGAAACGTCACGTAACCTCAACCTCATTCATGAGGTGCAACCTGGGAAGTTCTCTAAACAATCTTGAATTCTACTGTAAAGCATTCAAGAAGCCATTATCATTTTTTAACATTACAAACATTTCAGTCAATTGTGTCAAACTTTTAACTGCCACACATCTGATTATGTTATCGCTGGCTGCATCATCTAAAAGCTTTAAAGTGTTTTAAAAAAGTATGTAATATCTGTTATGCTCATAAGTTTAACTAATGTAATATTGCAAAGGCTTGAATCTGTGCTAGTGTAAACGACTTCCTGTTTTTTGAGTAACTAACCCAAAAACGACTTACGATTATGAACTTACATTGGGCATGTAAAACTGAAATCATCTGCATGATATTGTAGCAGGTTTAAAACAAACAACATCCAAGGTAACGGCATTGACAAACTTGCCCCGCCAAACACACAACAGTTGGCACGACTGATGGAACAACATTTTTCTCTATACATCTCCTACAAAAATAAAAAATATCATTGTTCCAATTTTTCTTTTCGACTCCATATTGCACAGAGGTAGTGGCTATTAAGGAAAGGGGATGTGACCTATAAAATGGCAAACAAAAAGAACTTTCTTCATTTTGGTAGTAGAAAATGCATCTTTTTCTCTTGTGACGTTTTGTTCTGAGCAGAAGAATTGCAAAAGAACAAAATATAATACTGCAATCACATACAAAAGTAGTCCTTCGTTTTGTACATTTTATACACAGTGTTAACACTTCATCATTGATTTCCTCTTGTTTTTCGGCTTTTATTCATTTTTCTCAAAAAGGCAAAATGTTTGATTTTTCTTCAAATGGTTAGGATAATGAAACGGCTAGTCTAAACCAGGGGGTCCACCAGCGGCTCCTCGTCGGCTCGTGACAGCAGCTCTTTCTTCTCGTCTGTGCTGGCCAGAGAATTGCGACTGTTGTGAGCTCCCATGTATAGTGTAGCATACACAGGATTCGTGAAGTTGGTCGGCTAAAAAAGAAATGGATTTTATTTACATGTGATCTGTGATTTCGGGGGTTTTGGCCTGTTGTGTGGTTAGCTTAATCAAAAGCATTTTAAGGCTTAACACACTTGACATCCTAGACTCCTTTCTTCTCTACAGGTAGTATCTAGCACTGTGAAACACTATCAAGTTACTAAAGCACTTCTTTGTATTTTTGTTGCCTCTTATGAAGTATCCCTTAATTGTCTCCTAAATATTTATAAGTCGCTTTGGATAAAAGTGTCAGCTAAATGCCTAAATGTAAACACATGAGCCTAATCCTATTTGTTATAATAAAGACTGAATATTAAATAATATTATTGTCTTGTATTTTTTAGATGTTTTTCAAATGTTACATATTACATATACAAACATTTCTGAGAGTAATTTTTACCCCTAAATCCCATCTTTTGAACTCTTGCTGTCTTGAACAGAATCTCAATCAAATTGATGTCTAATATTGCACTCAATATTAGTTGCATGACATAACCTAATTAGTGTAAATATCTATCGTACCTTGTCTGGGTCCAGCGTGAAATCAGCATCCAGCAATTCTCCAACATCGTCATCTTGTTCTCCTTCATATATTTTATAGGCTGGGTTCCCAATCTCAACGTTCATAGAGCCATTGGTCATTCTCTGATGCTGAAAACCTTTGGCCCTGCAGATGTGAAATGTTGTTTAGCTTACAGGAAAGACTGTTTTGGGTTACGAATTAGACAGTATTAAGCAGCACAGGTAAATATACAGCCACAACACAGAAAGATGGAAGCCACTGGAACAACCTAAAATGAAGCGACACCATCACAAACCCAATGTTCACCAAAATGGGACATGGGATATCTGTATGAACTTTTGCTTATAACATCTTTGTCTATAATCACAGTTTGGGGAATTTATCCCCTTCCAAGTCTGTAAGCATGAGAAGAAATCAAACTATTATTTGTAAAAAAAAGTTTAAATACAGACTTGCCAGTACAATATGATACAATAAAGACTACATGTAGTACAAGCAGTAATACAGTACAACAAATAATCATGTTTACTACACTACACAAAATGATCTCTACCTGATGTGTAAACTGTAACAGAACATTGCTATGCAGCAGAAAGAATGATCAACTACTTTTGGATGCTGCACAGTGATACACATTAATAACAATAGTATGGCTATTGACCAATCAGCATCCAGGACCATAGCGGGCATATACACTAGTATAACATCTTTCCCATGTTATCTTGATAAACACTTGCTTTTGAAACATACATTCAACATATCTGCTTACACAAATGTATTCCTGCTGACAACCAATCTCACAGTAACATATTACAGTGATATGGGTGTGATTCAATACAATTCATTCTCAGTCTAATCATGAGACAAGGTTCATTTCTTTAACTCTCCTGTGAACAAGAGATAAACCACTTGGGTTTGGTCAGGTGGTTTAACAGAGATACTGCATGACTAGTGATGCACAAATAATAATATTTTCAATTCAAGGGAAGATGTAAGGTTGTTTATGCCATGCAAACTCAATTTGCAAATGCAATATCCGCAACCAGTTGGGATGATTTTATTTTAACATTTTTGGTGCATCGCTAGACATGACAGAGAGAGAGAAAGAGAGATCCATGAGGACAACAAGAACACTATCATAAACCACAGGATCACAACTCTCCAGACCAACAAAGATGGACAAAATGAGAGAGAGAAAAAAAATAAGGGAGAAAATAACAGAAAAAGAGCGTTACCGCGGTCGCTTGGAGTGGGATTTGCCAAGCCTGTGGAACAGAGTAGATACAGTGACCCAAGAAAGAAGGAAAGATGAGAGGAGTTTGGGGAAAGACATTTCTTCTATTTGAGTTTAGCATGGTTCAGTATTGATTGACAGAAAAGCCGTTTAGCAGTTAATAAGCACAAATACAGTAACATACATACCCTCTCATTCTTTTTCTGTACCACAACACTGCTCCTCCAATGAGAAACACCAACAGCAGGAGTAAAATCACTATGATCACTATTGACGTTGTGCCTACAAAAAACAAACATCATTATAACTATTGCAAATGACTTTATGAAATATCTTACTGATCCTGACCAAATACAGCATTTTGTAAATAAATATGTTTTAATTTAACGACTACAAACTGTACATATAGGGTCATTTATCTTCCACCCTGTTATGCAAATCTGAATTTTATCATTTCCTTGTTGACAGGTATAAATCCTCTTTTAGATAGTATAGTCAATTATTATACATCATATAACACATCATGAATTAGTGTTTATGCACATATCCCTGTTATATATAAATATCATTTTGCTGAATGTAAAATCCAAGAGGGGGGTGAATGTATGTGGTTCAGACAGAAATGTGTTTTCTTGTTTGTTTTATAGCATAATGGACTTACGGCCATTGGATTCCTCATTCATATTGGTGGCAGGATTCTCACAGCGATGGCCCTCCCATCCAGGAGGACATCTACAGAAAACAGCAAAGGAATGATGCCTTGACATCTACACATTCACCAACTTACAACAAAATGCTCGCATTCATGAAAATGGTTTACAATATGCAAATGTTTTTTAAACGTTTTTTAAAAGATGCATGACTTACTTGCACTGTGGGAGGTTTGTGAGGCTGAAGGAGCATTGTCCATTAGCACAGTATCCCTCACATGTGTAACAGCTTGGCTGGATTCTGCCGTTGCTACACCTACAACCAGTTTTGGGTTAGTTGCTTTAAAAGAGGAATAAATTACTGATAAATAAATGAATAAAATATTACTAGAGTCAACTTTATATGTAAATTACTCACTAATTATACTGCATTACTCATGACTAATTACTTCTTAAAAGCCATATCAACCTTGACTAGATGTACAATAGAAATGAAACTATGTGAATGAATCTATACAGTTTTAAACTAAACATTACCTGTAACACGCTGTACACATTACACTTTTCAATAGGCTACATCCATTTATATATGAATTAAAAAAACTAATTTCTAATGCAAACCTACATACAGATTTTAAATTCAATATAGTTTTTACCGATTAAAGTTTATACAGTATGTAATGCAAGTACATCTTAAGTAACTGTAATGAAATTACTTAAAGATCAAAAGTAATCCCTTGCTTTAGAGGGCAAAAGTAATTGCAGTACTTAAGTAATCCATTACACACAACATTGGCTACAGCAATTAACAGATGATATAATATATCAAAACTTACACACTCAACACGTAATTAATTAATTAAACACTCAACAACTTGTGTATTCAGCAATTCTATTCATTTGTTTTATACAGTAGTTTTCATTCTATGATTGTGATAGAGAGTAAATGGAACACAGGAGATTTTATTTGTACAGCTGTAAATGTGAAGTTGAGTACCTGGGGCATTTTTAAAATATGAAACATTCGAAATTGTCTTTAAATTGTCACTCGGTGTGGTTCTTTAAGGTGTGTTACTGGTGTTGCTTTGCTTTTCGGCAGTAAGAAGCATTTTTATTGGACAAAACATGTTCAGTGGTATAATATAGATATGTTAGCAATGATGCAATCATGCTAGTTTTAGGTAAACTTGATGCCATTTTTATCAAATTTGCTATTCATGGGAATTAGTCACTGGTGTTATTGTCACTGGTGTTATTGTCACTGGTGTTACAGCAATGACAGAGGAATTGAAGAAAATAAATAATAAATTATAAAATAAGAAACAAGAAATAAGAAAGATTCAAATTATATTTATTATTGGTACCACTATCATCATGCCAAAGAATACTGTTTTAAGAATTTTAAGGGAAAAAAAAGAATTACATTTCTTAAATTACTAAAGTCAGAAAGCCACTGTTTTTTTGAGAATGACCCACCTGCATGTAACGTCTCCATGTGGCTGGTAAATATTTGTGGGAATGCACTTGCCATCACGGCAATAGTGACATTTGTCTACTTCACAGTTGTTGCCTATGAATCGCGGAGGACAGCGGCATTGTCTCGATCCATCGCTGGACTGCATACATGTTCCTCCATGATCACAGAATCCATCGCACATCCCTGTTAAAGACAGAGAAGATAATATCCGGCTACAAGTACCCACATGATCTGATGAAAACGTGGCTGGTGTCCGGCACTTACGGTATTGGCACTGGTCTCCCAGGAAGTCTGTAGGGCAGCTGCAGGTGGGCTGGTTACCGCGATTCACTGTGCAGTTTCCTTTATTCTTACAGTAGTTCAGACACGTGGCCTGGTTACAGTTGGGTCCTGTAAAGCCCGCTAGACAATGGCAAGTTGGAGCTCCTGAAAAAAAAAAGATCACATTACAATGAAATAAAACAATATTTTTTACTCTATTAAATGAGTTGGTGTGCAGCAGGGTTTATCCATTTCTACTATTTTATATCTTTAATTTATAACAAGTTTCATAGCATGCTTTTCTTCTGCTTTTATGACAATATGCAGTCAATCTGGTATGGATGACAATGTCCACACAGCACCCTATGATTTTGGAGAGGAGATGGGAAACGAAACGGTTTGAGGTCTTGTACCTGTGGGAGATGCGGTACAGATTCCTCCGTTCTGGCAGTAATCTCTGCACTGGTTTATCTCACACCTTTCTCCTGCGTAGTTGGGCTGACAGCGGCACTTGGGCAGTTTCCTGGCATTCAGCACACAGGTGCCACCGTTCAGACACAGCAGACTACAGCTGTCGCGGAGCTGCGGATCAGACGAGTATGAAAAAGTTAAATGGATAATTATGATGAGAATGATTTCTATTATTTGTCAGAAATGAATGAGCAGTGTGCGGACTCACAGACGGGCGACAGGGTGGGCGTGGGCATCTCTACACACGTGCCATTGTCCAGTATGTGGTTGTTTGGACAGGTGCACACCGGGCCGCTAGGACTGAGCAGACACAGCCATTCACACTTCTTCCTGTCACATGGGTTTGCCACTGTGAGACAAAAAATACCCATCTCTCATCCATTCATCAATCAGTCGTAGATGTAATGTAACACTTTTAATCGTGTTTCATGAGCAGATTCACCCAAAATAAAGTCTTGTTATTCTATAGAACTCCCTGGTTTGACAGCTGCTTACTCACTCTCTGGCTGTTTGTAAGGGTGGTATAGGACCAGATCTGTGGCGTGATTTATGCCCGCAGTGAGATGTTCAACAGATCCTTTGCCAAATTTGTTCACGCGGAAGACGACGTTGTTCTGGTAGGTCACACCATAGATGAAATCCTCAAAGATGTCAATGCTAAAGGGATGATGCAAATCTATGTTTGTGAGTAGAGGGAGAAAACTGGATTAGACAGGACGAGAGTTTAGGTTCACTATAAACCAGCCTGTGCTAGTTCAGAGACGTGAGCTATACTGATGAACTCAACTGTTCTTAACGCTGGAAACAGCTATGACCGGGTCTGTTCCGTTCAGTCTCACGCTCCCAATAACAGAGAGTTTAGCATCAGCCCAGTAGAGCCGCTCACTGAAGTAATCCACCGCTAGACCTGATAAACACACACAAACAAAGCTCAGGTTATTACAGCGTTGGATCCAAATTAGTTTGGGCAATATCACACCATCACTGACCTGTGGGCCACTGGATGTCTTCGTGCACCAGCGTCTCTCTCATGGTACCGTCCATAGCAGCCGTCTCGATTTTGGGGTGGTTTCCCCAGTCTGCCCAGTACATAGTTCTTCAAGAAGCAGAGATTAGCCGTTTTATTACAAAGCAAAACCTGGTTTTTCCATTGGTTATTGCTTTTATCAGTGTACTATTCACAACAATTTCAGGATTTCATCTCTCGCTCACCCCCTCTGAGGATCCACCACGATGCCATACGGCTCATCTATCATGCCCGAGATAAGCGTTTTACGATTGCGTCCGTTCATTTGTGCCACCTCAATGACATCCCGACCCGAGTCCGTCCAATAAATGTTGTTGGCCACCCAGTCCACGGCTATCCCACGAGGCATCTTCAGTCCAGGGATCTAGAATACATTAAAAAGGCAGATATGACATGACTAAACATAAGAAAATTGTTACATTACAAATAGTTACTACTGTTTCATGATGTTTGCTTTTTTTTATTGCTTGTTCCATTATTTCTTTTTATTCATTAATAGTAATCATTTCAGTTGAACTGTAGTGTAGTTTTTCTATGTTAAAAAATCTTTTTATATCCACCTTATTCTTGGGGGGGGGTTACTGTAGAAATTATTATATAACTTCCGGTGAGATTTCGGAAGTAGCAGTAAGCTAGTTAGTCCCAGTTGCTATGGTGCAATTTAACAAATTTTAACAAACGGTTTTGTGTTTTAACATATATATCTGTACTTACAAGCAGACTAAGCTAAATCTGTGGCTTCAAAAATATAAACATGCAGCCGGAACAAAACGGGATTCTTCTTGTGACAAACGGTACAGGTTCCAGGCAGTTCATGGAGTGTAGGGCAGCATTAAACTAAAATAGTTTAAGTGTGATTATCTGTGTGTAGAAAAATTTGATGCAGTTAAAAAAAATCTCTCAAAATCTTTCACATATATTCTGGGTCAATTATTCAGTTTAAGGTGTAACAGGTTGTGTTCTGACATGTTTTAGTTTCCAAGCACTATAAGAAAGAGGTTTAGCGTACCAGTACTACTGTTTATGACCGTTACCATAGAAAACGCTGGTTCGGCTCAGTGACAGGACACGCCAGAAGTTGCTCCCATAATTCACGGAATCATGGACATTTGGAATAAGGTGGATTCTTCATTTGTTTGTTGTCTTTTCCACTTTATTCATTGATATTGCTTTGTTTGCAGTATTGTTTTTTTTACTTTCTTCTTTTATTTTACTTCACTTGTTTTATTTTTACCTGTTTTTTACTTTTATTACTATAAACCACTAAAACTTTTCAAAAGTAACTATTACGCAAGTAGGGTTGGGTGGTTTCATGTTATGAGTATTTTATATCACTGTGACAATACATGCTATGATTAGTTCTATGTACATATTGCGGATAGGTTTGCACCAAAAAACGAACATTACGGAAACACTTGGCTGGTGGCCGAATACCGAACACGTTTTTTTCAATTTTTTTCATTTATTTTACTAAATGTTTCACCATTGCATGCAAATGTAATAGTCAAAATGTGCATTTTACAACAGTGCCTTTTTATAGACAAAATCAATTAAAAACTACAATTAAAAATATTATATTTAATATGCCAGAACTAATTATACCTCCAAATAATTTTCAAAATTAGAACATTGTTCATTACAAAACGCTCTTAACATGCTGCTTAATAATGCTAAATGTAGATAAAAATGTCACGTTTCATATTAACCCATCAGAAACCTGATGTACAGTAGTTTAGCGGTTTGAGTCAAATAGCAAACAGTAAATGGACTGACAGATAAAAATACCTTTCATTTGCTGCATTTTTGTTTGCTGTAGTGTTACAGCTCAAGTGTCCATTTATTTACCTGCTCTCCGTGTCTACACGACTATTGTTGAAACAAGCGCGGTCACGGTGTCTGCAGTTCTTTATGCAGCGCGGAACCAAAGGGGTTAATGAAGCATGTATGGCACTAAATACATGATATATACGATATAGCAGCGAAAGATTATTGACATAAATGCTTCTGAGCGTGTGATGATATACAGATCCGTTGTGTACAGTAGTCACATGCTGCTCATTATAGACAGGGTCAAATGTTTTTAATGGTTCATTATGACTCGTAGTCTGGATTAAACTGTAACAAGTGTCGGCTGTCAGCCAAGAATTCTTTTATCATTTACTCATGTTACTACAAATCTGTATAACTTCAATGCCATGAGATAACTGAACTCTGCCGACGCATTTACTGCCTTTATCAAGCAGGCATCCCTTCACTTCACACTCGCTGCTATTTGATTACATCTTTAAAACGCCATTGTTCGGTTGCCGAACATTCAGTGCATTACTCACACGAAACAAAGATTGAGATATATGAAGCTCTGACCTCTAGATCAGTAACTCTGGGATCAGTTTGTCGCCGGTTGCGGTTTGAGTTGGGTGAGGCGGGTCCAGTAGAAGGCTGCTCGAATGATGAAATTCTGCCTGTGTGCCAGTTAGTCCAGAAGATCCGTTTGGATTTGATGTGCAGGTCCATTGCATCAATTCGGACATTTGCATCTCCCTGGAAGGCCTGTTCATATATCCAGTTCTGCATTCCAGGATACAGACTGCGAATTTCATTATCATCCGCGACGTACAGAACTTGTTTGTCACCGCCTAGAATGACAAATAGAAGGAGTCATGGGAGTACGAAAAAACAATAAGATGTTGTAATATCAAAGTCCGATCTATAGTTAGTGTATATGTTTGAGGTTTTAAGGTTTGTGTCAGAAATGACAATAATTTCCATGTTAAATACATACATTTTGTTTATACATTATTAAGTGACAATACACCAAAACATATGACAATTAGACAACACTGTAAAAGGACCCACTGAAGTAGCAGAGAAACCAACAGCATAACAGGCCACAGCCTGTAGACCACCAGATAATCACATGTAGAAAACATGTTTTATATCTTCAGGAAGTTTCATTTAATAACTAATAACCAGCACAGTATTTAAAATGTCTTATTTTATGTTAGTCATTTCCAGGTAAACTGTCAATAAAATAAGTGACTTAATCACAAAACAGGTTCTAAAATATATGTCTTGTTATGAGCAGCTCTTGCAGAATATTGCAGTAGTAGAGCAGATGTAAAACATACCGTCAGCTTTGCAGGTATCGTTGACTCTGCTGAAGAACTTGTAGCAGGTGCATTTGTGGGAACCCTTTGTATTGTTACAGATGTGGGAGCAGACCCCGAACTGCTTGCACTCGTTCACATCTGTCATTGAAAAGACATCATGCAATAATACAATAATATAACAAAATTTATAGATACCTGACTGTCTGACCAAGCAGTAAGATGATTTTATAGTTCTTTTAAAGAGTCTTTTCTGAGTTTTTCATGTTCATATAGAGGTACCTCAAGGCTCAGTGTTGGGTCCAATTATATTAATACAGGATGCAATATGCATCATGAAAACCTTTCTTTTTTTTTGCTGATGAAATAGTCACATCTGTCTGTTTGCCTTTTAATCTGGCAAATAATGAAATAAAGCTCAATAAAGAAATTGAGAATACTTTCACCTTTTGCTTGGTTGCACTAGACTATGGTGATATTTTTTTCTACAAATATCACCTGCTCTTCACTGCAGGTGTTTAAAACCTTCAACTTAAATTGTTTTTTACTGGATGGTGAGGTTTACCATAATTGTGAACTGTGTGCAAGAGAATGGCACTCTATGACGACATTTACACTAATTACTTTGTCCACTTAACACTAATTGGTAAGTCATTCAAATTAATGTATTCAAAAGGGTTAGGGTCTTAAACAATGAACAGTGTCTGTGTCTACTGCTCCTTTACAAATCTGAAATGACTAATATAACAAACTCTAGTGTACTGTAATGGTTTTAGTATGTATGACCAAAGCTTTTATGGCCAGTCTCAGTGTTTCAGTGAATGATTAGTATCTTTTATTTTCTTACTCCCCTAGTATGTACATTGTTATTTTTTGCCAGATCTCTCTCAAGACATTGGCCAGATCTATACTGGGTATTTTTAATCTTCAGAGATTAACCTGATTAAATAAAGTTTTATTAGGAAGATATGTAGCTGATTTTTGGTGTCAGGGTTGAAATTATTAAGTATTGTTTTTGTTGCACCAGTACCTGTGCAGGTCTGTTGCAGTGTTTTCTGGAAGCCGGGCCTGCAGGAGCAGAAGGTGTCAGTTCCATTTACCACACAGTGTGCATCCTCTCCACAGATACTGCGGTTCTGATGGCATTCGTTTAGACCTGAATCTGTTCAGCACACACATACATTCAAATGTATGTCAAATTGTGTGTTAATTTTCATTTAAAAACATTGCCACATACAGATAAACCCACCTTTCTTGTTACAGCTGGTCTCATCAGATCCATAGTCCTCACAGTCATTAAAGTAATTGCAGAGTAAACTTGCGCTTATACACTTGCCAGTACTGCATGTAAACTCGTCCTTTCCGCAGAGCACAGGTGCAGGAGTTTCTAAACAACAGAGAACATTTATTCCCTTTAACTGGTACTGTTAAAACATATACATATATTAAAAACATCAAGTGCGGTCTTACTTCTAATTCCTTCTAACACTGTAAACTTACAATAGCACTTCATTGTATTATTGTTGCCGCTTTTGATGTGTCGCTTCATTTTCTTCTAATATTTGTAAGTCGCTTTGGATAAAAGCGTCAGCTAAATGCCTAAATGTAAATGTATCACTTCATTGTCTTCTAATATTTGTAAGTCGCTTTGGATAAAAGCGTTAGATAAATGCCTAAATGTAAATGTAATTTATTTTCTTTATTTTGTTTGGCACACCGACCCTAGACCAGGGTCGTAACCTAAATTGGAGGCTCGTCCACTATTGAAACAAACTGTTGAATATTATAGTGTGGTGGGGTAACTTTTCTAGCTAGGACTCTTAGTAGATATTTTTTGACTGTAAGCTAACAGTTAAGAATAAAAGCACAGGCAAATATTCCATCTAAAACAGACAGCTCAGCAAAGAAAATCAGACAGTTACTCACGGCAGTTTAGTTCATCGCTGTTGTCTCCACAGTTGTCAACACCGTCGCATTGTTTAGATGCTGGCAGACATACTCGGTCATTATGGCATCTGAACTGTCTGGTGGGAGGACAGTGGAATCTTTCTGTGAGATAAATATAAGATAAACAAGAAGATGCGGAAGGCTTTATTACAATACAGCAGTGGCAAAGCATTCGCAGTCGGACAGCATGATATGAATGAACTCACAGCATAAAAGGATGAAGAATAAAGTGAGAATAAAGTCAAATATTAAAATACTCACTGCACTCCTCTGGGTTTTCATCTGAGTTATCTCCACAGTCATCCTCACCATCACATCTCCAGCCCAGCGGCTTACATAGAGTGTTATTACACTGAAACTCATCCAGGAGGCAGTATCGACCAACTGACACACACAAACACCGAATAACTCATCTGTATTCATTACAGCACAACCGCACAGCAATTATCATGTGTCTGGAGTGTGTGCCCATGTGAAATGCTTGGCAGTGTATCTTCAGAAGAGCCTCCATGAATACTAAAACACTCTCCAGAGAGTTTGATCCCTCTAATTAATACGGCAAGCATTGATATATGGGTAGAGCTTTTGTTTAAAGTAACAGTTCACCCAAAAAAATGAAACAAAAAAAAATACAAAATTATTTACTCACGCTAATGCATTATGCTGTTATAGTTTGTCAAGCTCCAAAAAGAACAACAAACCCACCAGAACAGCACCATGAAGTTGTGCATGGGCAATTCCAGCGTTATGGATGACACACAGAACTTGAAATATAAATTTTTATATGCAAAGTTTAACTGTATGATCATTTTGGGGAAACAACACACTTAATATTAGTTTGGACAAAAACTGACAGCATTAGTTTACCATTGTGTGTATAAGATCTGCCAGTCTTTTAAGAACTTTAGTCATCATTTGCAACAGATAATAATAATAATAATAATAATAATAATAATAAATTAAAATATTAGTATATTAATTTTTGTAATATTATAAATATGAATAAATATATTATTCTACATATTATTATTATTATTAAAGGTAGTAAATTGAGAAAAATATAAAGTATAAATGAAAAAAATCCATTTATAAAATGGAAAAATTTCATGGAATTTAAATATTTAGGAAATTAAACTGATTATCAAAAGGATGCAATGTTAATAGAGCGAATTTAGATATTTTTTCCTCTTTCCTTTTCAGAAATGTAATATGGCATCATGTGGGGGTGTGTAACGTGTGCCATCAATCAATGTACTATAACATGTGAAACGGGAACATGAAAGGTATATTCTAAAAGCAACTCATGTTAACACCTTAATCATAATATTGTCTAATTAAGAATTAGGTAAATAATTAGATTACTGATGTCCATGTAAACGTAGTCATTTACAAGTTACAAACAAAGTTTGATTCAAAACACATGGCAATGTGTGTCAAAACTGATGGCAATGTTTTCACCCTTCATCACTGCCTTTTGTAGGCCTATCAGAGGGACAGAATGGTAAGTATACATTTCTACTAATTGGTTCTGTGACAGGTGTTGAATTTTACTTAATGTTTTTTTATTATTATTAAAGGTCAGAGAATGGAATCTGAAAATTCAGGACAAATACTAAAAGGCAAAAAATAAAGTTGAGTTTTAAGTTGCAGCTTTCAGGGCTGGAAATGGGAGAAAGCAGGTGGACAGAGAGTGAATATTAAGAGAGAACATAGAGGCCTTGTATATTTTATCCAGTAAATATTTTATATCTATCAAAATAGCCCTAAAACGCTATTTAAATTTCATACATAAATGTCATGGAATTTTCTGCATCTTTGGTTTAAAAATATTAAATATATCCCATATATATCAAATATATATGGTGGCCATATGGTGCACTGGCAACAGTTAAGCGTTTCTTAGCTGGAGTCCTTTAGTCTCCTCTCAATACAGAAAACACCTGATTCAACCATCAGCTTATGTTTTAAAGAGGGAGACATGTAAATTATTCTGATAGAGACAGGTGATGAGAAACACTTTGTATCATAGAAAATATTGGCATATTGCTCTAGTTTTATACTGCTTTCTCTCTCAAGACATTACTGATTTTAAACTGACTCCAGAGTGTGCACAACTGCTTACAGGTAAAATGCTAATGTTCAAAGTCAAAGTGAGGTTTAACTTCAACAAACATTTTTAAATTTTAAATTGAACTTAATTTTCTTGTACATTTGTTACAAAGTTGAGCTGCGCTTACACTGAAATCTTTCCTGAAACTGTACTGTGCCAGATCAGATTTTTTCTAATCTGATGTCACACACTTTCAAACTTGGATTTAAATCAGATATAATTCCGACTTGTGGACATACTCTGTGCCTATTAAAAGGGATATCCGATTCTCTTTGGCAAGGACATCTCTCTTTAGTTTACACGTCACACTGCACTTGACAGAACAAAAGAGAGCAAGCGGTGTCTGCAATCACTAGTGATTGATTTTTATGTTATGGATAGTGGAAAAAAGCTTTCATTTTATTACTTATGTGATTGTTTGGCTGTCTTTGACATGGAAGCATGGATAGTGTGTTTTAAAAGACTGTGAATCTAGTGACTGGAGATCAACATACACATGTAAATGAGTCCCATCTAAATTAAATGTAAACCGGCAGGACAAATATCAGACAAGCCAAAGTCAAATTTATAAATATTTAGGACCCAATTGCTGTCAATCATAAACTGCTTTTTAAAAATTGTGCAGTTCTAACTTACTATTTGTTTTGAAGGCGGAGAAAAAAGGGGCGTGAATGCTGCTTTCACAATCATCACCTCCATGATGGTTTATATTCCTCATAAATTGGCACATGAAAATTAAAACAACTTATGTACTATAAAGAGTCATCCCTTCCCCATCTGTTGGGTATTAATGCTATTTTTCAACATTGAAACAACATTATTCCAGGGTGCAAACCTGATCAAAAAATCAATGTCACCTTTCAATCTTAACTTAACATTGATTCAATGATAATTTGATTAAAGCATCAACAATGATTCAATGTTGATTCAATGTTGGTCTGCTATCTGGGCTGTTTATATTTGACCAAGGAGCTGTTGATAGAGTCCAGACATCAGAAAAATATCTATTTTAAAAAATTGAAATAGTGTTACAAAAAAGAACACATGTTTTTGAGAGAAAACATACTTTGTAGGTTTTCTGTGAATTAAAATACACAAACCAGAAGCAATAATACCCAACAAATGAATAAGAGATGACTCTTCAAAAGAGCATATAATAGTTATTTGAATGTGACAATTCTGAAAACAGCACTTTACCTGACTATGAAAAATCTTGATTTAAACATAAACAAATGCTTTAAAAACTTTGATAGAGACCTCACACGAGTAAACCAGCAAATATTGACATCTGAACTAACAGTTTGATGAAAACCATTGATAAAAATTTGCACGAAATTGCCCGCATACAACTCATATACCAAGTGTTGCCTTCTGCCAAAGCTCGAGTCCAGACGTATGGAAAATAACTTAAGCAGCATTTCATTTAAGCCCTGTGATGGACTGGACACCTGTCCAGGGTGTTTCCTTGCCTTTGACCCATGACAGTCTGTGACTCTAAGTAAGGTGTACAGACAATGGTTTCATTAGATAGATCTTGTGCAAAAATGTTGCCAGTCAGAACAGCGTTTACCTCCTCATCAGAGCCTGAGAGGTAACAAAGAATAAAACAGAAAACCTGGAGTGGATTTGGAGCAGAGAGATTAAAGCCTGTTTACACTAAGATCACTAACTACTAAGGTAACTATACCAATATCTATATAAACAACCCCACCATCAGATGATCAGCATGTTTACTTTAAGCTTGCGGACTATAGTTTCAGATTTTAAATGCATAAGCCCCTTAAATACAAACAAATTCTGACTAATGGGAATCCCGGCAATATTTTTCGCCTTTAAATCTGATAAATATGACAATAGAGAGAGACAGGAATTGATGGGGATGAAAGAGGGCAACGGGAACGGGAAAGGGCCACGGGACCCAAACTTGGGTCACCTGAAGCACAGATGTGTTCCAACTTTAGACTGATTTTTAAAATGTCCTGCGTAATACTTTGGGCAAGGGGGAAACATTTATTTTGCAGTTGCTGTTGCTATATATTTGCTTTTTTTTTTAAAGTAGTCGATTGGTGTATGGCAAAGAGCTGGAGGAACAGCATGAGCATACCAGAATTTAAATTTTCTGTTCCTTTAACATGTTAATTGTGTTTATGCGTGTCAGAGTGTTTGTGTGTTTAACCTCCAGCATCACAGTTCTCCTCGTCACTGCCGTCCATGCAGTCTGCGTCAGCATCACACCTCCAGCGGAACGGGATACAGTGA
This sequence comes from Beaufortia kweichowensis, assembly GCA_019155185.1. Lineage (NCBI taxonomy): Eukaryota > Metazoa > Chordata > Actinopteri > Cypriniformes > Gastromyzontidae > Beaufortia > Beaufortia kweichowensis. Next base: position 12,955,312 of record CM032813.1, read on the forward strand.
CCGTTCTTACACTGAAACTGGTCATTATCACACTTCACGTCACAGCCATGCTACAAAACAAACACAAAAAAAACATTTTCACTATTCACAACAGCCATTTCTTTGCAAGAAAACCAGTCACCTCTGCAACAGGTGTTTATAAATGATGTGTGTACCTCATCAGATCCATCAGCGCAGTCATGGTCTCCATCACACTTCCATCGGCCAGCAATACAGCGACCGCTGGTGCAGGCAAACTCACTTTCAGAGCACTTCCTGGGCTCTGACACAAACACACACACAAGTTTTACATCTTAAATGTGTAATACATTTTCATGCATTCAAAAGAGTGGACGGATAAAAAACAAAACTTTGGTATTATGTTTGTCACCCAAAAGCCATTTCTGTCAAAATTACTTGCCAATATGTTGTTACAAAACTTTAGGACTTTCTTTCTTCTCTTGCAACACAAAAAGAACAAATTTCAAGTGATCCAACAAGGACACAAAACATCAGAAACGTCCATATGACTGAAGTGCTTTATGCAAGGAACAGGATAGGCATTTAGGCAAATATTCAATGCAAATCTTCATTATCCCTTTAATATATCATGTGCTTTCGCATACATTCACAAAAGCTCTAAAAGCGTCTTGCATGTATGTTTTGTCGTTTTTGGAGTTTAACAGCATCTGTCCCCACACACTTTCATTGTGCAAAGAGGATCCAGAAGAAAGAAAGCCATACTGGTGTGGGACAACACGAGAGTCAGTAAATGATAAAAAAAATAGAATTTTGGAAAAAACTATAGCTTTAAAGGCAAAACAAGAGGCACGTGGACAGATGGAGGACTGGGTGGTTGAACGCAGGCAGAAAAATAACCTGGTCAAAAACTGCAGTAATAAATGTCTAAACTGAATATTAATGAAAATTTTAAAAAGACTCGTTGAAGAATTTCCCGTCACTGATTTATATGATGGTTAATTATGGGACAATCGCTTAATGTTTAAGGTGGACATTTTAAAAAATGAAAACCTACCTCTTACTCACATCAATATGCCAGTGTGAAATCAAGAATAAACACAAGATGTGGACAGGTGAATGATTAAATGAAAACATGCATAAATAAAATGACATATTATGTTCATTATTAATGTGATATGACTAAGTAACTTAAAATGACAGTGGTCAGATGAATGCCAGCCTATTTTATTTCATACCACTTAACTGCAACTGTAATTAGCCAAATATCTGTAATTAGCCAATTGCTATTAAATTGTAAACTAATACATCGTAGTTATGCAAGCCCCCTATACTTGGGAGTGTTTTAGAACTTTCCATTTGTACCGTAAGATTTGTTATGGCTTTTCGAAGCCTTTCTCTTTCATGTGTTTAATTAGTTTAACAAAGAACTCCGTCTCGTCTTTGGTCCACACACAAATACCATCTTTAAAGAATGATCATATGACTTTTTACGTACATCATGTGACCAGTAAATGTGGAAAAACATTTCCATTGCAGTTTTGCAAATTATTCCTTTTTCATGTTGCCTAAAAAACCACTCATGCGAGCGTAAAAAAATTTGCAATATATGGGCGTTTTTTGTGAAAGGCCATTAGGCATATTTTCAATTTGCAATTAAATTTGCACATTTTGAAGGGTAATGGAAAAGTAATGCCTACTATAACTTTTTGTTTTCAATATATCATATGGATACAATACAATTATATGGAACATTCATATTAAAAAGGGCTTTAAAAAGTCTGGCAAGACTTTTTTTTCCAGACAGATAAAGTGTGTTTTGTTTAATATTATTGTTCAGTTGCATTGTTCAGGCCTTTTATGCTTAAAAAAGTCTGGCGAAATACATTTTTTTAAATACATTTTAGTAAAATAAAAAATACTAGTCAATGGCGACTCGTGTCCATAGAGGGTTAAACTCCATCAACATATTTAAAAAGCATATTTATTGTTATTTAAATACTAACAGCATTTTACTGTGTTTTTCTTTTTTCTGTATTAATTCATTTTATTATATTTTTCAAACTGTAGTTTGCTATTGTTACTATAAGCAACAGTATTACATTATGTTTAAAGTTTCTAAAATAAATTATTTTTTGAAAAGCTGTGTACATATTTTTCCTTCATAATAATATCAACTTGACATATCAGGCAGTAAGATGAAGAGTGTGTAATATAGTTTACTGTGTGTAACTAATGTCATTGAATGTAGTTATTGCAGGATGTCTGAAGTTTGTCTTGGACCTGTTGGGTCTGAGCGCTCAAATGTAATGTGTCGTGTGCATCTGAGCATGAAACCTTACCACACTTTTCCTCATCTGAGTTGTCACCGCAGTCATTGTCATAGTCACACTGCCAGCGGCCAGGCACACAGCGGTTGTTTTTACAGCGGAACTGATACGGCTCACATGTTCTCTCATCTACATACAAAAACACAAAATCATTTGCAATGATACAAAGTCTGCTGACACACCAAAATTTCAGACAATTGTATTTTTTGTTTGGTGTAATTTTATAAACCTCTACTTTATAAATTATCTAAAGGTAGTAACTAGCACTGTGAAACATTGTAATCCTAGTAAAGCACTTCTTCGTATTATTGTTGCTTTCTTATGGTCTGTCACTTTATTGTCTCATAATATTTGTAAGTCGCTTTGGATAACAGCCTAAATGTAAATGTAAATAACCCCAACAACCCACATTTAACAAAATGTGTTTGTTCAATCGTTCAATCGAGTTTGTTTTTGCATTCTGATCTAAGGCAATGATATTGAAAGATTTTTGGAGATCACTGTATATGTTTTTAAGCATAGGGAAGTTTGAACAGTATTCCTATAATTCTGTATACCAACACAACAACCCTCATGGCAATTCATACTAACTATTTTATAAAGTGGCAAATTCATACAATCTCATTCATATGTATGTTTAGTAAAATCTGCTTCACATCAGTAATGTTAGCTTTAGGGATGCAGCCAGATACTTTATTGCTATTTAAATAATCCAGAAATATGTTGATGATTCATTTCATATTAATTTATACAATTTAAAGGGATAGTTCACCCAAAAATAAAAAGTCTTTTATTATTTACTCGCCCTCATGTCATGTCAAACCTGTATGACTTTCTTGCTTCAGCAGAACACAGAAGAAGATATTTTGCAAAACGCTGGTTACCGGCACCCATTCACTTTCATAGTATGAACACAAGGTACAATGGAAGTCAATGTGTTCCACAAAAGAAGGAGTCATATACAGGGTTTGAATGACATAAGGGTGAAAAAATTATGACATAAATTTTATTTTTGGGTAAACTATCCCTTTAACCACCTGTAAAATAGTTATGAACTCCCCTGAAATCAGGCTGGGGTTAAATTAAGAGTTTACCATATGTAAAGTATATACTGCATTATACGATAACATTTTGTTAACGTTAGTTAATGCATTAGCTAAAATAAACCAACAATGAACAATACTTACTAATTTTCATGTTAATTTTAGCATTCAGCATTAAAATCAAATGTTGTAACTGTTTACATTAGTTAATGCACAACTAACATGAACAATTGCGCTGGCATTACCTCACATCAACAAAGTATAATCAATGCTGAAAAACTATATTGTTCATTTTAGCAAATGCTTTTACTAATGTTAATAAATACAATCTTATTGCAAAGTGTTATTCATTATGCACAGATACTAGTCTTTGTCTAATGGTTGTACTAGTCTAATGGTTGTATGGACGCACCACACTCCTCTTTGGGTTCATCTGAAGAGTCGCCACAGTCGTCCTCTCCGTCACATTTCCATCGAGCTGGGATACAGCGGCCGGAATCTTTACAGCGAAACTCGTCCACACCGCACGTCATCTGAGCTACAGACAGACAAAAGACACACTGTTTTTTATACATGATAAATTACAGTTATAAGCGCTTCACTCAATGATTCTGTCTATCACTGCACAACACCCATAACAACATAAATGTATATCACAGTCACTCACAGACTATTTTATCCAGCAAAAGAAAGACTTTTAGTGATTTTACTTCATGAAAGTTGCACTTATACATATATTTATGTTTAAAAATTTGCATTGTGTGATAAGTGTTTTATAAAAGCAATAATGTACTGGAGGCTGGTGCTTTATCATGAATAAATCACAGCTGACAGGGTTACTCTGCTTTATTATCATGTCTAACAACACCCATCAGCCATGACTTATTTACCATAAAGAACAACCTCCAGTACATTATCGCTTATATATTCTGAAATATTTTTTCTTATTTTCATTTTATTTGAACAATTCTACTTCCCAAAATGTCTAATAATATAAATTGCATTATATTTACATATACTGTATATAGTGAGAACGCCATGATGAGGGGCTCTATGGCACAGATACTGATCTATAATCATTATCTTACTGCAGTTGGCAGGTTCATCGGATCCATCCACGCAGTCATTGTCGCGGTCACACACCCATACTCGCGGGATACAGCGTTTGGTTACTGAACACTGAAACTGGTTGGGCGCACACGTCACCTCCGCTGTATGAGCAAACACACATGTTATTCTTCAATCACATTATCCACAAAAACCTGTCTGACATCATGTGTAATATTTAATGATTTTGTGCTTTAGAGAATGTATCAATGGTCAATACATTACTGAAGAATAAACACAATTGCACACATTGTGAAGAACTTTGTGCATATTTATTGAATTATGTCTTTTTAGATTACTGTTACTGCCATGTCGGCCCGTTGTTTTTTTATTTACAAATACATAACGGTGAAATAATAGTGAATAGGGAATGAAAGTAAAATAAAAGTAAATCGCTTTTGACTATGCCTGTCTCTTTAACGATTTGAATTGTATGCTTCACGCATATGAATTCTACTTGATAGTTTGATATATTCATTATAATGCCAGAGAAGGATGGGTTGTCACCCCTGCCACATCTTGTTTTTCTCATTGTATGTTCCATCCTACCCCGTTAAAGGAGACATCAGATTCCCATTTTTCCACAAGCTGGTATTTTTTTTAGCGTCTTCATGAAATGTCATAACATACTTTGGCTAAAACTCCTCAACGGTCCACAACACCCTTTTCACCTTGTCAAAAACAGCTCTGTTTCAGTCTGACCCATTTCAGTTCATGTCTCTTTAAATGAAAATGAGCTACTGATCACCCCACCCCTTCATTAGCTAGGTTCACTAGACTTGTACGAAAACAGGTGGTCTTATTTAAATATCTTCTGTGTACTGCTAAAGCAAGAAAGTCATACAGGTTTGACATGACGTGAGGATGAGTAAATGATAAAATAATTTTTATTTTTGGGTGAACTATCCCTTTAAGTCTTATTTAACCGATCGCTACCACTTCGTTTGTTTTAATGAGGAAAAATTTAGTTACTCTCAGGTAAAATGTGGTGTGCCACAGTGATCAGTTCTTGGTCCTATTTTCTTCGCATTATATATGCTTCTCCTCGATAGATATTATCAAGAAACACGAGATCAGCTTCCATTGCTACGCTGACGATACCCAGCTTTACATTTACTCAGAACCTGGCAAAACCCATCGTTTTTCTAGGCTAACAGACTGTATCAATGATATCAGAAAATGGATGGCAAACAACTTCCTTCTGCTTAACTCCAATAAGACAGAGGTTTTAATTATTGAACCTAATAGCTCCAAACAAGACACTACAGTCCACGACATCTTTATAGAAGGTTGCACCACTGTCCCGTCTTCCGTGGTTAAGAACCTAGGTGTAATGCTAGATAAGAACCTGTCTTTCGATAGTCAGATATCCAATACGTGTCGCACTGCATTCTCACCTTAGAAACTTAAAAATACGCCACATGTTGTCTGTTTCACATGCTGAGAAGCAAATCCACGCATTTATGACCTCAAGAGTTGACTACTGTAACTCATTACTCACAAAATGGTTGTGTGTTAATAATTTGAAGGATATTAAAAAGATCTAAAGGTGGTAGATCCTTCTCCCACCTAGCACCAAAACTCTGGAACGAACTTCCCAGCAATATTCGTGACTCAGACACACTCAAGCAGTTTAAATCTAAACTAAAGACTAGATCTCTTTAGCCTCGCATTCACCTAGTTCAGCTCCTAACTCACTTAGGCCGCAATAGTTATCTTAACGGAACTGAGCATACATACACAATTTTACTGTATGGCTTTACCATTACATGTGAACGCCCGCTACGATAATGTTAGTCTCTCTCTCTCTCTCTCTCTCTCTCTCTCTCTCTCTCTCTCTCTGCCCAAAACAACCAGACACTTCTTTTGCACCCATGGCTCTCTTAATTAAATTAATTTAATTAAAACTAAATTTACCACTATATATATAATTCATTTTTACTTATTCACTTCTCTTAATTAGTAATTATTCTGTTCATCTATAACTCACTTTACAGTTACAGAACAATCAATGGCACTTTGTGTCCTCTATTACAGATCCCACATGTGCTACGGATTGCAACTGTAACATGTCACGTCAGGGTTTTTTTTCTCCCTTAAGAAGTTTTTTTTTAATCCCTGACCACTAACTGTTATCTTCAATATCTGTAAAGCTGCTTTGGTACAATAAACCTTGTGAAAATGCGCTATACAAATAAAGATGAATTTAATTGTACACAAGCTAGATTTCATGCACTGTTGAGTTTTAAACACAAGTCATAACCCAACACAAGTATCTTCATGAAGCACTTGGGTCTGCGGTTGTGTACTTACGTGCATATTTTTCTGGTCTAAAGCACTACACAAAGTGCACAAAAAAGGTTACAAAAGATGAATAAGCAGAGAAACTCACGGCAGTCTTTCTCGTCCTCTCCCTCCCCACAGTTATCCTGACCGTTACAGCGGAATATTCCTGGAATACAGCGGCTGGGATTGGTGCATTTAAACTGACTGGGCAAACACACATGGATATCTGGAAGAAAAACACACACGTAAGCATAAACATGCTAATGGAAAGGACAACATATGTGTATCACTGGTATGTCTGAAGTGGTGAAATGTACCGCAGTTGGCCTCATCAGAGTTGTCCTGGCAGTCGTTGTCTCCATCACAGATGTACGCAGGGTTCGTGCAGATGCCCGTGCCGCACTGGAACTGACCGGGTCTGCATTTAAACTCAGCTGTTAAATACAAATACACAAAACAACAAATGTGATTAATAACGTTGTTGGTAAAAGGCCACATGGAAACCGATGGATATCGCCCAAACTCACGGCAGTCGGCAGGCTCATCGGATCGGTCGCCACAGTCGTCCTCTGTATCGCACTTCCACCAGAAGGGGATACACTTATCGTTCTTGCAGACAAACTGGTGACAGAAAAAGGTATATTTTATTTAGTCAGACTGGCTTTAAGATCAGAGAACAGACGTCTTTATTGTGTTTCAGCATTTTGCACTAAAACATGAAGATTTTCATTTTACATTTGTCACAATCCTTATTTTTGGTCAGTTTTGCAATTCCAAGAAATATCAGTCTATGCATATGGAAATATACATGTGCTATGAAGGTGACAAATAAACAACAAATGGAGAAGAGATGACTCTTTAAAGAACATAAAAAAGTAATTTTCACGTGTTCGTTTATGAGTAGGAATATAAACTGTTATGAATGCAACAATTCTGAAAACAGCACTTTATCTGACTATGAAAAAGCATGTTTTAAACATAAACAAATGCTTTAAAAAGGGAGACGTCACATGAGTATTAGACCACCAAATACTTTTTTATGGTAACGTCGACATTTGCATGGAATTGCCCATTAGACTTGTTTATATAATGCTAAAAACATGTTTATGAGCACATTTACTGTATACCATAAAACTTTAGTTCTGAACTGATGGAAACTTTGGTTTATTGTATTCACCTGGCTGGCGGTGCAGTTGGACATGCACTGCTTCCCATCAGCAGCCAGGTAGAAGTTAGTGGGACAGGCACATTTATAACCTCCACCCGGAGACAGCAGACACAAGTTACTGCATCCGCCATTCTTCAGCTGGCACGGGTGATTGGTGACTACAACAAGAGAGGACAATATTTAACATGAAATAATGCACGGGCGTCTGGATAAGGAGTGTGTGGACGCATGCTGACCCTCAGGTTGCCTGTAGGGATGATAGATGTGGATGTCCATGGGTCTGTGAAGGGTGCTGATCAGCATGGTCTTGTTGGTCCCGAGGGTTTTGTGAGCTCTGCTGATGGATTTGGTCTCCCAGTCTGTCCAGTAGATGCATTCCTCAAACAACGTCATGGCAAAGATGTGCGGAATATCCTGATTCAAAACTACGGCACAAACACGGGAGTTGTTAACTAAACAAACGTATCTAACAAGACAAAGAATTTATGTGAGCATCGTGTTCAACGTAAGACATCTTAAATGTCCTTACCCGTGTGTCTGTTGGATCCATCTAAACTGGCAAATTCGATGTAGTCCTCTCTGGCGTCGGCCCAGTAGATGCGGTCATTGATGAAGTCTAAAGTAAGTCCGTTGGGCCAGGTTATCTTGTCCTGTATGATCACGCTTCTGTTAGTGCCATCCATCCCAATGCGCCCGATATGAGGATTATCACCCCAATCTGACCAGTACAGATATCTGACACAGAAAAAAAAAACATTGTTTTGTGATGCCTAACAAAACTTTTCTGCGATTCATGGACAGATTCATTAAACATGAGCAGAACATGTTTTCCATGCAAATGTCAAGCCTACCATTGAAAAAGTTTTTATCAAGAGATTTCATTATGGTATTCATTTGTATGAACACCATCACAGAAAAAGAGAGAGAAGGCACAAGATTATAAAACCTTTAAAATGATTGAAATAAAAGAACATAGAAAAGATATAATAACATTTAAAAATGGTCTATAAAAAATCATGCTTTAAAAGAAACTTTGAGATAGATAATGTCTGATGTACAAGCGATGGAAATGTAATGTTAAACTTTGAGAAAGACCTGTATTTACACCACATCTGAGCTATCGGTATAATTAAAAACTTTTTTTCACGGTAATCTTGACATTTGCATGGATTTGCCCACATTCATGTAACTGTCATTGTTTACCCATTGCGGACGTCCACAGCTATGGCTCTTGGTTCCCGCAGTCCCGTGTTAACCAGCACAGTTCTGTACGCTCCGTTTAACTTGGATACTTCGATAGTATCTCGTCCTTTATCGCACCAGTACAAGTTTCCACCCACCCAATCCACAGCCAGACCATCAGGGTTACTAAGAGATGTGCGGTGAAGAACCTGCCAAAGAACCAATCCAGTGTTGAACATCATGAAGACGTGTTACAGGATTCTACATTACGATACAGTGGTATAAATCACCTGCACGTTGCTGCCGTTGATGTGCATGCGTCGTATCATGCTGCCTTGAGTTGTCACATCTGTCCAGTAGATCATCTGCTGCCGATAGTCAAAGTCTAAAGCAACGGCGTTGTTCAAACCCTACAATTGAAGATTATCCATGGTACGTAAGAATTGTGCAAAATATGGAAACGAGAAGGGCAAAATGAGCTTCTATTGGTTGCAGAACATCATGAAACATACCTGCTTTAAAAGAGTGTAGTTTGTGCCATCCAGACTGAGCTTCCTCAAGTAATAACGGTTGGCGAAGATAAGGAACGGCTCCTCGTCTATACACAGATACACAGAGATAGTGAAATTGAAAGACAAATATGAACAGAAACTTTTCTTATGAAAGAACAGTAATATACACACATGCTAAATCTCATGAAAAGATCAGTGATTTATAACATTTGTAAATGTACTGTCCAGAGTTATGGTGGGCAGATTTGTACCTGAGGTGGACTTGCAGACGGTGGGATCAGTGGAGCTGAGCTGAAAGCCGTCCACACAGACACAGCGGAAGCTGCCGTGTGTGTTAATGCAGTGCTGTGTGCAGGGATATGTGGTGGAACACTCATCCACATCCACACACGTCTTCCCATCATCCTTCAGTCTGAAGCCAGCGTGACACCTGCACTGGAGAGACAAACACATGTACAAGATATATGAGTATCAGCTTCCAGGTGACAGTGGGAACAAAACAAAATACACACATACCACAGAGGATTTCCATACTGAATGATTACTTAAAATCATTTCCTCAGCTCTGGGAACTTTTGTGTCACAGAAGTAGATATTCTTTCTTTTAGACATATAGATTTTATTGTCTTACTATTACACAGACATTTTTACATTTAAAATAAAATATCAACAATTTTTTCATTATTTAAACATTATATACTATTCTTTCATAAATCTAATAGAATTTAAAAATAAAGTAATTTTAACATTTATTGTGCAATGATTTATATTTATCAGTGAATGTGTGACGATTTTTCATTTAGATTTACAAAATTTCTATATTTTTCAAAACTATGTTGTGAAAAACACTTCATTGTGTGTGTTTTGAAGTGGTAAACACATTGTAAATTTGTGTTCCACAACGTATGTATTAAGTATACTCACACAGCTATAACATATCACAAAAGAAGAAAAACATTTTATTAAAAAAAATCTCATTCCCACCACACAATATCAAACACAACTTAAAACATAGTGAAAATCACATTTGTTGTTTTGGAAAAATTCAGAAACAAGTGAAATGCGATGCATGTTTATTCACTGCTGTACAAGTGAGAGTTTAAGAAGGGCCACATATGACCATAATTCAGTAATCTTTACCTTAAAGCCGATCTTCAGGTCCTCACAGAGCTGAGAGCAGCCGCTCAGTTTACTGTTCACACATTCATCAATAAAGCAGTTCAGTTCATCTGTGCCGTCTCCACAATCATCATTGCGATTGCACAGCAACGTCTCATTGATGCATTTTCCATTCCCACATGCATATGCCGTCTCATTACACTTTTTCTCAGCTTGAAGGACAAAGAGAGAAGAAAGTCAAAAGCATTTACAGATTCACGTCATCCTGATGTTCACGATGAATGAAAGATAAGTGTATGATAACTTTAGGACTTTAGGTTTGGGCCAGATGAAAAAAGTGTCACTGGTCCCATCAGGCTGGTAGTTTTCAAATGATCTTCACATTATTATGTACGTCTGTTTATATGTCTTGCAGACATTTGGTTTTATTGATGTATTAATGACTGTAAATTCTGCTGACTGCACAGAGCTTTTTGTTAGATGTTTTTGAGGGCAAGTTACTAACTTTTTATAAGCAAAACAAGCAAAAGTCCTTATGTTGTAGCTGTGGGAATCTAGCGTGTTTATTATTTATTCATACCAGGGCCGCTGCAGTGAGGGTTTTTGGGAGCTTCGTCTGAATGATCATGACAGTCAAACTCTCCATCACATTCCCAGGACTTCTGGATGAGACAGCGGCCGTTATCACAGCGAAACTCATTAGCCTTACAAGCAGGATACTCTACAAAGAGAAACACAACAAAGAACACGAATACAGAGATATCTGTATTAAAACAGACTCAGCATTTTAAAGATCATCATTTGCCTAATCCTGTTTATTTTTTATTTATTATTGATTAATCCATATTGCTTTTGCCACCATTTAATATGCTGGTTAATTAAAAAGACAGTTTGTCTATACACATATAGCGCTTTGTACAAACTATAAGGCTACACCTACAAGCATTATATTCTTCTTGACCATCATTGACATCTTATGTCTTCATCGATTCATTACATACACTTTGTTATGTAAGTGTGATAATAATTTTGATAGAAACAGTGGACATACCGCACTCCTGAGATTCATCAGATCCGTCACCACAGTCATTGTCATGATCACACACAAAGTGTTTGGGGATACACTGTCTGTTCTGACACATGAATTCTCCTGTCTTACATGTGTTATTGAACACTGAAAGAGAGAGTGAGAGAGAAAGAGAGAGAGATTTGTTTGTGGTTTGTTCAAATCATAGCAATACATGAACACAACAACATATCATGTATTTTACTAACCACAGCCAGCCTTTACGCTCTCGTCGGCTCCATCTGGACAATCTCTGTCACCATCACACACCCAGTGCTGAGGGACACACTTGTGCGAGTCTGGACACTGGAATGTATCCGCACTGCACGTCTTATTTTCTGAGTAAATCACATTTAAGATAATATTAAACATAATTAGTGGTGTAATAAGTGTTGATATTTCATAAGGTCATCCAAACTGAATACATTTCTTTGCCTGTTTTATATTGATGTACAGTGAAGGTGGAAACTATGTGGTAGGTGAAAAACGATAATATCACTGTCTAAGTTCTTTTTATTATGCCATTACATAAAATAAAGTCCCATCCTACATTATCTTTAATCACTATCTTTAAATTTTTCTGTATTTTTTTATATTTTACATAACAAAGAAGAATGTGAATGCAGTTGAAGGATCTGGACTTACTGCATCTGCTGTCTTCATCTGACCTGTCTCCACAGTCATCTGTGCCGTCACACACCCAGCTGCTGGAGATACAGCGATGGTTCTTGCATTCAAACTGTGTCGCTGAGCAGAACTTATCTGAGTAAGTCATTAGATGAGCTGTTAGTCAATTTAAAAGCTTAAATTTTTATACTACAAATTGATTGGAAATCGAAATGCTATCCATCTATTCTCTCATGCTACTTGTGCTCTGCTTATTCCTGCATCTCTGGACATATGGCCAGTCCATTCCAGGGCTCTGCCCCATTTTAATCTATAATAAGAGTGATCGATAAAAGTGTGTGAGTTTGTGTAACTCACCGCAGTGTGCCTCATCATCTCCGTTCTCGCAGTCTTTCTCTTTGTCACAGGTCCAGCTCATAGGTATGCAGTGGCCATTAGGACAGGCAAAAAAGTTTGATGGACACTTTCTCTTCCTTTTATCTAAACAGAGATAAAAAAGAGAATTCATAGGCATAGACATGTGAATTTACACAGTTAACAGATATACAGTAGTGATGGCAGCCTAATGAAAAAAATCCATAGGGCATACCCTGAAATCATGCCTGTCACATCAGGTCTCCACTCCTCCCTGACAATGTCAGAATGCTATTCACATATTTAAGTTGTGATGTAAACACCTCATTTATGCTGATCTCCAAGTTTATCAGCTCCAAGCTTATCAGTGCAACAGGACACCAGACTTTTAACTAGCAGGCCCTATTCTGTTAGGTTTGACAACCACATCTCCTCCCACCTTACCCATGAACTCTGGCGTCCCACAAGGATGTGTGCTAAGACCAATCCATTACTTTCTTTTTACCCACAACTGCATACCTGTGCATGGCTCTAACTCCATAATCGAGTCTAAAGATGACACTATGGTGGCAGGCCTGGTCAGCAGCAGCGAAGACACAACCTATAGAATGAGTGGTGTGCCAACAACAATCTTGCAATCATCACCCAGAAGCCCAATGAGCTGGTTGTGAACAACTAACAGACTAGGAGGGGTACAGTCACACCAATTCACACTGATTGGGCTGAGGTGGAGCGTGTGACCAGCCTCATGTTTCTGATGGTCACCATCTCTGAGGATCTGAGGATTATTTTTAAATAATGCTGTTTCATGGGGTCCGAAAGATGCTGTCTATGAGATGGTAGAGAACTATGGATGTGTGTTTACCTGGACAGTTTCTTTCATCAGAGAAATCTCCACAGTCGTTTGCTCCATCACAGACCCACAACGGGGAGTAACACAGTGAAGTGAACTCACAGCGCTGATAGGTGACGCCCTTCACACCCAGACGGAAATAACTGGAACAATCGGCAACCGCTGAACAACAAGCCATTAAAAAAAAGAAGTTCCAGAAAAAATTGAATTATATCACCTTATTAAAGGAATTCTCAGAATTATTTTAAATCACTAAATATATGCCAATTCTGTCTTGTCTTTAATTACGTAAATGTATGGGAAATATATTCACAGCAACTGTAAATTAAAATTGTCATTTGCAGTTAAAATGTCATGACGATTTTAACAGTGTATGTTGACCATGAAAGACTTGTCAGTTACAGTAGCATTGAACTCACTGCAGTTCATTTCATCGCTGGCGTCCTCGCAGTCTAACACCTGATTACAGCGGCTGGAGTTTGACACACATGATCCATCTCTACATTGAAACTGACCACCTGTGCACACCGTTGCTATGAAAACACAAAATGCATGAGAAACATCCAGCAGTAGTTTAATGGTAATAATTGAACAGCGCTTTGAGCAAAGGTGGATCACGCTGTTGAGTACCAAACATGTTGCACACTTAGTTTGGTGAATCCCACAATGTCAGTGTCACATTTTAATACAGTAGTCCTCACAATAGGCTTTGGGGTGAAATTTAACCAAAACATAGTTTAGTGTATATAGTTATATAGGCTTCAGTATTACAAATGTTCAATGTATCTAGTACCATACCATTACAGAAGAGTTCATCTGAATTATCCCCGCAATCATCTCGGCCATTACACCAGGAACTGTGACCGACACAGCGTCCATTTACACAGCGTTTGTAGCCCTTCTTACACACACGATTAGCTAAACAAACACACAGAGTATTAAAGCATCACAGAACTTCAGAAGTGCAGCTCACATTATCAGTAACACACAGACAGAACTCACTGCAGTACGACTGTTTCTCATCAGATTTGTCTTTGCAGTTGGCCATGCCGTCACACGTGAGCATGTACTTAATACAGTCTCCATTCCCACACTCAAAGTCATCTATACTGCTGCACGACGTGTTCTGAGCTGAGAGACATAAGAGGATTAACACAGTTAAAAGTATCTTTCCTCCATCACTTAAAATCGAAGAATATGAGAAAATCTGCAAACATAAAAAAAAACGTTTCTAGTTCCAGTAAGATCTAATGAAACATTGAAAGAGGATCCTGAGGCACAGCTAGTGACCAAAATGTCATAAAGTCTTGGCCGATCTCTTGACATTCACTAAAAAAGTCAAAAGACTTAATCAATTACATAAATCAAAAGATAGTCTGTGCTCGCTTAAAATGTCTAGAAGTTTCTTAAGATAAAAAATGTATATAACAAATGACATAAAATCAAAGGATAACTAAAAATATCTTGCTGTGTTATTAGAGGAATTTTATTTCTTCATCACAGTTGAACACAGTTGAGCATCACAAAACTATCATGTTTTTGAGGTCGCAACACTGACCACTGATGTTTTTTAGTATTTTTCCACCAGAACTTTAGAGAAGATGCTTCATCAGTCTTTTTTCTCTCAATGTTTTTTTTATTATTCAAAGGAAGTTCAGCTTGTTTTTGCTCATCGGGAGTTTGAGGAAAACACTCTCTTGCAAACCCTCGTAAGCCAAGACCTAGACAGCCACTTAGAAATCATAGGCTTTTGTACATTAACCTCTCTTTGGATGAATTCTAAGGCATTTAAGTCTATCTTTCAGTGATATGCAATCCCATAAGGCTTTGCAAAAATCTATGGGGAAAAAGATGGAGAAAGGAATTGTTCAAAAGTGAGGATGAAAACTGTAAAACCTCTAACCATGCCCTATGAGTTTTTATAACTAAAAGATTATGAGTTACTTTTGATCAGTATATTCTATTATTGTTATGAGTTACTGCCTACTGTTATAAATCTAAATGACATTCAATTCAATAAGTTACGACAGTTATGACGATTATAGAACTGAATTTTATACATATTTGTTATGAGCAGTATCTAACCTATACAGGTGTTGTCCTCTAGCAGTTTCCTCTCTCCACGGCAGCTACAGTTCACCCGGCCGTCTGACGTGAGCAGACACAGGTCCTGACAGCCTCCGTTATTCACCCGACAGGGCGAGAATTCACCTGAACACATACAAACACATACTAATGGACCGTTCCCAGAACATTCCCTCTTGACATTAAGAAGTTAAAGGAGGCAATACTGTGTATTGATTATGCATCCATGAACGTATAATAACACACAAACATCCCACTTTACATTTACTGGCCGTTTTGCACAGACACTTAAAGAATAATCCAACTGTCAGATGCAAACGCTCATAACACTCACAGCATGAAGCATGAAGCAGTCTAACACTGATCTCAGGTGAGATTCACTACTCGAGTTACAGTACAAGAGCGATCGTATAATAGCTGGAGAAGAGGAGATCCACTTACAGAGTGATTAACATAATATTTACATTTGACATAAAGAAGATAACCAATCTGAATAATATATAAAAATGAAATAGAGTTTTTTGTGTAAACAGTAATGAATCATGCATTTACTACAGTAACTGTAGTTTCTTCAAGCTATTTGTTTTAAACTATGGTTATACAAACAGTAATTAAAAAGAATACACTCTTTAAAATAAAAGTACTTTAGAAGATTCTTCACAGTGATGCTACAGAAGAACCATTTAAAGGAACCATTTCTTTTTAACTTTTTTATAGTCTAAAGAAACTTTTTTACTACAAACAAAAATTGCTTCAATACATTTGTTACTTTGAGCAAGATTTTAGCCTTATATAAGAAGGCTTTTATCTAAATGTTGAATATTGTTTAACAGGAAGATTGATTTCTTCAGGCGTGGGAGTAGAGAAGAGAACACAGGGTTATTAGAGACATAAAGGAGGACTGTTATCTTCGGAGAGTTTGGGAGGATGAGAATTGGATGTATCACACTTAGACAGGCATGATGAAAGATATTGATTGCGTGTGATTGTGTCTCGCTCGCATTATAGACTTCTTCTTGCTTCTGTCACAATCACAGATTACTTCTGGCACATAATTACATGGCTGAGATGTCAGGACACTTTAATCGTTCTCTCTTTCACAGTTGATTTAAAGTGACCACGGCATCATTATATCTATGGACTCACAGCTATTTGTATCGTTGGCCACAGCAACGATTCCCATCGGCTGTTGTGGGATATCAGCTCGTAACACCTTCATGTCTCCACCAACATATTTGTCAGCTCTTAGTACGGCTCTGCGCACCCAGTCCGTCCAGAAGATATGATCACCATAAACGGCCAAACCGAACGGGTGCACTGGCTCATTCTTTAGAACAACCTACACATGTCAAAAACACACACAAGTGACTAGAAATGTCATTTTATAATGAAATGTTTGAAGATTGTTCTTAAAATAAAGTGCTGTAACAGGTTAAGAGTGTAAAGCTGTGATGTCAGATTTGCGAACAAAATGGTAACACTTATTGGGCCGGATTCACAAAAATGTTATGAAATTTCTTTTTTTAAATTGTTGTAATACTAATATAATCATCACTATATCAATATAAATTCCTTTTACTAAATTGTTCATTTAATCTGATGGAAGTAAACAGTCACAATTCCAATTTCTGATGTAACACGATACATGTCACATTTTAAACAATCAATTAAATGTAGAAAACATATTGCCTTTTGAGATGTAAGACAACTGTAAGGTTATCCTAACTTTAAGACCGTTTTTTACGACAGTTATTTTTCAAGAATTTGTATTTGTTTGTTCTTAAGATTATTCTCAAGAAAAAAAATAAGAACTTTCTTAAGAAGTTATTTTTGTGAATACAAAATTTTCTTAATTTTTTTAAATTCAAATTTAAGAAAAACATGGCAGAATTTCTTCTTAAGAATGTTTTGTGAATCCAGCCCCTGTTTATTAACATGAGTTAATACATAAGCTAACATTAACTAACAATGAACAAAACACTTTTAGCATTTATCGATCTTTGGAAATGTTAGTTAATGCTAATACTGTTTATTGCCCTTTCGTGTTAACAACATACAGAACAAAGGTATTTAAATCAGCTACTGTATTTAAGGTAAAAGTTAACAATACATTTAATTGAACAATTGAAACCGAACATTGTAAATCTAGCAACATTATTTTTCTGGAACAGAACTATTGACCAATAGGATTTCATGGTGGGTGGAGCTACCCTGCACAACACTACTAAAGACAAAACTGACCAATAACTTAACACTTAACACTTCTAGACAACATCAGTTATTTAGTTAAACTTACATATCGATGACTGCCGTCATACTCGCAGCGCTCAATCTTATCAAGCGTAGCATCAGAGAAATACAGCTTCTCTGCACGATGGTCGATGGCCAGACCGTTAGGAGTGCGAATGTCACTGCCAATGATCACGAGAACATTGGCACCAGACAGCTGAGCGCGCATGATACTGGGAGACTGCTCATTCCAGTTGGTCCAAAACATCAAACTGGTGAACGTAACAATAGAGAATTTAATAACAATGAAACCATTATGTCACCTTCATAATGCTATCTTAAATGTATAATATCAACCATTTTAATAAGTATGGTGGCAGTGCCATTCAGTAAAAGTTCCCTGATGTATTTGGATATTTGTAATAAGCAAACAAATATAACTAGAGGTTTAATTATATGAACTATATTTTTATGTCTATCTAGAAGCAAACAACAACAACTGCTCAACCACAAAATGTGCTGTTTTGCAAGCTAAAATAGCTGTTGAGGTTGCTAAAAAAAATCTTAGAGGAAACCTCACTTCTGACACTCGTCCAGCACAAACGCCCGCGGGTGGTCATCTCCTGACATGGTGACCACCGTGTCCCGGTCGAAGGCCCCCCAGCGGCTTTGGTCCACAGTGTGACGGGTGATGGTGGAGGTAGTATAACTGGTCCAGTATAACGCGTCCCATGCCCTGTGATACGCCAACCCTTCCACTGACCCGACATCTGAGATCAGAAAGAAATGGGGGAATGATTTAATCAAACATGTTTAGCTACACTGTAAAAAAATATGATGCCAAAAAAGGAAAGAAATTAAAGTTTACTGCAACGAACCTTAGGCCACTTTTAAGTTTACTTTAGGGCCAAGTAGTTTTAATCAGTTTATTGAGTAATGTCACGTCATGAGTAGATTTCTGAGTTTACTCGATTAAGGACTTAAAATCTAAAAAAATACAAAAATACAGTATACATACTCTACTTGAGAGCAAAAACATTACAACCAAAATTAAACTACAATGACAGGAAGTGTGTTTTGTCAGGTTTTGAACCTTGACTCTAATTTTTAGATTAGCTTTTCTTAAAAAAACAAAAAGGTGGATTAAACAAGCTGGGGAAAATGGGGCCATCATAAATATAATTAAAGTTTAAAGTTCAGTCATGATGAAGACAAATATCTGGCCAGCACTAAAACGTGCTTTTACGATGATGAATATTTTATTGACTAAGTGTATAAATGAACCAGACTCAAGTTAATGAATTGTGACAGGTCATTACTCCACAGACTTTAACCAAGAGTGTGTGAAAACCTAACGTTCTTAAAAACTTTGTTTACTGTTTGAATAAACACATCAGACAGGAGTCAGTCATGTCCGAGACCACTCGATAACACTAAAAAACAAATCTGTAAGGCACAAACAGGTTTGGAAGGCAGGATACAGGAGTCGAGCTAAAATGTGTGTTCTATTGCAACGCTTGTCTCTGGCTTTTATTATCTAAGTGCTTTTGTAGCAAGTGTTATGTAAGCAAACGACACGGTTTAAATGAATCAAAGTATGTAAATCACAATAAAGAAAGCTAGCCTAAGACCTCTAAAATACATATTTTCAGATCTGTTAAACAACATTCCTGGCTAACATTTTATCCATGTTAGGAGTAATTATGTTTAGTGTTGGAATTTAGTAAAAGACGTTACACTGCCACAATCAGGATGTCTTTCAGTAGTGTCACAGTAGTTTCAAAGTTGTCGACACAGTAAATATCTATGAAGTGTATTTCCAGTAACAAGCTACATTTCCCAGTGAGTTGCTATGTAATGGGACAAAATGCTGCATCAGTTTTTGCAGTCACATATGCTTTACATGAATAACAATATATGTTTTCTATACACAACTATTACCAAACGTGACTGTAATAGTAACAGTGACTATATGATGTTAAGATTCATCTTTTTACAATTGAGAGACTCAACTATTACAAAACATACAAACATTCAGTGATGCTCAGGAAAACAACAGGACTTGTAATAGTTGTATGAGTCTCATAAAAACTAAAAACTCATAAAAACTGCCATTGATTGCTCAGTTAACATTATACCTTATTAAGAATTAGGTGTATTTAAACTTTTGAACTGGGTTATTTTAAGAAAGTAAGAAATTATTGTGTGTTGTAAACTTTCTGTAAACATTTCTTACGTAATTTCTACACTTCTTGCTATTATGTCTAATATTAGATAACAGTACTTTCACACCCTCAGTGTATTTATGTGTGTAAACAGAAGCGTCTCTGCATTTCTCCTCCTACAGTTCAGTAATTCAGTTTAAAGTTGTCTAATATAATGTTGTTGGGTCCAAAGCAAGTGTATCACCCAAACATCAACAACACTAAGAACGTTTGAATATAAAATCACACCACACCATATTTTCAAACAAAACACAGACTGTGGCGCAGCTGTTTAGAAGGAAACTTCCACTTCATGACATCACATTACTGGAGTTTACTGGTACTAATGTGTGAATGTGTCTTACTGGTAAAAGACTGAATGCCATTGCAATTTTATGGTAATTTACATTTAGGATGACTGTGTGAAAGGAGTTTTCTGTCCAGTTTTATTTCATTTAAATATTGAAATCTAGTTGTCTTTCATTAATTGATTTTCACTTTGCGGAGTGGATAATACACGTTTTAATGCACGTCCATCACTCCATTCTGGATCATTGGCTGCTTTCTCTCCTATTCCACTGTTACGAACAACACTTTCCATAGTTTTGTGGATGAATAAGTGAAGCAGTCAATGACTCATGTGGGTCGAGAGTGTAAAACATCTTCATCATATTCAAGGCCAATGTAGCAGTTCTTTCCAGAGCAAATACATATTTCTGCATACACATGAACAGTTAAAACTTCACGAAGGCCTCCTACATTTTACTCTTAAGCAGCTTATTTATACAGTTCTAAAAAATAATCTAAACTAATAGTCTATGTCAAACACAACGGTTTAGGAAAACCCACATTTCTGCTTAAAATACGAGTAAATAAAGTTTGTTGTAGTTCTTCAGGACTGGTAGTGAATCTGTTTTTCATCTAAGTTTCAGACAGAGCCTAAAACCTTTCCATGTGTGCAGAAGGAAGCCAACATTCTTTTAGAAGATTTTTTGGTTAAGATGTTACAATTATCATCATGATCCGCCATTCACAAAGCATTTGTGAAAACAGAACAATAAACAGATATGTTTCTATATTTCTCTTGCCGTGACATGCAAATGTCTCAAGAAAATGTCTTCCTGCGTTCTCGCAAAACTGTCCGTTCTTTTTTCAGACTTTCTTTAGTCTGTCTGCTTGCGTGTCTGCTGGCCAGAGAAATGAGTCAGTCTTTAAACTGTTCTCTCTCCAGCTGTGATCTGCTAATGAAGGTGTCGCGATTTAACCTCTACACAGCAAACCCAATTTCACATACAGCAGGAGATTCATGTGTTTTTCAAGTTTATAAATAATTACAACAGCTACAGTACAACAAATTATGCTAAATAAAACTGCAATAGTGGCAATCATGAAAAATATTGATTTTCAATAAATAAAAAGTTTTCTTTTTACATGTAAATGTAATATGTGAGTTGATGGGTTATACTCTATACGCTCATGTGCATATGACACAATTGTCTCAGAACGCTCTTGTAATTACTTAGAAACACCCTAGCAACTACTCAGAAAAGCCTAGCAACCACATACTAATAACCAAGAAAGCTCCCATAAAGCACATACAGTACTTAAAAGCTATTTCAAAATTATTCTGATATGCACAAATCATTTAAAAGATAGACAGAACAATGTTTTGAAAGACTGACTGCTTGGAGACAAAACCAAAAGCCAAAAGTTTGACCAGCAGAGCACTAAAAAAACTTTAAAGCATTCCAGCATGAGGTCATCTAAGATGACGCACATAAAATGTCTAGGAAGAATAACATAATAAAAGTCCAAATATGTAAATAATAAAAAACTTACTCTCGACCACAGTTTTCCGATCTGATCCGTCGTCATTGATCTGTTGAATATTCCCAAAGTGAATGTCACTGAAGAAGATCCGGTTGGCTCCTTTTCCACCTCCCCCGCGATAGTCGAACGTTAGCGCGATGACGTTTTTCATGTGGTCAGGATCTTCAAACGGTTTAATGGGTGCGTTTCAGGTTGTACTCGTCTGATAAGTGCACGCTCTTTAGTATAGTACGTTCAGAATAGAGCAGGTATCCGTCATAGTCGCGGCAACTCTGGCCGTCCTCAGCTAGCATTCCATGAGCGCAGGCACACGTCCGTTGGCTGTTGCCGCGGTAAAGACAGAGCTGCTGACAGCCACCGTTGTTGTTTTTGCATATATTAGTACCTGCGGAGAGCAGCGGATGTGAAATACGTTACAAAACTTTTACAGAAAATTCTTTAAGAAGTTCTTTTAAATTATGTTTTTAGAGTTACATGAAAACCAAAACAAATCTCTATTGTGTTTGACATATAATTTTTCAAGCCCCCCCATCACAACTAATTAACTCAATTTTGTTTCTATTGGCCAAATTACAGATTACAAAAAAGATGGAATGCTTAATGCTGCAATCTGCAATTTGTTTTTAAAACTTGCTAATTTATCCATACTTTACCCCATTTTGCAACAATAAGTTGATTTCACAGGAAATGTTGGTAAAGATAAAAAGTAAAGTAACCTGCAAACAGAGATGGCGATAGAGAGGCAAAATTTACAGATTGCTTAAGACGTGCTTAAACTGACAATCCACCCCAATGTGCTAACAATTGAACTGGTCGTTACATCTCGAAAAAAAAAAAAACACGAGGTAAATTTGACAGCATATTACAATAATCAAGTGTTTTCATCCACCTTGTTGTCGAGCTCTGTTAAAGACCTTGATGTCTTTGAGTTGTACACCGATGCCTTTCCTCAGAGCGACTGAATCTGTGGCATTGTCTTTACTGCCGCGTTTTATCGATCCATTTGCATGAGTCCTAATGAAAAAATGTTTTTGATGTGCAATGAGAAACCATTAAAAAGATACACAGCACTGCAGTTTAGTAGGTTTTAACTGTAAATGAAGAAATATTGTTTTGTGAATTTTGCGTGACATGTACTGACCGGTCGCTCCAGTAAATGTAATTCTCAAACACAGATACGGAGAACATGTCCATGTTGTTGTTGGACAGCACCACTTCTCTGTTTTCCCCCGTCTCCAGATTAATGCGCTCAATCTTATCCGTGCGTGCATCACACCAGTACAGAAAACCGTCCTACAGGACACATACATGCCATTAGCTTTCAAAGCCAAGGATTAAGAAACCGGTCTTATGAAACCAACACTGTGCATTTCTATGCTTCTGAGATCTATTTACTATGCAAATGTAAACATTTTTACCTTTTTTACCTTTAGTTTTTAAGGTTTTTACAGTAGCATACTGATATACTGACATTTGGTGGTTCAAATGCTCAAAAGTGAAGTTTTTAAAGCATTAAAGTATTTGTTGTATGTTTAAATCGTGATTTTTCATATTCAGGTAAAGTGATAAATGAACCTCATAAATGAACACATAAAACTATATAAGTAAGAAGTGATATTTATGTGCTGATGTATATTGTACCTGATAGTCAATGGAAATGCCATTGGGCCAACTAATACTGACATTCACCAGCACGGCTCTCTGAGATCCATCCAGCCGAGATCTTTCTATTCGTGGGTACTGACCCCACTCTGTCCAAAACAGATACCTAACACAAACAACAACCAATGTCAAAGTAACCTGATAAAACAAAGTTCAGAACAGAGTTTGAAACCCGAAACAGAGACGGCTCACCCTTTCGCAGGATGTACAGTAATGGCCCGGGGTTTGTCCAGACCTTGGGAGATAACCACATATCTAAACGAGCCATTCAATCTGGCGACCTCAATGACATCAAAGCCCTGATCCGTCCAATAGATGTTTCCTACAGGACACAGATCATGACGTTAATGTCAGTGATCAGCATTACAGTAAAGTTTTGAGAATCTGAAGGCTGTGTTCAAGACACACCGGCGATCCAGTCGACGGCAATGCCCTCCACACGTCCAATGCCATTAGTGATGACGTCCTCTCTCCACGTCTGATCTCTCTTAGCTCTGCTGATGGTGCTCAGACCCATGTCCACCCAATAGATGGTGTCGTTATCTGTATGACACAAATGTTTCACTTAGTTTTTGTCTTTATGAGAACAACCTTGCATAGTGTCTATATTAAAATGAATAACAAACTAATTACAGATATACTGTGTAGAACACAATATATACAACATATCCTGACCACTTTACCTTCATGTAATGAGTGAGTGTTGTGGCTAACAAACTCAAACACTACAAAGTCTCTGTTCACCCATGATTCACAGTCCTCACCCTCATGCCATGCCAGATGTGCGTAACTTTCTTTTGAAGTGAACGCAAACAAAGGTTTTCTAATAATATAGTGTCTCTGTATATCTACATAACCTGAACCCAAAAATGTTGATTATCCAAAAAGCATATACAGTACAGCTCTCAGATGAATTATCCAGACAACATGGTTGATAAATAACCATTCAAAACAACTAAATGTTATGTGACAATTAGTAACACAACAACCACCAATGGGATTTGATCCAATGATGACGTCATGGACTTTGTTTATGACCCTGTTATGATATGTTTGTGGCGTTTTGTGTCATTTTGAAACCTGACCATCCCAGTCCTTGTTCATACAGTTCTTACTATATAGAACACAATACCTTTGATATTTTTCGCAAATTACCCTTTTGTGTTGTACCAAAAATTAACATAGGGTTATTTTTAAACAAAACCACTGAATATCAGTAAATATATCCAGTACCATGAATCAAATGCATTTATTTTTGAATCATGCTGTCATGCTGAATTGTTCTGGCTAAACGTAACTCCTGATCAAATCCTCATATCTGAAATGTATTGTAACACTGCCAACAGTACCATAAAGTATTGAGTGTTGACACTCACCAGCGTGAAAATCAATGCCGACTGCGAGTGACGTGCCCGAAACGGGTACGAGGGCATCAGATTTATCAGCGGGGTCCAGTGGAATTCCTCTGATACCCTCATGAACCGAGTACAGTAGGAATGAACCCACACCTAAAATCAAAACAAGGTGTTAAAATAAGACGAGACAACAAGCTTATTAATCGTATTACTGTTTGTAAGGTGTTTGGCTTTAACAAGTTTGTATTTAAAACATATTTATCAGTATTTTGATAACAGATGTTGTACACGCATGCTGCTTTAAAGTAAAATTAGCAATAAATATTCATAAAAAGCTGTAAATGAGTAAGCATGAGCGGGTTTCTTGTACCCTCGCAGGACTGCTGTCCGCTCCTCAGGCTGTATCCTGCG
Source organism: Beaufortia kweichowensis (assembly GCA_019155185.1). Taxonomy (NCBI): domain Eukaryota; kingdom Metazoa; phylum Chordata; class Actinopteri; order Cypriniformes; family Gastromyzontidae; genus Beaufortia; species Beaufortia kweichowensis. Next base: position 12,980,693 of record CM032813.1, read on the forward strand.
GTGCACATACAGGCACGGGTGGATGGAGACGTGGGGAGACACAGCTGAGAGCAGTCGCCATTATTGTTGTTGCACATGTTCGAACCTGGTGATACAACACACACACAGTCATGACAACGTCACTATGGGAGTAGTATTTTAAAGCAAACCACCTGCAATGTGCACTCGCACTCAGACCATAGTAGTCAACTGCACCACACTGTATGTCTGAATGTTGTGCAATTGGAGCAAACTGCATTCAGCACAGTGCGTGTTAACTGATTTGCTTAATTCTTTTAGTGAATTGGGTGTTACGACAGCGGTTTATTCTCGCACACACACCTGTCTGCACAGTCTCATTGTAGATCTTCATGTGCATCATGGGAGATGTGCCATTTCTCAAGACCTTCCAGTTTCCTCCGTCGCTCTTATCGCACGTGCCAATCTGATCCGTGCCCTGATCCGCCCACCACAGCTTGTCACCTACGCAACAAAAGGCACAACAATTTCTAAACTGTCATGAGTGTCTCAGCCTGTGATCAGCCCGATCTCATTTGTTCTGTATTTACCCATGATAGCCAGCGCAGAGGCCTTGTTTAGTTTGCCTTTGACGGCATCTAACACCTCCAGTGCCGATCCATCCAGTTTACAGCGGTTGATGGTGCTGTTTCCAGAGCTGATCCAGTACAGATGCTCTGTGTGATAGTCTATGGACAGACCTACAATACAGACGGACAACAGAGAGAATGTGAATGTGTATACAATAAGCGTCATCACAAAGACAACAAGTTCCACTGTCTTTTTTAAGCTGAAGCTGTCACTCACCCACTGGTGCTTTCTGATTGGTGAAGATCACGGTACGGTTTGTGCCGTCAGTGTTGGACATACTGATGTTATCTCCATCAGTCCAGTAGAGTTTTCTGCAGAGAGAAACATGTACAGAACGAGGCTAAGAGGGGGATATAAGACTTCACATCGCAATCATTCAGGGTTCATGTCATTGCATCTTTCATGTAAAAACTAAATTGTATGTTTTATCCTGTTTTGCATTATTTTTCATTTCTAGAAGAATGGACAGGCAAGTGAGTGTATGTTTGGTTGTGAAATTTACCAGAGTAACAGTGTGAGCAGTGTATGTGTGTGTTGTAGACAGCTCACCCCAGTATGGGGTGCAGCACGAGGCAGTGAGGTTTATCCAGGCCTTGAATAACTGCGTTTTTAAAGGAGCCATCGAGTCTGGCGACATTAATCTGTTTCTTATTGGCGTCATAGCTGGTCCAAAAGAGATTACGTGAGACCCAGTCCACCGCCAGACCATGAGCATTAGGAATATCTGATTAAAATAATCATTTCCAGAGAGTTAATACCAACTGAAAACAACACAATCTAATGACAGAAAAAGAAACATAAACATTCACTTGCGTATATTATTTTAAAGTAATGAACATTCCAGGCAGAAACAGACTCTGTGATACAGCCAACTGTGAGTCATTATTTCATGACAGACACTTTAAATTTAACATGTCTGTAATTTGGTTTTGAGGTCTATACTAATTTGACTTAAACAGCACTTCCCCAAAACAGTCCCGTTTACACTGTAACACTGTTAACAATCACCAGACTATAACAAATAACATGAGTCAACATCTGAAATACTCTCAAGCATTATTACTTGAAGATAAGTAGATTGCCTTTAAAGCTTCTTTTATTTTACAGGATATTGAAGCAATTTGGTCTCTCTGCAAAATACATAAATGGATATTTTTATCATGTAACTACATGCAGGAATGTTGTACCTGCAGACACCACAGTCTCTATTCCCGTGCCATTGATAAAGGCCCTCTTGATAGTCTGTGTGCGAACATCAGACCAATAGATGCGCTGCTCCAAAGCATCGTAATCCACCGCCGTGACGTTATCAATGTCAGGAACAGTAAATGAGATGATGTAGTTGTAGTACGGATTATAGATGTCCACCCCTCGTATCTCTATCTGACGGGCGTACAGCAGGAATTGACGTGACTCTGAAACACATTTAGTAATTTAGCAGAAGCTCTAATCCACAACAATTTACAAATGAGGAGGACAATAGCTGCAATCAAACCAACAAAAGGGCAACAATGTGCTGAATAGAAAAATAGAAAAGAACAGAAATAGGAAAAGGAAGTGCTAGTATTAGTGGGTCAGGTGTTGATGAAAAGAATGTGTCTTTAGCAGCAGAGTGTCTTGATCAAGAACAAAAATAATGCTGCCACCCCACAGAATGACCATAGCAGACTGGAAAACGGTCACATGGTCATACAGGACTGCACAGTAAAGATTCTTTCAAGGCATTAAATCTGACTCGCAGTAAGCACTGAAGATCTATTCGGTATTAATGTCAAATAAAAGAGATGCGGTGGAATTCGGTGTCGGTTCATTATGTGAATGGCTGATTCATTTGCGTCTCAGGAATCTTTTAAAGCACTTTGGCTGGAGTTCATATTTGTCGGCGGTGACAAACGGCGTCTCTTGGAAGAGCTGTAAGCATATTTAATAGAAAGATTCAGGCGTTTTGGATATGGAGCTCCATTATATATTAGAGATGTTCAGATCAACACAGACCCAAGAACATAATTTCTACACATCTGTCAGCTGTAAAAACAAGCCACAAATATGTAAGGCAATGCATTTACAAGAAATTGCACCAGAATAAACATTAATACACAGTGTTTTAGAAGTAGAGCAACAAGACATTACACAGCTGTAGCATGGATTCAAACTAGATTACTTGAACCGCTCTTTAAATTTAACCAAAGACCAGTTTAATTCAAGAGTAATAACTATAAAAGCAACTATAATAATAACTATATTAGCTTTTACAAAACAGATAAAATCACTCTGAAAGTGAAATGATTTGTATAGTTATCATTATAGCTCTGGTGTGGATTCTACATTACATTTATGTGAAAACTTGGTATAAGCAACTACATAAAAGCTTCTGGTAAATAAATGAATAAATACAAGTAAATCTAAAGACAAACTGTACAGTATAAGTGGAGTAAAGAGGAGATGTTATTATGGTTTAAAGCTGCTTTTGATCACTCAAGGCCTTGGCATCTTGCTATAATGCACAGACACATAAATTCTCAAGTTTATAGGAGCAGAATGGAAGACCATCTGTCTGCCAGCTGAAGCTGGGTGATGTTACAGGACAATGAGTCTTGACCTCAAGCCAATTGAGATGTTTTGGCAGGACCTCAAGAAAGTGATTCACACCAGACATCCAAAGCTGTACTTAACTTCACACTACAAACGCTTACACACTTTGTTTACTGAAAACCTTAAACCATGAATTCACACTTGTGTGTTATTTGTTTAGGCAGGGCTATGTTTATCTATTATTGTGGGGGGTTTTATTTCTGTCAGCTTCAGGATGCTCAGCCGTGCCGTTCATCATAACTTTACTTGGCTTCACGTTATGGTCCATGCAGTTTCAATATTTTTATATATACCTTGAAAATGAGACTAGGAACTTTCAGCTTTCGTCTCTAGAGTTTCATGACCGAATGGGTCACTTCATAAAAACTCTTGCATGATCCATCCATCTGTATTTCTTGTGACCCATGTGGTCACAAGTTAAAAAAAAAATGAAATTTACCACAGACTCATGAGAGCAGGTGATTTCAGCCCCAGCATGCTGCTGGATTCTTACCAATGCAGGTGCGGTTGTCCGGGCTCAGTCTCATCAGATGAGGACAAGCGCATGAGAACGTCTGGTTGTAGTTGATCAGACACAGATGAGAGCACGGACCCAAACCACCATTACCGGCACACGGGTTGGGCGCTGGAAAGAGAAGTTTCATAGGGAGACAGTCACTTCATAGAAACCAAAACCTAAACACACTGCAAACTTATGGATGTAACAATAAAAACCAACATAAAAGCTGTTCTGTTTAGACGGTTTTATTCGGACACGCGTCTGGCCAGAGGTTAACATCCTGTCTGTGTTTGTTTATCGATCTGGCTAGTGGCTAGTGATGTGACACTGACTATAAAAGCAGTTCAAGTCAAGGTGATGAGTAGACTGATATTAGGCTCAGATTGTTGTGCTGTGGGATGTGAGCTGAACTCTGGAACAAATACATAGAGGAAAACTTGTTTTCCATTCTTTGCGGAAGTCAAGTTTGGGCCAAATAGTATCACTTGTTTTAGTTGTTGCCGTTAATGTTAATGTGTAAGATTTTAAGTGCACAACAACATGTGTACACATGTTACTTATAAAGGAAGTTTATATGAAATTAGAATAAAGATGCAAAATAAGCATGCTATTACCAATATTTCCAAAATTATGCCACTTCGCATGCATGCAACATACTGTAATGTATAAATAAAACAGAATCTCATATCCTTCTTTCACATCTATTCTGTTGTCTGGTTTGATTGCAATGTCCCAATAAATTGTATGGTTAAATTCTAGTGTGGCCACTATGTGAGAATGAAGTGTGGCATCTATAATGTAAACAAACCCCTCAGATCATCCTTGCTAAGTCACTTTAAATATCTAAAAAAAGCATAAATGTAGCATGTATAAACAGGTAACACCCAGTATGCACAAATTAATTATGATAGATGAAAAATCCAAAGGCTTAAGTTTAAAAAACAGATTGAGAAACTTCTGGAAACAAGTCCAAACTAATTTATCCTTTCTGAATGCTGCTGTCAGGCATTAATAAACAGATGTCTGGCTTCTGGCTTCATGAGAAGAAGTCTGTGAACTAAAACTACTGTGACAAATTTAATCACATGCTGCTTTATTAAGCGCCAAAGAGCATCAAGACAAATGTCAGTCAAGAGTCTGGACCCGATCTCAATCTGACCCACCTTTCTCAGAAAAAAAAACACATTACACAATTATGCAGCCTTCACATGACACATCTTATTCATTTCAATGTGAAGATTTCTGGTGTGTCGAAAGCAACGCAGTAAAGTTGAAAAGTTAAGCAAATGAGGAGCGACTTTTGAGAGCAACTACCAATAGGAGTGAAGAGAGTGTATCTCACATCTCTCTGTTACTGCAGAGGACGGAGGATTATTTACACCTCTGTTTTCAGTCATTTCCTGCTTTAAATAGAGTGATGGTTTTAAAAATGTGGGGAAAAAAATGACAGACCCAAAAAGCCCGCTGTTTGTGATATATGCCTGAAAAAATGTGTTTATACTTATTCATATTTAATATAACTCATTGTGCACTAGTGTAGTTTAAATAAATTTTCAGTGATATAAAACTGATTCCCGGGACAAATGGAAGTAGGAACGCCTCCTAACAACCTTCTAGAAAGAGATGAGCGACTTACAACAACCAAGTCACCGGTAATATGTGAACACAACGTTAATTGTTATGAATGAAGATCATAAAGTGTGTTTTACTTACTTTTAATTTAAAAAACAACTAACAGTGAATATGCTCATGTTTTTATGGCCATTACATTTCCCAAATACTTCCCAAAATGGTTTCCTGAATGATCTGTTTGTGCATCTAAAACTGTTCACAGAAATCCTTTGTGTCATTTTTCTTGCCGAGTTGTTTATTACTAATGTAAAAATATATTCTTAAATTTAAATTCTATATATACAATATCTACAGCTATGGCATAAAAACGAAAAATATTATTCATATCAGAAAGTTTGAAGATTACCTTGTGGTTGTCTGGATGGGTGGTATACCTGCAGATCAAAAGGCTGTGTGTTTGTTCTCTGAACCACAGTGACATTGTTTCCTGTCCACTTGTTGGCTTTGGCCAGTGTGTTCGTGCGCCAGTCTGTCCAGTAAACCTCTCCTCCATACATGGTGACGGCAAATGGATGAGAGAGATATTCATGTCCTCGGAGCACCTCGATCAGTCCAGATCCGTCATACTTGGCTGAATAGATCGCATCAGATCTGCGGAGCAAAGAAAGTTATCTCAGATATGACGCATGCAATATATTATCAGTGACTATTCATTTATCAATTTATTCATTTATCATTATATCATTTCACTTATATATGCTAAACTAGTTGGAGGTTTGAAAAAAATAGAGAGCTGTTACTGTTGCTGTAGGAATGCTGTTTCATGAACAATGCATGTCCTACTTGGATAAATCACATGTTGCAAAAAGTTACAAGAGATACAAAGATACAAACTATAGAAAAATGATCTACCTGGCGTCTATCCACAGGATGCGACGCTCGAGATAGTCCACCGTCAATCCGTTGGGCCACCCTCCACTGCCCGTCTCCTTATGGATGGTGCGTCTGCCATGTCCGCTCATAGACGCGGCCTCGATCCTCGGCATGCTGGCATCCCAGTCAGTCCAAAACAGAATCCTATACATGCATAACATGGATGAGACCTTGAAAATCAATTAAAGGTACTGCAAATGTGTACAGGTGGTTTCAGAATTCAAAAGTAACACACACACAGGACACAGGAGTGTGTGACACTCAGTAAGGGCTAAACATACTGTACAGTAAGTTTTAATGTGCTGGTAATAGGAATGTTCTCTCACCCCTCTCTGGGGTCGAGGGCGATGGCTCGAGGGTGCTCCACATCTCCTGCTAACAGAGTGGTGCGCATGGTACCGTCCAGTTTGGCCACTTCAATCTGATCTAGATTACTCTCCACCCAGTAGATGTTTCCAGCGATCCAGTCAACAGCCAGACCCTCAGGAGTGGCTAAACCATACTGAATCACCACGTCAAAACTGGTCAGTGCTGAGAAAAAGAGACAGACAAATGAAGGCTTGACAGAATACTTTATTTTTATGATTGGCCAGTCACAACATCCCAAGTTACGTTATTCCCTGATAACAACCGCTCAAAAGACAGTACTCCGAGTCAACTTCAGAAGGTTTGTTTTTAATTTAAATAAGCTAATAAAACATTTCAAATCAATATTTTACATCAAATAATTTAAACCCCTTTAGAGTGATACATTGAAGTGATGAAGTGATGTGTTTACTAAACATTTAAAAAACATTTAACATTATATTTTAACATTGAAACGAACCCGACACTGAAGTGGAAACAGACCAGCTGAAACATTTCGCAATCATGACTTAAAAGCCCATGAGTAAAATTTGAATTAATAAAGATTCGATTATTTGCTCACCACCATTCTCTGACAGTTTCCCGCGGTAAATCTTGTCCTCGACAACGTCGGTCCAGTAGAGCGAGCTCTCGGTCAGGTGAAAGTCAAGTGCGATGGTGTTTCTCAAGCCTGGCACTAATACACTGAACTCTCCTTTATGAAGATCAATCCGTCTGATCTCGTGTCGGTTGGAGAAGATGATAAACGGTTTGAACGGATCTGGAAAAACAGTGGAAAAAAACTCACTGAAGGAACATCAGAACTCTTTGAGAAGCTCAAGTGAGGTATGTTGCTCATTTCTCATTTGGTTCTGTAAAAATGTGCCAGATTTAAGACAAGATGCATGCCTGCCATATTCTCTCTCTAGTCATGTAAATCATTTTAATTTTACTATAGGAATGTGAAATATGTCCAACAATAGATCCCATGTCATTTTATGGGCTAAGTGGGCTGCTATTCCACTTCCTGTGACAGTAAATCTTCTATCCCTCCTCCTCTTCTGCCACTTTTATTCTTTCATGACAAATAACTCAACAATGTTACCAGTGAGTTTTTTGCCATAAACCACACGCTTTCTGTCTCACAACCAACACACCTACTCTCAAACCCCTCTCAGTGATTTTTACAGAAAAACACTTCCTCTGTGTGTGGATAAAGGTTTTCCTGTAGTGCACATAGTTGTCATCTTTAGCCAAACACTGTGAACCACATATCTTCACTTCTCTTCATAGCTGTATACTGTTTTACAGGCCGTTGCCAGTTTCCTTCCGTCTGTCTGTGGAGATATATTCTCTAAATTTTTACATTTCAAGAAAATATTTAATTTCTCTTTATTTCAGTGTCAGTGATTATAGCAGACAAGACCAAGACGTGTAGGGTTTGAGACCAAGTCAGGTCCATCTGAAAGTTACATCTGAAAAACCAACATAATCCTAACCCTAAAAAAGCTTAATTTTCCATTGGTTTGGCAAACAAATACAAACAAACAAACTTTTTTTCAACACTTTCAATGTTTTATCATCCAACTAAAACATTGCAATTTTTGTGCAATTGTGCTCATATTCATGAAAACAGTGTTCTTATGATGAGTAAATCACTGCAGACCTGACTGGTCTTGACATAAAATCCAGAGACCTCTAGACAAGGCCAAGTCTGAATGCAGTCCAGACCAAAACAAAACATCCACCTCATTTGTTTTATTTGTTCTATTTCCTTGTTATTTTCTTTCTTTCACTTTTTACTGAAGAAAGTGCTTAAATTTAAGACTGTTCCATTTGAACATGATTGGGTTATGACTTCAGCCTCAACAGCACCATAAAACAAAAACAGAAACAAGTTGTTTAACAGTGACCCTGAGACAGTGGTTTAAGAGACACCCATCAGCCCATTTAAATAAAATCCACCAATGAGTATCATGTTAATACCACAGTACACAAATATGTTATCCATTTAGTGTCACAGTAAATATCAAGAACAATGGTGTTACCATCCTTACTATCACTCTACTGTGGCACCACCATAATACTTCGTCATCCAAAGTACATTTTAGTAAAAACTTAAGCAAAACAAAATTGTTGGAAAACCCCTTGATTCTTTTTGTGTTCATTGTTTTTGTCTGATTTTTAGGCATACCTCAGAAACTTTGAGTAAACATTGTAATGTCTTTCATTTCTCACCTGTGCTCCTGCAGCTCTCCATGTCGGGTTCGAGGGCCCAGCCATCATAACAAGAGCACTTGACATTGAACTTGTCCTGTTCACACCGCTGGCTGCACTTCAGATGTTTGGCACAGAAGCCCTGGATCTGACATGTCTTGTTATTTGAGCCCAGTTCCATCCCCAGTGGACAGGAGCACAGAATGCCCTCACCCGGAGCCACCGTACAGTTATGACTGCAGCCACCGTTATCCAGAGAGCACAGGTCTGAATGACAAGAGAATACAGGCGTCTAATATTCTAATGTAAATGTGTACTGTATGTACACATTTACACAGAATGTAACAAGAATGAAAATAATGCATATATTCACTATAATACACTGTACTGACTATCTGTTAATATTTGTTGATCCTCTCATAGTAATATAGTCCTGAAAATGTGTTTCCCAAGCTGCCTTAAATTCTTCTTAAAGCTGAGCTTTACTTTATTGTACAAACACACAAATGCAACACGCATACAAAATTGTAAATGAAACCTTTAATAAAAAAATCTGAATTAAGAATAATTAATGTCAATTGTTATCTATTGTTGATAACTTCAGATAACTTTTGATCTTATTGGTTCTTAGGTCTGTGTGTTTGGTCATGAGACACACAACAACCAATGAGATTCTAAGTAATCCATGCCGTCATATTTTAAGGTAGCGTGCTCATTGGTTTATTGCCATAAACATGCAACATAGCGATTGGTAAATAAGCTCAAAACAGTATTTTTTTTTCTCACAAATGTATTAACCAAAAAGCCAATCAAGTTTAATTTACACTAATGTGCAAGCTGATTGGCTGATAGATCGCAGGACTCAAACGACAATTCATTTCTAGAAATGACTTCATTTCCTATGGCGGCTTAAGTGTTTTTGATTGGCTATTTTGTATAGCCAACAATGCAGCTTTTAAAAACACCAGAGGACTGTGAATGAAATGCTTTCTGCATTCTGGCGGCGTCTTTTTCCAAACAGCCCAAGTCTGGTAATCAGTGAATATCTGCACTAAACTTCACGTAACTGCTGTAAGTCTTACCGCAGAGCTTTTCATCAGAGCCGTCGGGACAATCGTCTTTTCCATCGCACAGCTTGTCGGCGGGCAGACAGATGCTGGTGTCATTAGCGCACACGTGATGGGAGAGTTTACACACCAGAGCCTCACAGTTATCTTCATCAGAGTTATCTTCACAATCACTGTCTCCATCACACACCCATGCCTTACTGATACACCGTGCTGTACCACAAACAAATAGACAAAGTGAATACATTATCAGGGAAGACCATTTATTAGGCTACAAGCTACTCTACAGTAGTACAGTCACATTACACAGCTCAACATCAACTGCAAAGACAGCATCTTAATTCATACCACTTATTGTAGACGATTAGTTTCCAAACTCTAGCTTTAGTAAAATCTGTTCTTAAGCATCAGGTTAAAAAATGATTTATTATAAAATCAAAGATTTTATAAAGAGAGTTGTTAAAGATAAAGAGTTGTTGGGTTTAATTTTGTGGAAAATGGTATTTTGACACATCATAATAAGTACGTAAAGAAACTGCAAATTCACGTTTTAAACAAAGATAGTGATCAAAGAGTCTTGGAAAATGAAGTTGTGGATTTCTGCTTCAATTCAAAGCTCTTCCTTAAATCTAAGACTACATCCCTGAAATAATTCCTCAGTGTTTTCTCTACTGTCTAGACACCCTTAAGCATGGCTCATTTCATTGTGTTTGTGTGCTCTCTGTACATTCCAGAGACTATGATGATGTATACACAAGCTGTAAAAAAATATCATATCTTATACTTGTTCAGTTGGTTCATGGATGATTGGATCTCAAGATAAAGCCAAAATGAGTTTTTTTTATTTGTAAGAGGACATCAGACCGTTAAATTGGGAGCATATCATCAATATTTGCTGCTTCATTACCAGAGCCCCTGCATCCAAACTTTACTGCTGGATCACACATGTGTGTCACACCCTCGCAGTTCTTCTCATCACTCAGATCCATGCAGTCCGTGTCTCCATCGCAACGCCAGCGGAGGGGAATACATAAGCCATCCATACGACACTGGAACTCATCTGTGTGACAGCCTCCGGGAGGACGGGTCGCTGCCAGGATACAACGACAGTGTGTTAGGATAATCTTACAGCGACATTTAAAAAAGAAAAATGTTACACGTTTAATAAAAAATTCTATATTTCTATATATTTCTAATTCTATATTATTCTAACTTAATCTATTTATGTCAAAAAACCTCTGTGCATGCTTTCCAAGCTTCAACACAAGTCCTACATGTAAATTGTTTTGTATATTGCACTTAACTTGCTGGCAAAATGTTAAATGGTCTTTTGGAATAGTTTACCCAAAAATGGACCCCATTGACATGAACGTAGTAATTTATATTCCTACTATGGAAAGTCAATAAGGTCCAATTTTTGGGTGAACTATTTTTTTAAATGGATAAATGTAAATGTATCAGCCGGTGCATCTCCAGAGAAAACACAACATTAAGCTTTACAGAGAGCTGCAGTATAACACAGTCCAAATGTAGCTGTTCACTGTACAACTGACAGCAGACCACAGATACAAACATTTAAAGAACAGATAAAGATACACCACAGATCAGCACTAAGCAGGTCAGCACTAAAACATTTGTCTGTGTGGGTCATTAACTCTGAAGTCTGAAGTCACATGCTTCAGATTTGTAATTTTATTTTTTACCATCTGTCTGTTACGGGTTGATGGAGATGAAGATGGTGAGATGAACGAATGGAAGGGACAGGAAGGGATGGCAGGGTTTAATTGACGAGTTGACAAACAGGTGAGTACATCCATAGGTAAGTATAACATCCACGGGTAAGTATAACATCCACAGGTAAGTATAACATCCACAGGTAAACAACAAGTAACAGTATTCCCCCTACCCTCCCAAAAGCACGAACAGGAAAACAGTCAATCAGGCCAGGGTGGAGTCAAAGGTGGAGCAGGAGCTAGGAGCCTGGAGCAGGAGAAGGTGGGAAGGACCCAGAGCGCAGCCAGGACAGTAGTCCACGGTGGAGTCAACGGAGGGAGGAGCCATGGTGGAGGAAGGGCTGACGACACCAGGGGGCTGACTGACTGAGACGGAGCTGGTGGAAAAGAAGCCCAGGGCAAAGATGGAGAGCTGAAGAGCCAGGGTGAAGCCGAGGTGCCGGAGGGCCAAGGTGGAGCTGACGGCTCAGGTGACAGTGTCGGGATCCGGAAGACCATGGTGGAGCCAGAGCCAGAGGGAAGGAGGAGCCTGACAGAGCCAGAGGGAAGGAGCGACAAGACGAAATCAGAGAAGCAGATTCTAGAGGCGACAGATGGTCGCCAACTGACCAAGGCGGAGCCGGAGGACTAAGTGAGCCCGGTGGAGCCAGTGGGATGACGCGCTATGGTGGAGACAAGGGAGCTAGAAGCCAAGGCGGAGCTGATGGGTCGAAGGGTCGAGGTGGAGTCCAGGACTCGGAGACTAAAGGCAAAGACAGGGGATCCTCACGCCTATGACGAGATAAGACCTGGAATCAGGCGAATCAGAAGATGAGCTGAGGGACTGAGAGGGACCAGTGAAGGCAGACTCCCTGGAGCGGAGTCCGAAAACCCTGGAACAGAGTCCGGAAACTCTGGAACGGCCATCTTGACCGCTGCAAGGAACTCAGGGGCGGCCATCTTGACCGCTGCAGGAAACTCAGGGGTGGCCATCTTGACCGCGGCAGGGAACTTACCCTTGCCGGCTCACACACCTGGTCAGACTTCAGTTGAGGCTCAAGCTCAGGGTGACGATCGGCTCAGCCGAGTTCCACTCTGGTTCTGGTGTCACGGCAGACTCAGGCTCTCCGTCTTCGGTGGGCTCAGGCGCTCGCTCTGTGCGGCAGTTGCCTTGGTGGCGGTTAGTCAGCTGTCCGGGTAGTCAGTTTGATCGGCAAGATATAAAAAGCCACAGGTGTGGTCCTCGAGGGATCGATCCTCCTGCTCCAGGCAGAGAAGTTGAACGGCAGGGAAATTCATGGTGAGGGTATGTGTAGGTCAGTTCTTCTGTTACAGGTTGATGAGATGGTGAGATGAACGGATGGAAGGGACACGGGGTACAGTTTAGTTGCAGGGTTTAATTGCTGAGTTGACAAACAGGTGAGTATATCCACAGGTAAGTATTCATCCACAGGTAAAGATAACATCCACAGGTAATCAGGTAACACTTATATCATAACAACAACGAGAACTGACAAAGACAAAGGAAAAGAGCATGGCTTAAATAGTCCGGGGTAAAGGAACAGGTGATGGTGATCAAAGATTTGTGACAGGAGGTGCAGAGGATTATGGGAGATGGAGTCCATGGGAAGGTGCTAGTAAATCCGTGACACTGTCTACTCTTCTGTTTTAACAGTTGGCGAGACCCTGTAAATACTGCATTTTTCAATTGTGCCACATGTATCCCTTTGAATTTTTGCTCATGAGCATCTTGTTACTTTTTGTTAAATAATAAAACTAGCAGTTATTTCACAAAGTAACTACTATAATTTTTGTCAAACTCCAGACATGTATTTATTTGGGTCTGTTACAGTGTGCCAGCATTTCTCAAAGGTCTGTGTTATATAGAGCTCTGCTCACATTTCTGCACTATGAGGTAAAGACGATAAAAAAGTGAGGAAAAAACAATAAATAAAACGGTTCATGAAACTCCACAAGCTTGACAAGGCTTTGACCTTTCACTTTGACAAATAATGGCAGAAGAGATTATTTGATCTTTTCTGGATTCTGGTATTCATGTATGACATAAGTGATGAAGCACTGATGAGACATGGTGTTTTGGACTCACCCTGGTTGGTGCAGTTGGCGTGAGTCTCATCACTGTAGTCGCCGCAGTCATTGTCTCCGTCGCATGTCCAGTAGTCGGGGATGCAGCGACCGCTGTTGCATTTAAACTGAGCGCTGGAACATGAATGACTGCAGCCGGCTTCATCGCTGTTATCGCCACAGTCATTGTCTGGAAGAATATGCATTGTGTCAAATATATACATATCCCCCAAAAATAAATACGCTTTAATCAGTATGTTTGAGCGTGTATAAACAACATCAAAAACAACTATTATACAAGAACGAATCTTTTCATTTGAAGTTCATTTCACATATGTTCAGCATAAATCTGACAAATGTGGTTCAAAAGTTTAAAATATTGGGTACAAAATGGAGTATGTATCTTCTTTTATGAATGTTTTTGTGCATTAGGTTTTACATGATACATTTTGCATTTTACTGACTGCTTTAATAAATACATAAAATGATGAAACAAATAAATGGTAGCAAAACTTCCAATATTATAGATTGAAACCAGTTTAAATACTGCAAACAAATAGCATCTGAATCAATCTTGAAGTAAATGTGACAACACAGCTAACTCACACAGTTAACAATTGTGCAATGAATAGAATATGAATAAACATCACAGAAACTGCATAGATCACACATGCACCACTAGAAATGTTTATGGTTAATGGTTAACACTAAATCTTTTCTTTATAAATGTTACTAAAGTGTTAGTTAAAGCTGCAGGTACTTTATTTTCGACCAGCCTATAGTAACAGGCCTGAATTCTGTCACATGTTATAATAATAACACAAGTAACGCTATGGTGCATGTTGATCTATGCACTAACCGGTCGGGTTCGGACAATTGAACTCATCAGAGCCGTCCCCACAATCCTTTTCTGCAACACACAGCCCATGTGACACAAGAGGGAGGGGCAAATGGCACAGAGAAGAGGAAATGACGTTACACAAAACACACATGACACGAATAGCAAACACAAATGAGGGAAATCTGCTCATTCTGATGAACGACAGACAAAGAAAAGAGATAAATAAAGACGAGACGTGGCTTTCTCACCATTATCACAGCGCCAGTTGATGTTGATGCAGCGTCCATTATTACAGGTAAACTGAGTGAGCGGGAAACAGGTCGGGTATGCTGACAACGAAAACATTCAACAATTCATTTTAATTTAATTTTATAATTTATATATGTGTCTTTTTTTAGGATTTTTACATTTTGAGTTGCGTATAATGGTATAATGGTATTTTAATGAAAAATATTTATTTGAGTTTGACTGAAAAAGGAAAAGTGTTTTTCATTGTTTTAGCATGTGCTTTTTAGTTTTTAAAAGAAGTCATAACATATAACCAATTAATTTTACCTTTGAATGTTTTTGTGCAAAAAATGTGGCAACAACATAATTTTGATTTTTCAAGCTTTGCAGTGTTGTGCCATCTTTGAAAACTTCCTTCATGTTAAAATTAGTAAACTCTTTTTTCTCTTAATGAATATTAATAAGCTGGCAGTGATATAAAGGGGCGTGGTTTACCGCAGGATGCGGGTTCATCAGAGCGGTCCCCACAGTCATCATCCAGGTCACATGTCCATGAGATGGGAATACAGCGGCCGCTGGCACACGAGTACTGGTTTGGAGGACACGTCCGAGCTGCAACAGAGTACCTGATCTGAATCAACTTTAACTACACAAGTTCAAACCAAACACAGACGATCATTAAGATGCCATGAAATCAAAATAGCAGTTTTGTGGTTTTTAGTCCATATCTGTGAGCTTTGAACTTTTTTACTCTCTCGCTGGCCTCATGGGATAAGCAGAAGCACTCACCACCTGGGAAATTTTTTATACTGTTTTTACTAAAGTTTTGGACATAATATTCATTACACATACTGATTTTCCCCTCTTATATAGTAAGGAAGAAGGTGACTTTGAACATCGCTGTGGTTCATTGCTGCATTGATTGATCCTGTCCCTGTTTCTTTTCATTTGGAAATATGTCAGAAAAAAGCTAAGTATTTGTTCCAACATTCAATGAGGTCAATAAGGAGTTAGGGAAAATCACAGTTTTTAGCCAAGTGTTTTAAATAGATCTGATCTAAATTAAAGACAGCCAACAATACATTTTAGCCACAAAGTCAAATATAGCGTAACAGTTTGTCTAAGAGGCCAGAAGTACAGCAGACAGATCTACTGTGTGTGATAAACTCCAGATTTATACACGGCTGTCTACAGCTGATTCAGTTGAGTTTAGCAGAAGGTCAAGACCAGGACTGAACATCACAGCTCAAGCCTGCCAGAGAAACTATTTCAGCTGCCCTTTTCAGATGACATTACAACAATATGGGATGATATTTAAACGGTCCAGTTATCGGCATTCACTGCAGATGTGTTATTAGTGTAGTGTTTAAACCTAGGCACTTCACTAAAGGTCAAGGAGTCTGATGTATGTACTACTCAATATGTGTGTGATGTTTAAAGAACTTTTTCAATTGATCTATTCTTCTGGTGTGTTACATTACAATAGTGCTGGCTCATAGAGATTTGTGTTCTAAAACCCCCACTGCAGACTGCACATGTAATCCGTGTAAACCCCACGGCTCAGTGTATGTCAGGTCTTGAGGTTTGTGTGCACCTGAGCATGTGGTGTTGGACTCGTCCTCATCGTTTCCGCAGTCGTTGTCTCCGTCACACAGCCAACGCATGGGAATACAGCGGTTATTGTGACACTTGAAGCGATCTGCAGGACACGTGTGTTGATCTACAGACACACAGACTGTAAGGTTCATGCATGTATACGCTAACTTTACATGTACATTCCTGATGTCAGATACAGTGGGATCAAAATAGATCACAATGCAAAAATGACCATAAGGACCATCTTGTGTTTTTAACACGTCATAAAGTAGAAAATAAATAGGTACAGAGGTAAAAAAGTATGTGAACCCTTTGGAATGAACTGGTTTTAATTTCAAAATCTGATTGTGTCTATTGGTGTGACTTAGATGAGGATTAGATCACATCACATTACATAACTACACAAGTTATCTACTGTAGCATTTATTCATTTTAGCTCATGTTTATTTACTCATTAGTAAAACATTAGTAACATTAAAAGCTGTATTTGTTAACACTAACATGTTGGTTGTTTTCTGTTAGCTAATGCATAAACTAATGCTAACAAATGCAACTTTAAGCAGAAGTGTTATTGAAATGTGTAAGGGGTAAAAATGATCAAATTTACTTCATAAATGTATGCGTAGGCATCTTAAAAAGCAAAAGGTAAAAAATCATAGGTGACCACTTAAATATAATTTTTGATACGAATAAGCAACTGTTCTTACGGCACAGTTCAGCCGTTTCGTCGCTGTTGTCTAGACAGTCATTGTCTCCGTCGCATTTCCAGCGGTCCTGAATGCAGCGGTTATTCTTACAGGCGAACTCTCCGGGCTGGCACTGTGGCGGGGGGATGTACGAGGGGTTTGCTGTGGAAAACACATACTCAATAAGTCTGCTAAAAGCCAAAATCAATACAGCAAACATCTATAGGGTTTCTCTTTCAAACACTCTGACTATAAATAAATTCAGCCCCAGAAAGCGCATGAGGTTCATTTCAGCTGATAGTATCAGAGTCCATCAGAATATACAGTTTTGAAATAATCTAGATATATTAATCCAGCAGCGGGCAAAAACACATTTTTCATTTTGTTCTGTCACACTCTTTCGATTTTGCTTGTTATCAGGCCTGAACAAACCCGTAACTAGCTCAAATTGCTCTAATCCTTCATTTCTGCACATTTCTCCCTGTGGTCACTCTGAATGAGACTTTTCATACAACACATAAATTTCACTCTTAACCAACATACACAATTTTAAGATATACTCTATATCTTAAATAATATAAGTTTGAAGTCCCTGAATAAGTCCCTGAAAGTAAAGGTCATTGGTTTGAGTCTCAGTAAAAAAAAATATCAATAAAATAGAGACATAGAAAAACAGAAATGGTTAATGACAAGCCTGACACAACGTTTTCATCATATACAGTATGACGGTATGATGTTATCTAATTCTATGATAAACTTACAATTTTATGTGTATCTTAAATGTTCAAATACTACTTGTACACTTATAAAGTAATGCATTACTTTACTGCAAAAAGTAATCTGATTCAGTAACTGCCAACAGTAAATTAAATTAGTTTAAAAGTCACATTCATGTGTATCTGTATGTTACCTTTACAGCTGATGTTGTCTGCAGGGTCCAGTAATTGGTCCTCAGCACATGCACATGATCTGCCAGTGGGCGTGGCCAAACACAAACTGCTGCAGCCGCCGTTATTTGCTCGACACGCGTTACTGCCTGTGTAGAAACCCAAGCATGAATGACGTGATGAACATAAAACTGTCTAGATAAAAAACAGACTTTCATTTAAAAACTCTTCACAGTATCAAGAGCTGATAAAAGAGGCCTAACGGTAACACATGTAATAATAATTATGATCATAGAATAAAACCAACAACAAAAACAATATAACATAGTTAAGAGCATGACTGAAGATCAGAATCGAGACACATATAATTTAATCTGCTCTTCAATAGACCATTTTGCAGTATGTAAAAAACTGGTTCAGATGCACTTCCTGTTTAAGTTTATAAAGTCTTAAAGATGTTCGTTGTGCATTTCTATTTCATTGTAAATGTTCTGTTGGTTGTATTTTTTTCTGACATTTGTGCAGTGTTAAAAAAAAAAACGGAAGTGCTTGTTGATCAGTGCTGTTTACGTTGTGCAAAATAGTCTGTATTTTCATTGTTATTTATTATGTTTTTTTACTTTGGCACAGTTTGTGTCCTTATATTGTTATATATTTGTGCCCTGTAATATTGTTCATATTGTGTATATCCACTGTTTGATTTTAGCATTGGCACGTTTTATGTTTTATGTCAATTTTTAAAAGCCGCAATCTGTAACAGCCTCTCTATCGCCATCTCTGTTTGAAACATAAAATTGCATCGATTCACAGACATTCCTTACAAAATCATACTAGTCTGTATTTCCTTCTCAGTGGAGGCTGTTTTGCATGAGTCCAATCGCATATGAAAATATAAGATCAGCATCTGCAACACACTGCAGCGGTCTGTCCTGTCGACTCATTTTCAATCACACACTAATGACTTCATCGAATATGTTGAGGGAAAACAATTTTTAAGTAGATTTTTGTGTATGGTTTTTAGCTTAGAAATAAACTATTAAAATACATTATTTTGTTGCTGCACTGCATTTATGTGCCATTTAAAATATATATATATATTATAATATATATATATATATATATATATTAGCTCGCCATAAAATAAACTGTACCTTTATCCTCTCAGAAAATCAGAAATCTCAGAAATAAAATCTACAGAACTGAAAATGTATACTGAGTACTAAATGAGTATACTGAAAACATGTACTTACCTAGCTGCTGCTGAGGATCGTACATGCGAATCTCAAAAATGGGCGGACGCTCATTACGTAGTTGTGTGACCACTTTGGTGACCTGGTCCAATTTATAAATGCTGCCGCTACGGTACTCATTCCAGAACAGAAAATTTTTGTAATGACACAGACCAAAGGCGTGGCTTAGCTCTTGCCCATCATAAACCGTCTAAATAAAAAGAATATAAATGTAAACATAATCAAAGCTCTAAAACTTAATTCAAAAACTTTTCCACACTTAAATGCAGGCACATGTAGTTGATGTAGACATAAGAATTACAGGGTTACCTTGCGTGCAGTGGTGTTGAGGTAAATCATCTCGATTCGGTCATAATAAGCATCCACCCAGTACAGGATCCCCTGAGGGATGTCCAGACTTAAGCCGTTGGGCCACAAAACTGTCTTAGATGTCAGCAGAACATCTCGATTGGTCCCGTCCATCCAGGCCCTCTCAATCTTTCCTCTTTTGCTCTCTTTTGGGTCCTCTTCCCAGTCAGTCCAGTACATCCAGCTGGAAAGAGTGAAATGTTGTTTATGAAATGGTTAGTTCTGACTGGTTATGGTTGGACATTCCTTGTTAACAGTTTATAGCCTACAGTACTTGGTGGAAGGCATCAAACGCTATACAGAAATTGTAATTTGAACAAACTAGCTGTTTTTGTGATGAATCAGTGTTTTCTCTATGCTCTGGATCTGAAATCTCTCTGTTAGCATTATTAACCATGTAAGACAAGTTCCTGGAACAAAATTTCATTACAGAATTTTAGATTTTAGTTACAGTTATGCTTGAGACAGACGCTTTTATCTAAACCAACTTTCATTGCATTTTACTGTACTTTTTTTTTAATATGTGCTATCCCTGGGATTAAATCCATGATCTGGTGTTGCTATCACCATGCTCCAACCACTGAGCTACAGCCGTAAGATTTAGTATTGGTACAGAAAAGATAGGCTTTAGCATGACCAAATCCATTTGCTCTTTTTTTAAAGGTATTTACTGACCTGTTTTGTGGCATTTATGAATGTGTAAAAATGACCACACTCTTAAAATTCTGAAATAAAATAAAATAAAATAGTTTAATAAAGTTGATGTGATATCCATTTAACAATTAATTGTATTAAAATATTTTTGTTAATTGACAGCCCTAATTTAACCTAAATTCAATAGCCAGCTCACAAGTTTTCCTACCAGGAAAAGTCCCAGTGCTAGCCTGTTCAAAAACCACTCAACCATCTGGAGTTTCACCACTTAAGATCTAGAACTTACCCATGTCGAGGATCCACCACGATAGCTCTAGGATGGGTCATCTTGCCCTCAATTAGAGTTTTCCTGGTCTGAGAAGCTTTCTCCAACCGGGCAACACTAATTGTCTTCTTAGGACCATCATCTGTCCAGTACAGATTATTGGCCATCCAGTCTACAGCGATACCCTCAACAGTGTGAATACCTGAGGAAGAGTACAGAACAGAACAATGCATCATAACTGCACAAACAATACAACAACAATGACTTATATAAAAATTAACATTTCAGGACCTTCTTTAAGGATGATGTCTCTTTCCGTGCCATCAATCTTCTGACGTCCAATCAGGTAGCTGGTGGCATCAGCAAAGTAGATAAAGTTACTCTGAGCGTGAAAGTCCAGAGCACGAGGGTTCATCAGGTTCTCGATTGGGATCATGTATTCATCCTGAACCTTAGGTTTGATGTCCATCCCTCGGATTACACCTGGACGACCCTTTCCATACACCAGAAATAACTCATGCTCAG
Organism: Beaufortia kweichowensis; assembly: GCA_019155185.1. Taxonomy (NCBI): domain Eukaryota; kingdom Metazoa; phylum Chordata; class Actinopteri; order Cypriniformes; family Gastromyzontidae; genus Beaufortia; species Beaufortia kweichowensis. The sequence goes on from CM032813.1 coordinate 13,001,583, forward strand.
GTTCTGGGGAATTCATATGAACATACAGTATATCAGGTCAGTTGGGAATAATTTTTAAAAAAATAAAGAGGGGTTGGGGACATCAGCCAAAAGCTAAGTTGTTTCAGAGACAGAGCGAATTCATAAGTTTAGATGAAAGTTCTGTCTTTAGTCTTGTCCTTATTCCTCTCCTTATTCCTGTCCTGCCCTAAGTCTTGTCCTGTAATTGGTATTGTCCTTTCCTTAGTCCTGCTCTTAGTCCTGCTCTTAGTCCTGCTCTTAGTCCTGCTCTTAGTCCTGCTCTTAGTCCTGCTCTTAGTCCTGCTCTTAGTCCTGCTCTTAGTCCTGTCCTGCAGAAGCTGATTGGTTGTGATGTCACTTACTCTTGCATGATTTGCCATCGTTTCCCAGACTGAATCCAGAGCGACAGCGACACGTCCGGCTTTTGTGGCTGTTACCCAAAAGACAGATGTCTGAACAGCCTCCAGCTTTTCCATACTGATCCGCTTCACATGCGTGACTCCGTACTAAAGAAGATAGCAGGAGATGAGCAGAAGATTAGGTAAAGCTCGACTTTACTGTACTGATTTCATAATAAAAAACACATTCACTTAAGCACTAGATTGTAGAAGCATGTTTGAGTACCAGGGGGCTGACGTCTCTGGTGGTAAACATGCAGAGCTCCACCCTTATCCACACGGGTCACCACCTGATAGTCTGTACTGTTGAAGCGATTCACGCGTATCACACTGGTTTTTGGCTGCATGTTGGCGTTGTCCGAGTTCGTGGCATAGAGATAGTTCTCAAACACAGTGAGCCCATAAAGATGCTCAATCTATTTTGGGTAAAAAGAAAGATTTGCATATATTTATGTAAATATATAACCGAGTGAGATGCACTTAAAAACACATTATTCTGCTTTTTTTGCTGAGCAGCTAAACGATAGCCTTAACTCAAGCAGAGGCCAAATAAATCAAGCTAATATGTTTACAGATATACAGCTTTAATAAGATGACTCAATAGCTCTAATGAAACAGAGCTGTCTCTTCCATCTACTAAAGCATTTATCACATTACACACATCACACAGCTCGCTCCACGACAGTAATATGCTCCTACATCTTAGTGGGTTCAATGTGAACAGCAGGTGAGATGGATATATGATGGACAGATTAATGGATGCAGAAATAGATGGACAGTGAGAAAGGTTTCAGTTAAATACTTTAAATAGATAAAAGCTGCTTTAGTGGAAACAGTGTATAGGTCACAGTGTATTTTCTAATGCAATATTTAGCAATTTCGTGATCTGCCAAATGAGCAAAAATATAGGAGAAGCAAAGTTTGCATAAACATTTTGAAACATTCAGTGCATTATGTTGTCATCATATCCTTACCAGCAGGCCTTGAATAATGGTGTGTCTGCTCTTGCCTTCGTAATCCACCACCTCGATGTAATCCAGATATGCGTCAGCCCAGTAGACCAACCTGTTAACCAGGTCAAGTGTGATGCCATGGGGAAAAACAATTTTACTGTCTACAAGTTTTGTCCGGTTCTGGCCATCCATGTCACAGCGTTCAACCTTTGGGATCTGCCCATAGTCCGTGAAGAAAACCTTTCTGTGTAAGGTAAGATTGGCAGAGTCACTTGTAAATTGTATTTACATAGCCATTTAAACAGCACACGCTGTGTTTTGTTTGGTGTTGTATGTACAGTATATGAATACATGCTTTGTGTTTTGATTATGTTCATACCCCATGGTGGGGTCCAGAGCTATTCCTTTAGGGTTATAGAGCTCCTGATCCAGCAGCGTCACACATGTGGTTCCATCTTTATCACATACAAAGATTCGATCGTCCACGTCATCAACAAAGTAAAAGTTACCTGTTAGCCAGTCAATAGCCATCTGCTCCACATCTGTATACAACAAAAAAGATGAGAGGAATATAGAGCGTATACACTGACAGAGTGGAAAAACATACTGCTTATTAACTTCAAATATGACTTTATTCTCCAAATATTATCACATAATGACTTTATTCTCATAACTTGACTTTTGACTTTAATCTTGTAATTTTATTGATTTACTTATTAATTTTTTACTTGGCACATCATTGTATGTAATGAATAATGTATTGGAGGATAGTGTTTTATGGTGAATAAGTCCATCATGAGATGTTTGTGGTCCTCCATTAGTCTAGCTCGAAAGTGCACATTTTATTTACTTTAATAAGAGAAAACAGCTGTGGGCAGAACAAAAAGTCAGATGGGTTCAGAACAACATAAGCGTGAGAACACTGCCTGTCCCCTTACTGTCATTTATAATAGTGCTAAAAATAACATCATGTCCCCACATCCATGTTTCACTTTTACTTGCACAATTATGTTCTTTCTCTTTGAAGGAGCTGAATCAGGAGTCTATCTGGATGTCAGGAGTCTAACATGTCTGCATGTTACACATTCTATAAATAAGATGTTTTAACAGCTGCAACTGCTGCGGCTAACCGCGGGTTCCTGGTCCACCGAGAACACCCCCCATCCCACCTCCAACACGCCTCTTCTGATCTTAAAATGTCTCAATTTATCAAAAAATCATCTGTTTTAACTCTAGACGGCCATGTTCTCACACAGGTCTCGCAAAACAGTTTTAGCCAAATATCGGTTGTAAAATGTATCTTTTATTTAGGTAACTTATTAAAGGAAAACGCATAAACTGTGGTGTCTGTAAAAGCTGAACAAATATGTGAGTACTGTATGCAATGTCAGTGAATGAGAGCCATCGACCGGCTGTAAAAACCTGCCAGGATTAAGAAAAAACTGTTGAATAAAATGGTGGAAGATGGTTCAGGAAACTCCAGACAGATGAAGAGATGGAAGCGAGAGGGGTGGAGATAGAGACAGTAAAAAGAGAGTTGGCTTCTTTGGTTTCTACAAAGGAAAGTTGGCCATTGTGCAAGGGCCAGACGTTTACCGGAATCAAGGGCTGTATCCCCAAAGGTGTTGTTTATTTTAGAGCCGAGTTCTGCCTAAACTTTTCCAGCTGCGCAGACTGAAAGCCAGTGATTAAAAACACAGATCAAAACACATAAAGAAAAGAGCAAGTGTCCAAATGAAGCTTGAGGAAAACAAATGGCTCATTCCAGAAGGCGTAGAGCAGGACAGAAGAACAACACGCAGAAAAAACAGGCTGTTTCTGTAATTCCTAGTAAAATCATGAAAGGAGGGTAGGAAATTTAATGTGCTACACAATCTTCCCTTTCCTTCCACAGTGAAGGAAAACAAACAGTGTTTCTGTAGCTCTTATTTCCCGAGACGACCTCAGACAAACATCATTTGAGACAAAACTAAAATCTCTTAAACTAAAATAACACTTTTTTTACTTTAATTCTCTCATAAGTTACTCACCCTTGTGTCATCTCAGATGTATATGACTTCCTTTATTCAGTTCTACACAAATGTCATTTTAGCTTTTTATATATGGCTCAAAAAGATGAAGCTCCAAAAGCACATACATTCATTTTAAAAGTAACCTTCAAAAATGAGACTCCAATAACCATTATATTTGTCTTCTGAAGTGACATGATGCTGTTGTGATATTATACAACTAATATGTGAACAGAGACCCGAGAGCTACATTCACATTTGGCAGCATGTCGATAACTTTAAATCGAACTCGTTGTTGCGTCTTGTGATGTATCATCAGAAGAGCCCAACACTAAATCAGCTCAAAATAATAATCTCACTGAATTAATATTCCTATTTCTGTCATTCACATTGAAAATCATGTGTTGACAATCATTGTCAAATTCCAAATCATGAATAGAAAACTCTTAAATGTATGAGGTTAAAATCCAGTACCAAGCTTGATTAACTTGGTTTATAAATTTGGATCCCTGCAACACTTACTTTCTGTGTAACTAATAAAGTAAGAAAAATCTTTGAGAAGTTCCGTCCTAGAGACAGACAGGTGAGTGAGGATAGCCAGAGAAAAAGGGACAAGTTTCCACAGAGATTAAACCGAAACAATAGTCTGAATGTTAGCAGAGCCAGAAATGTCAGCCGCAGCGGAGCGTGAGCCGATTCAAGCACATGATCGTATAAGAGGCTTTTCCGGAAACGTTTGTACCAAGCAGACCACACGTCAGAGAACCACTCCCTTCAGCTTTAATCCACATTATTTCATCACACATCTTGCCTTCACACTACTGACGCCAAACAAACACACAACAAATGACTTTACTGGGATATCACAACTCAATAAAACGCTCGATTAATGATCTAGTCGCTCACACAAAAAACACTACTCCACATATTTTATTATGAACAAGGAACTGTTTTATAGTAAACATACATATATTGCACATTATATGCCAAGACCTCATCTCCACGTGTGACTCTATAAAGTCTCAGACTGCAGACGGCTGGTTGGGGGAAGCATGCTCATGTCAACCACAATGTCTGGAAAATGTCCCACAAAACAGAATATAAATACAGTATGTGTCAACCTACACAAACCACTCATAAAACATGCGCATAAAAACACACATGGAAGCTTCCGGAAGAGTCCAGAACAAACAGCTGTCTTACTTCACAACCTGAACTCAACCCATCAACAGCTCAACCCATTCTGTATGTGTGTGAGTCATTCAGAGAGCCAACTGCATATGTTTACATTTATTCATTTAGCAAGAACCTCAGTTCTGCTGGTGCTGGGAATTGACAAAACCTTCTGGTCACGAGTCCAGCACGAGTCTAACCAGTGGACCACAACTGGCCACAACTAATACCTCATGTGAACACAGGGAGAGTTCATACAAACAAGAAATTCTGTCATCAGTTATTCACCCTCATTTGGTTTGTGCCTCTTTCTTCAGTATAAGACAAAAGAAGATATTTTGAGAAATATCACCATGTTTATGGAAACAAAAGACAACACACTGGTTAAAAAAAAGAAGCAAAGGAAAAAAGAAAGAAAATAAACCACCTGATCATGTCATTTTGCGTCACGCTGAGGTCATAAATCACAGAAAACACATTTTTCACAACAACATGGCAACAACAAACCCATCAGATCGAGAGTTCACTTCAGCCCACCGCGTCAGTACTTCTTCACTTCAGCCAACGATGAGTTCTCAGGAAAGGAATGTTATTTCTAAGTGTTCTTAAAAACTATTTGGAAAATGTGACGTCTAAGTTGTGCAACCATCTGCTATAAAAATACCAAATCACTTTACACTATTACAATTACACTGAAGCATTTATTTTCTTTGTAAGAAGGTTTAATCATTGTTTAAAATCATTACATGCTACACACATTTCAGCATGCAACTTTAGTTTTTTTAATCTCTTTCTATTTCTGTCATTCACACACATGCAGTAGTCAGATTTATCTTTAACTCTAAAGGCAGGAACTCAATAACTGGCAACAGGAAGTCAATGATGTCTTTATCACTTCCTAGTGAGGGCACACTGCAGTCGACTCTGCGACCTTTGACAGTTAAATGCTTTTACACAGCTGGAAACTTTCCAAACACTGGAAAATAATGCGGTGCAACAGTTGCGTTTCAAAACTAAAATGTTCCACACTGAGCAAATGAAGAGCAAACTAACTAGCTGAACGCCAGACTTACTGAAACAGACACAACACACAACTACACACAACAGATAAACAGCTCTGAAGCATGATGAGCGAATCGCTATTAATGATGGGAACATGATGAGTAACTCACTACTAATTCTGACAGAATTTAATGATAGCATGTTGCTATCTATTAACATGGAAAAAATATTGAAAAGAAATCTAAGGCTGTGTGTCCACCCGAGTGTTTTACTGTGGTTAAAAATGCCGGAAGCTTGTCTGAAAACGGCAGTTGTGTGCACTTGACAGCATTGTGTACTGAGGCGGGTTGGTTCCTAATAAATAATGTCTTACTAATATCAAATTTTTGTGTTCGAGCCTGACCAGCTGGAAACGTGGCCAAAACCCCTCTAAAACCAGCCTGTCATCCCAGCTTAACCAGCTAAAACCAGGCTGGGAGGGTGTCCAAGCTTATGCCTGGTTCACACTACACGATTTTAGCCCGAATCTGGCACGATCCGTTTGACGTAAGGTGTCGTAGGGATTCGTAAATGACAATGGACGTCGGGATGCAAGAATTGATTGTTTCATCTCGTACAGTGTGTCATAGTATATGACAACCGAAACCGCGTCTGCGATAGTTCACGACGTCACGACAGAAAGACTAGCATGTTGAATTTTTTTGCGATCCTTCACGACGGGTTCCGTCACATGGGTGACGCTGACCAATCGGAGCACAGACGCTTTTTGTACACAACTTTCAAACATGGCGAAACGCAAGAGAGATTATCTTGCGTTTGTTACTGGCTAATAACAAAATATTTAATATGAAAAGAACGATATTTTACCTCAAGCCAGGAACGTGTCCATGTTCGGGTTTTCTTTCTTTTTTTGCGCTTTTCTAAACATAAGACAGCCAGTACAAAACACGCCGCTTCAGTCATTGTTTACGCTCTTGTTTCTCACGCGCGACATGACAACAAACGACGATTGGTCGCATAGCAACGTGTAGTCTGACATGTTTCAAGTCCAGGACACGACAAGATTTTTGGAGTCAAAATCGCGTAATCTAACACAGTGACTATCGTAACAGACAAAAAAAATCATGTAGTCTGAACCAGGCATTAGTCCTGCAGAGTTTAGCTCCAACCCTAATCAAACACACAGGAAACTAATTAATTAAGATCTTACTAAGCAGAATAGATACTTTCAGGCAGGTGTGTTGAGGCGGTTGGAGCTAAACTTTGGCACAGTCCAGTGTCCCTTCAGGTTGTATACAGACATACAGTTGTATCAGGAGCATGTGCCGATTGGTTGGTGTGGTATTTGTCCACATTTACATTTAGACATTTACATTTAGGCATTTAGCTGACGCTTTTATCGAAAGCGACTTACAAATATTAGGAGACAACCCTGGTCAGGTTCACAGTATCAAAGCAAAGAGCCCCTCCTGCACTGAGCAACACTGACAGGCTGAGCGGTTTCCCCAAAGTGAAACATTTTTCAACTCTTGATGTCTGGACAAAAAACAGCGAGCTGCTGATGTTTTTTAAAAGTGCGACACTTCCATTAAAAACAACTGATGAAAGATGCCGCCCGCAGGACAAAACGCTCCAGAGGACACACAGCCTTAGACTCTGAAATTGAGTTAAGTTAAATGATATGATTTTTAAACGTACTGAGACAGTGTTGAAATAATGTCAGTATTGTCAGCTGTCTGCACCGCTGCTGTAAAATACTACAGTATTTCTATCTTCCACTCTCACTTTTACAGGGAAAATATAGAATAAATCCTTTCTGTTGTAGTGCATTCAGAGTCTCAGACCGACATGTATTACTGTAAATCAAAAGGGAAGTCTAATTATGCAGAAGTGCTTATGATAAGTGATGATGAGTAATAAGATGAGTACTGTGGCAGAGGCTTTTCACTGAATAAAGATTTACCATACCATCTTATCTTTACATAAAGCTATCATACAGCTTTAAAAGATTCATATAGCACACTTAAGTAGTACGATGAGCTACTTTAAAAGTGTTTTAAGAGCTTGACAGGCTCTGTCCTCGTTCACTTTCACTGGATAAAAACCATATGAGCTTCCTGCTAAACATCTCCTTCACTGTGTTCCACAGAAGTCAGAATCAGATCTCGCAGACAATGTAACCAACTATTTCACAATGTGGATTATACAAAAACGTATGATTATTGGAAAAAGGAAGTATACTGTAAAATTCCATCGCTAACTCCTCTAAACACAACCGTCAGCAGATTGTATGACTACAAACGAATGCCAAAATACCAATTCATATAAATTCTACAAATTCACTAAAATGTAAAATAGTTACAATTTGCCATGAGAAAGAGTAAATGATGACAAAATTCTCATTTGTGAAGTGAGTAAAGTGGTGTGTAACGTGACTTACGGTGTAAGCTGAGGGAGATGTTGATGGTCCTCTCCTCCGTAAAGCTTTTCAGTCCAGTTATCTTGGCACACTTTAGATGTGTACCTGCGGGTGAGTCGCCCACATTGATCCAGCATACCGTTTCCTGTGCGTACAGGAAGTCCATGGCTGTGGTCTGTTTTGTGGTTGTGTAGAGGGACGGGCTGCCGGATCCGCTCAGAGACGTGATCTGGATGTTCTGAGAGTTTGCGATGACTAACGCAGGCAGACGGTCTACAGGCACTAAAGACACACAAAAACAACCGTTGAGCCATCATTATACAATAAACTAAGACAAAACAACCTGAACCTGGTCAGTGGAACAGTTAAATCTCACCATTCTTGGCCTTGCAGGAGCGATTGTCCGGTTGGACGAGATAACCTTCCACACAGGAGCAGGTGTACGAGCCGTCTGTGTTTGTGCACGTCTGACTGCAGGTGCCGTATATCGTACACTCATCAAAGTCTGATCACACACATACGATTAAAGAACAAACATCAGCTGAGATCATAATGAGGCATGACCTAACCAGACGCACCATATTTTCATATTTAGTATACTGTGTGTTTAACATGTGTAATGCAGTCACACAAAATCAGAACCATATGTTAGAATTTTCATCTGATTTAATGTAGCTAAATGCATTTTGTGCGGTTAACACGTTTATTTTATTTGATGATATTGGAATATGACTTATTGAGGTGGCTGCTGAAGGATATATGTGATTTATTATTCAGGAGTAGAGTATACAATTGTCAAAGAAATATATATTAGGAGGCGAATTTCACCTCATTCGAGATCTATTGCATTAAATCCATGAAAGGGTTCAGTTTTAAGTGATCGTGCTAAAGTAGAAATGATCTGTCATGATGAATGCGTCTGTGTAGCTGCATTAAATGCTGTTACTAAAAATGTCTGAGCTGTAATTAATAAAAGTAGTTGTGCAAGTAGTTCATTTATACAATTTAGGGTTGGGTTTTATATGTATATATATATATATATTATATTGTCAGTGTGACAACCAACCTTTACAGGTTTTCCCATCAGTGCTGATCTCATATCCGCTCTTGCAGTAACACATGGAGCCGGTGCGGGTTACAGCACAGTTATCTTGACAACCAGCGAGAGTACAGTTCAACATGAGTTCTGCAGAGATCAAACCAGATGACAGTGAGACGTCACAACTACACAATCAATTACAAGACAACTCACACTGACCATCTACAGTAACATACAAAACAACATTTCAACTAACACTACCTGGGAAGTTCTGTGCAAATATTTTTATCATACTAAGTGTCACCGAACAGAAGGGACGGAGTCAGCGGATGCAAAATAAGGTATCTTTAATGAAAACAAACACAAGATGATAAATCAAAACAGGTATGTAACTTAAACAAATACTGTCCTTTGGAAGTGCCGAAGAGTAGTGGTGAACACAGAAGACGAGAAGATGACAAAGAAGACGAGACGAAGATAAATCCACTTGCAGTTGATTTCACACACAGGTAAGAGTCCGGGTAACAAACGTTTAGACTGGACAGTGACTGGTAGGGGGTGAGTGTCCTTTATACAAGTGCGGTGATGACGGTCAGGTGGTGGTGATCAGAATTCGGAGATGGGAGGCGTTGTGATTGGAGTGCGTTGTGATTGAGTGCTTGAGCCTGGCGTATCCGTAACAGTACCCCCTCCACCGGCGCTCCAGAGGGCAGGGGACCCCCAGCCCGTGGTGGTCTTCCTCTACCACGAGGGGCGGTCTGTCAGGAGGTGCAGTGGAAGGTGTGTAGCAAGGGCCGGGTCAAGTATATGTCATCTCGTGGAACCATGACCGCTCCTCAGGCCCGTAGCCCTCCCAGTCAACCAGGTACTCCAACCTCCCACCACGAGGCGTCGGGGGAGTCCAGGATGTCTTTGCCGCATATACTGTTCCTTCTTCCAGTACCAAAGGGAGAGGGTTCCACGCCAGGCTCTGTGGAGGGAAGAACAGAGGGATGGTGAGGTTTCAATAGGGACAAACAATCACGGTACTCAGCCCGGTTTTGGAGCTTGTAGGTGACAGGGTTGATTTGTTGGATGATTGAAAAGGGACCAATGAATCCCGGGGACTCAGCTTCGGCAGGGCACCATGAGACGAATATCTCTAGTGGACAGCCATACCTTTTGTCCTGGTTGGTAGACAGGAGCATCAGAAGCTGGCCGAAGGTTGGCTGTCAGCCTGCGTCGATTCACTGCACGTTGGAGGTGGTGATGAGCTGGAGTCCCAGACTCTCTCGCTCTGCGGAACCAGTAATCCACGGCTGGGACATCTGAAGGTTCGCCTGACCAAGGGAACATGGGGGGTTGGTACCCCAGGACACACTGGAAGGGAGTAAGATTAGTAGAGGGCTGGCGAAGGGAGTTCTGGGCATATTCTGCCCAGCCGAGATACTGGCTCCAAGAGTCCTGCTGGTCACTGCAGTAGGTCTGTAAATACCTGCTGATCTCCTGGACCTTTCTTTCCGTCTGCCCGTTGGTTTGAGGATGGTACCCAGATGACAGACTGATGGTCACACCTAGGAGGGAGAAGAATGCTTTCCATACACGTGAGATAAACTGTGGACCTCTGTCTGACACAATATCTTCTGGAATACCAAAGTACCTGAATACATGATTGAAGAGTCTCAGCAGTCGTCATGGCCGTGGGCAAACCTCTCAAAGGTATTAATCTACAGGATTTGGAGAATCTGTCTACTACGATGAAGATACATGTACAGTTATTGGAGGGTAGGTCAGTGATGAAGTCCACCCCCTAGGTGTGACCAGGGCGGTTAGGAGGCATGGAGCTTACCAGCAGGTAGGTGGCGAGGACCTTGGCTACTGGCACACTCCTGGCAACCCATGCATCGTATCTTCTGGCGTCGGCGGCCATGTTGGGCCACCAGAAGCGTGCCTTCAGGGGCGAGAGAGTCTCATTGGCCCTGGGTGCCAGTTTAACAGTGAGTCATGTGGATGATGGAGATGCACGCTGGCAGCGAGAGGGAGATATTGTAATCCAGGTGCGGAGCTTGAGGTGGAGCATTGGCCGAGGGAGTGTCTCTTCTTCCCAAGTGATGGGACTTACGACCAGTGGTTCTTTTGATGAACGGTAAAGTTCGCAAACCCAAGAAAGCTGGATCTTTGATGGTGGTAGGAGTGGGCCAAGAGGTGATGGCAGTGACTTTCCTCTCGTCCATTTGGATGCCACTACTGTTGATGTTATAACCAAGGAACTGCACTGAGGGAAGATATTTCTCATGAGGAAAGAGCTGATACTCCCTCAGGCGTTCTAGGACCTCCGCTCACGTGTTGGCGATTAAAGCCAAACCCGGGGAGTAGATCAGGATGTCATCAATATACACAAGTACAGATTTATGAAGAAACTCCCGAGACACCTCATGGATAAAGTCTTGGAAGGCGGAATAGCCAGTCCATCTGGCATGACCAGGTATTCGTAGTGTCCAGTGGGTGTGGCGAAGGTGACTTTCCATTCATCCCCTTCTTCAATTGAATGAGGGTTGTAGCTGCGGAGGTCCAACTTGGTGAAGATAGTGGCACCTGGAGCTGTTCCAATGCGGCTGGGGCCGAGAGGAAGGGGATACGGAATACCGTAATCTTGTTGAGGGCTCTGTAATTTGAAGTCCGCCGTCTTTCTTGGCCACAAAGAAGAAACTTCAGGGGAAGTAGATGGGCCAGATGTAACCTTGGGCTAAGCGCCTCCGTAATGTAATCCTCCATGGCCTTCTCCTCCGGGATGGAAAGAGGATAGATCGTCCTTTGGCACTGGCTCATTCAAGGAAACAGATTCGCACAGTCCCATGGCCGATGTGGAGGTAATTGGGAGGCTCTCCTGGGGGCAGAACCGTCACTGAAGTGGGCGAAGTCTTCTGGAATGTCCACTGACCTCCTCTCCATAGGGCTTTCAACGGATGTGGAGCATAGGGGAAGTTCAACTTGGAGCTGGACACGGACGTGACAAGAGACAGGTTTGAAAACAATGGAGCCCACTTCAGGACTTCACCAGTTCTCCAGGAGAGGATAGGATGGTGCTTCTCTAACCAAGAGCCCAAGAACTCACGTCAGCGGTGGAATCCTCCAGAACCAGCAGGAAATCACTTCAGAGTGTAACACCCCTACGGTGAGGCTGATGGATTCCGCCCTCCGTGTCAAGGCCCGGCTAACTGGGGATCCCGTTATGGAGCAGAGAGTGCAGGTGGGTATAGCGATCGTCTTGAGTTTGAGTTACCCGGCAGAGGGAGCCAGAGATGAAGTTGCCCGGCCGACCCGGAGTCGAGGGAGGGCGGAAACTGAAAAGGAGGTAGAGAGGCAGTAAGGGATACAAAGTGGTAAAGGGTTTTAGATTTTCACTATTGGGAATGGCTGCACTCACCATTTGGCGTGCTGGTCGAGGCAGGGCAGCTGAGATGTGCCCCGGACCTCCGCAGTAAAGGCAGAGCTGATTCATGGCCGGGCGATGGCGTTCTGAGAAGGACAGTCTAGAAGTGTCGATTTTACATAGGCTCTTGGCTGGTTCTGGAGGGCTGACCGTAGCTGGCGGGCGGGAGGGAGGCAGCAGAGTTTTTTCAGGTTGAGACTCGTGACACAGTTGGATAGTGCCGTTCGGATGGATAGCTGAATAAATTGATTGAGATCCATATCATCATCATATGTGGTCAGTTGCAACCTCACCTGGGGATTCAAGCCTTGGCGATATGCAGTGATCAGCGCCCTTTCGTTCCAGCCGCTCTTGGAAGCCAGAGTCATGCGTACTTCGTTGATGGGCTGCACCCCTTGTTTCAGCTGATACAGTTATTCACCCGCGAGGCGTCCCAAGCAGGTTTACCAAAGACATCTCTGAAATGATTCATAAAACTGGACAGAGAGTGTGTTATGGGATGTTCTTGAATCAAGAGAATTCGCCCAGCTTACCGGATAAATGTTGGATGGCGTAGCTGACAGCGTTCAGTGGTGTACAGGTGAGGCTGCATCTGCAGAGCATGCAACAAAAACCCGCTGCAATCCTCCTGCATTACCAGCTGGTTGGAGCCATGGGACTCGCGATCACCACGGAGAACGGTAGTGCTAGGTGTGGTGGGAGTGGTGGTGGAAGCTTCGTGGAAGGCTTGACGAGCATCAAATAAATCCCGGAAAGCATCCGACTGACTCATTATGTTGGTGGTCCAGTCTTCTGTCACCGAACATCAGCGGATGCAAAATAAAGGTATCTTTAATGAAAACAAACACAAGATGATAAATCAAAACAGGTATGTAACTTAAACAAATACTGTCCTTTGGAAGTGCCGAAGAGTAGTGGTGAACACAGAAGACGAGAAGATGACGAAGAAGACGAGACGAAGATAAATCCACTTGCAGTTGATTTCACACACAGGTAAGAGTCCGGGTAACAAACGTTTAGACTGGACAGTGACTGGTAGGGGGTGAGTGTCCTTTATACAAGTGCGGTTATGACGGTCAGGTGGTGGTGATCAGAATTCGAGGAGATGGGGAGGCGTTGTGATTGGAGTGCGTTGTGATTGTCAATATTTCCGTAACACTAAGAGCTCAGATGTCAATATTTGGGGGCTTTTAAAACATTTGTTCATGTTTAAATCAAGATTTTTCATGATTTTCAGAGTTGTCATATCAGTTATTTTCATAACAGTTCATATTTTTCATAAATGAACACATGAAAATTAAAATAAAATAACTATTTGATGATCTCATCTTCATTTGTTGGGTATTATTGCTTCTAGTTTGTGTATTTTAATTCACAGAAATCCTACAAAGTATGTTTTCTCTCAAAAAACGTGTGTTTACCACATGTATATTTCTATTTTTTAAAACAGATCATTTGTGTATAGACTGATATTTTGTGACGTCTGGACTCTATTAACAGGACTTTAGTACAAAATACAAAAAGATGGTTAAATATATTGGTTTTGATATTACCCACCATGAACACAGTTTCTGAATTCCTTTTTGTACTAAAAATGTGAATGAGCTCAAGGTTGTGATGTTAAAACTACAAAGATAATAATTGAACCGTTTTGTTGTGTAGTGATCTGGCTGGACTCAAAAGAAAAGGTTCTGCTAGAGTATATCACAGAACATCACTCTTTCATTAAAATAATCAAAAGAGAAGTTGTATCTTGGGGTTAGTTGATTTGACAAATCACTGACTTCAAATTAAATAATAGGCTCAATGTTAATACATGTCACAAACACATCTTGCACGTCTCAGAGCTCAAAGCGTGCCACAAATGTAAATGGACAATCAGAACTCATGAATCTGAAGATCATCTCAACAGTAATATATCACACAGTATATGTAAAAAGCTTTGAATGTAGACAGCTTTAGTGGTGTTCATAAATACAGTCATATAAACTCTTCAATTCTGTCTTGCTAGAGATTTGTGTGTGTTTGTGTGTGTGTTATTAAGCCACTGAGTTTGATATGTGTGTAGTTGTGTAGCCAAGTTGAGCATGTGCAATAAATTCTTTAATGCTTATCTATAAGCGGATTGCAAAGAAAAAGAACATTTGACAGGGATTTTCCCTTTACTTCACATTTACCACGATTTACCACTGACAAAATCCCATCGCATTATATGATTCAATACATCCAGAGTCATTTCATGTTTAAAGTCACCATGAAATCAAAACAGAGTATTTCAGCGTGTATTAAAATGATTTATGCATGCAGGTCATTATTTTTACATTTATGTGCCTTTATAATCTGAACCAAAAAATTGATTTTTAATTATTCAAAAATCATTAACCTCCGCAACAATGACATCTCTGCATGATGTATGTTTCGGCATTAGAGAGGACTATTCTTACTGTTCAAAGGCCAGATTTGTACACGTGTGCTTGTGAACACCCATTTCTTAACTAAATGCTGAAGCAGCACGCAGCCGCTTGTGTAGCGCAAATACAACAATCACGCATGTCCTATATATGTAAGCTGGACAATTTGTGTTTCATACCAGAGACTGAATTCAATGTTCACAACAGACAACGGATAAATAAAGTTATTACATTCTGAAGGAAAATTACAAAGACTACTACTAAATGGCCTTGAACATTTAATTTGATAATGACTTTAAACTACTATCTAGCTACTAAAATGTAAGAAATGATTACTAAGTATACGCGACTCAAACACTGGTAAAATAATTATTGTTGTTTTTTTGTAATGCAAATAATCGAACACAGTGTAAAAGGATCCATAGGGGTTCTATTTTTATTCCCGTTTGCATCACTTTGTCGTGTTCAGTGTGAAAGGGCCATAAACATGAGAAAATTTATTTTTCAGGTGAACTATTCCTTTTAATTGTAAAAACACCAGAATATTCCATTAGATATTTGGAATTGTTTATTATCACTTCAGGTTACTGTAGAACGTTATGTTCTGGTTTCATAGTCTACCTCCATCACACTGACTGTGTGTACATGTCCAGATGAGTTTGTGTCACCTCACTGTACATCACACACCACAGAGTTTACAAAGGGTGAATACTACTGTGTGTGTGTGTGTGTGTGTGTTAAACTGAAACAGACACAAGGTGAATCAAGGATAACTGCATTTGAAAAGGCCAGGTCACGACCCATTAGACAAGACGAAAAGAAATGTAAATACACAAACATGAACGCTTACATTTAGCAAAATGATCTTCTTTTAACACAGTAACTATAGCAACAACTATACAAATAAACTAACTGTGTTGTGTTTGTGATAGCGGCATAAAAAACATATTCTTCCAGCTAACAGATCCAAATTATTTCAGCCACACACAAAAGAGAAAGAATAAAAACAAAGAATTAAATAAACCAAAATCAATATGTTTTCTACCCCAGTTTTATATTGATGATACACTAAATTTGTGTGTAAATACAGTGACTTGTGAAAGATGTCTGAACATTTAAGGTATCCTCATAGGTTAAAATCATGGTGAACTAGAAATCTACCAAGTGAAAAAAAATATTTTAGGAACATGATATATTTTGCTAACATTCCCATTAAGTTATGAGGATTTTTACATGATACACTAACAACATAAGAAGAATGTTTTTATAGCAACATTTTGAAAACGTTTAGCATTAAAAACTTATTATGTCGAAAATTATATTTTAACTTTACTGCAATAACATTTGTGACAATGTTGAGAAAACGTTTAGCTAATGTTTCCTGGTAATTTGGTCAACAAGTTAGTATGTAAGGGTTGGGTTTAGAGGAAACAAGAAAATGGTAAAAAATGGGCAATAACACAAAGTCATCAATTTGTGTAATGAAATCAGTGTAGTGTTGATTATTACATTAGTATAACAGAATTGTGCTGTGGCTGTTGAGTAAATACCTCGACAGTGTGGACCCTCGTCTCCTCCATCCGTGCAGTCTGGGATGCCGTTACACAGTTTGCTCATGTGAATGCACACGTCTGAACCCAGACACTGATGTTCATTAGGAGGACACAGTGAAACACGGTTATGAGGACCTGAAAAAGACAAACCACATAACAACATCAACTTTATTCAGTCTGCAGTCTGCATAATTGCATTGGATTCATCACACTGTGAGTTCTGTTACAAGCTCCAGATGATATACAGCATAGTATCCTACACTGTAAAAACTAAAGGATCCTGGAGGAACCATTTCATGTTCCTCACACTGCCACACCAGCGGAACCCCAAATGGTTTCTCGAGGATCCTTTAGTTTTTACAGTGTACATCAGCTATTTTTAGTCCCAAATCTGATTGGATGAGCGACATTCTGTCTCCATGCTACTTTAAAATCATTTAAGAAACTGAGCTGCGGTTGGTAGTTGCAATGTGATGTTTTCAGATTAGTCGAGGAGTCTTGTACACTTGGACATTTTTTGGAAAATAAGTCTTTGGTTTTCAAAATAGCTTTTTATTAGTAGCAATATTAGACTCTCACTCGTGCAGTTTTGCTCATGATCAGTCCCCGGCTGATAGAATACCTTGTGCTGATATAATGCATTCTTCATAGTTGGATACAACTTCTTAAAACAATAATCAAAGCAGAAAGGATAAGGTCACCAAAAAAATAAGTATTTGTTTTTTAACTTGACAACAATAAATCACCATGCATTGGACAAAAAAAAACTATGTACATGCAACACAAACGCTCCACTTAGAATGTGCAATTGTAACCTTCGAGCAGAACTGACAAATAAATGTCTTAGATGCCTTCCCACAAACAGATATTAGAGAGTCGACAGTTCTGGATGCTCCGGTTCTTTAGACTGCTAACAGCACATTTTACATTAAATATGTCTTGAAAATTGTCCCGGGTAACTTACTTATACTTGGGATGAATCAAAAGAACATGAAAACGTAAGTAAAACGATCAAAAAATGACAGTAAAGTCAAGTACAGGTAGATAGCATTGAATAAGAATATACTCTTTAAAGTATAAACAATAGTGCATATAAGTTTATAAAAGTGTAAATTTTTGGAACACTTGTGGACATTTTTCATGCTTTTTGCATAAATATGCTATTTTTGGAGTTGTATTATGACTGTCCATAAGCTTGTGGTCATGTGTTTGAGTCTTTGCGTCACAGAATGAGCTGTATTTGTGTCTGCTGTCCAGACATGATCTCTTACAGGACAAACTGTGTGAAATGAGCAAAACTGTTTTTGTAGAAAAATGACACATCACAGTAAAGCCTAAAACAATAAATGTTTCTTTAATGTGTGTTTTAATAATGAGCTCATCATTACAGCTGGAGATCAAACACACGCCAGTAATGCACAGTTACTGTAAGCTACTGTTTTATTAAGAAGTGTTCATT
This sequence comes from Beaufortia kweichowensis, assembly GCA_019155185.1. Lineage (NCBI taxonomy): Eukaryota > Metazoa > Chordata > Actinopteri > Cypriniformes > Gastromyzontidae > Beaufortia > Beaufortia kweichowensis. Next base: position 13,019,411 of record CM032813.1, read on the forward strand.
ACCTAACGCAGAATGAGGAAAATGTTTGCAATGTCTTGAATCTTAAATGATTGCGTAATATTTTTGAAGTTTAACTTCTGTCAAGTAAATGAGCCATTAATCTGCATTTTGACTACTTGTTGCCAATGGAAGACTACTGATGCATTTGGGAAACCTATCAAGCAAATGTTTTGAAATTCTTTTTTGTTTTAAAGGGGTCACATGGTTCTAAAAAGAACATCAATTTGTGTATTTGGTTTAACGAAATGTGTTTACGTGTTTTAGGGTTTAAAAAGTCATTTTACACATACCATGAAGTATTGTTGCTTCTCTATGCCCCGCCTTTCTGAAACGCGTCGAGTTCTACAAGGATCATCAAAAGCACGGTGTGCTCTGATTGGCCCGAACGCGACATGACGGAAACATTACGCCCCTTACCTTATTTAAAAACTCAGCATCTTCACAACATGGCGACACCAGCGGCAACAATACAATAGCGAAAATAAAGGTACTACATTGTTTGCATGCATATTTGGGTGTTTAGGAAACTTTACCACCACATACTGACATAGAAATGTGGCGGTGTGTTTGAACGAGGCGTTTTAGGAAGGCATGGCTGAGCCTTAACGTTTACAAAGAATATCTCTTTAGGTTTGAGACTTTGAGCTTTGTAACTTTGCAGATCTTATTTATGCACAAACAGCTACATAGCACACTAAAGAGAAAGAAAAACAAGACATTGCATCATATGACCACTTTAAGATTGATCTCAAGAAAAATTCCTTAAAAAGAACTTAAAATAAAGTTGTCATAAATAATACCTTAATTATGCCCATTTTCAATATTCCAAAAGCAAAAAAAAAAAGTGGAAAATGCCCCTAAACAACTAAATGATGACTTGGTTTAGGACATTTTATGTAGTATTATATATGAACACATAATATTATAATTTAGAAAAAGAAAAAAACAAAATTATGAAATGAAACTCCTAGCATTTGTGTTGTTGCCGTCTCAGAGAGTGCAGGAGATCTTACAGGCGTGTGCTGTGAGACCATAAGAATCTTGTGATAATATCATGACATGTGGCGTTCCAGAGGGACTGAAGGTGGAGATTCATGCCAAAAGAGAACCACTGGGTCAAATAAACATCAGCCACATGGAAAAACCTGGAAAAGAGCCGTCACAGGGGAAACAAACTCCCTCTGACAAGACCAGAATGCCACACAGAGAAATGAGTATGATTTTATAATATAAAAGTGTGAATCAAATATGAACTGCATGGAGTTGAACGTGAAACAACATTTATATAGTTTATAGTCAGCAGATGCCTAATGCTGAACAGACTCTTCAGAAGTTATCATAAAGCCAGCAGATAAGGCTGGAGGTCTGGTTGTCATGAATGCATCAGAGTATGTGAAAGTAGAAGGCAATCATCTCATTTGACAGTTTAAAAAAAACTACAATTCAATCCTGTAAAACATTTCCAACTTTACATTGAAATTTACAAGTGAACTTTGTGATTTACAAACACCACATACATTTCAGCCCTTGGTTAGTCAACTGCTATCTTCAGGATACAAGTAACACTACAGTAAATTACATTTTAAATAATGTCCTCCAAACTAAAAATATCATTTTTTTACATGTTAGTTAAACAAATGGTCAAAATATAAGTACACTGGGAAACGTATAGACTAGATATAATACATGTCAGGTCAGGCCATGGTTTTTATCTGTAAAAAAAACAGCGTTTTTAAATGCAACTCAAAATGTGCAGATATAATTGCACCACTAAACTGTTTATATCTATTATAAAAGTGTTCATCTTTTGATCTACATTTTTTCAAATTACATGAACAATTAAAAGGGTAAAATTAAAATTATTTTTATTGAAATTATGCAGTCAGGATAGAAACCATCACTCGTCATAACTAATCTTTGGTATTAACAACTCAAATGATGTTCCAAGAGTCTTTCAAATGAACAAATTTTTTGAAAAAAGAAATTCCACAACGAAGAGGAAATTAATACAAAAAATCTGGATTAGTGTTAAATTAGTGCTTACATTTTTGATGATTTTTGATCCAATTTAGATCTAGTTTCTATTCTGCAGTGTGTGGTTCAGCCAGCACTTGATAATAAACAATGTCAACAATGTAATAAATCCATGTCTGTCACTTGGCCAAGTCAGATGAAGATCAAGACATGTCGTGCAATCTACAAACTAATATCCAAACTACAAAAAACATACAACATTAAAAAAAGTGCAAGACATACCATTAACAGTGTTCACATTGTTCCAAGTCTACATCAACTAAACAACATTTAAGAAGAGCACATTTTAGACTCCATAAACATTAACACTAAAATTAACCACAGCTGTGTGTCCCAAAACACTAATGGAACGGTTAAAAAAACAAATATTTGTCACGAAATGTCATGAAAACAGTGAAGCTTTTGCCAACAGCGTGCATGTGCCAAACTATTCTTCTAACAAAAGCCGACATCACAGTAAATATTACAAACACATGCTTCTCGTCAGTCATTTCTATTCAACCTCTTTTTTTTTACTTTAGCTGAGATTTATGTTCCATAAAATCCATACGTATTTCACATCATAACTGAGGACAGGGCCGTCTTCTGAAACCACTAAAGGGACTGTCTAGAAGTCTAAATGTCTAGAAGAAGATGCATCCTGCTACTTTCAATATAAAAATCATTTCAAATCCTCTGAAAAGCAGTGAGCTGGGCCATGCTATACTACTGTATATAGTAAACTATGCTAATCTGTCTGTACTAGTTAATGTGCCGACGTTTATTACAGCCTAAAGACATCATTAAGTGCGTTAATGCAAATTCACTAATGCAAATTCAGGTAAGAGGAAAAGAACTAGGAAATATGACACATCTACAAATTACAATAAAAACAGATATCACATCAACCGCGTCAAAGAAATTTGTAAAATGCACATGCCTAAACTTTAAGAATAACCCATAGCTGGTATTTCTGTATGGTTCGTTTTTTCAGCTGTCAGACGTTAAACATCAAACTGCTGGAATGATAGCACAGCAGGTCAGACCTCCGCTGTGTGATCAGACCTTCAACCTTCTCAACATGACGCACATCCAAATGACTTTCTCTGTTAAAAAGAATTAGTTCAGGGTATAGTGTAAAACATTTGTGACTATAACTTACACTGCTCACTACAGTTTCTATATTTATAATATACATACTATATACTTGTTATCCACAGGTAGCAGTCACAGGTAAACAGGAATTAAATCCACAGAGTAACAGGTTTGTTTCCCATAGAGACCCGATCAGGCAACCAAAGACCACATTAAACAACAACATAGACCTGACAACAAAACAGAACAGGGTTTAAATAAAGTCCGGGTTAATGGGTGATTGATGGCAGGTGTGACAAATCGAAATGGCTGACTGGAGGTGCAAGGAATGATGGGAGATGGAGTCCATGGGGGGGGGGGGGTGAAGGCGAAACCGTGACAATACTGCATATAGAATACACCAAGACGTCATTTATTTAATCTGATATTAAATTAGTTTAGCATGTTAACTGTCACCATTTCTCAGGAGGAACACCTACGTTATTTCACTATTCACTTTAATATTTCATAGTTGAATTTTAATCTAATCATGACAAACTCTATATTAATGGAAAGGTCTAAGCTTGACAAGTTTTTACAACAATAAACATAAAAAAAAACTGAATAAAAAAGTTAATGTTACTGTAATTTATAAAAATAAAAGAAATGACTTAAGACTTAAGATGACTTTTATTAACTGGCTAGACAAAAACATGAATGAGGTTAAATCTTCAGCTTCAAAATGCCCCATTTAATCTATTCTTGGCACAGAAGTAAACAATTTATGACACTTTATTTAAGATATTCCTGATCGCAGTGGTGGCTGATGGGGAAATTTTCTAAAGAGGAAGAGGTGTAAATTAAATCACGTGTTCACTAGTGCTTTTGTAATGCACAATGCACACGGTAGTCATGTTATAATCAACAACAGGTTTGCTGGTATATATATAATATATAATAATATACTGGCTCATATAATTAATTTGAAAGGATGCACATATGAATTTTCCTTCCTTCCGCCTTTATTAGAAGTGGTTTAGACAGAAACAAATGAAGTTGCACAATGTGAATATCTATTGTGATTGGTGATTTTGTTAAGCAGAGAGTTTGTTATGTGCTCATCTGGCTCTGCATCTGTGTGTAATGCAATCAGTGTTATATTGCATGTTACCGCCTATAAAAGAAATATGAAAAATCTCTCTACACATTATGGTTGTCATCAAGCTGTAAACAGCTTTTTTTAAGAAAGTAATAAACTTTCATTTTGTTGCTTTAGCTACAATCATTGACAACAGGCAGTCTGGCTTTAAAAGCAACCACTCTACAGAGACATACTTAACATGTTGCTCAAATCCTTTTCCAAGCCCTTGTCATTTCTAGGCTAAACTATTGCAAAAGTGCACATGTCACACCTCTTTTCTTCTCTCTCGCTATCAGCTGCTGCCCGCATTAAGTTTAAGTCATTAATTCTGCCATTTAAAACTGCCTCTAACTCCTTTCTACTTACCTACAGCCCATACGGAACCCTGCGCTCAGTAAATGAGCGGTGACTGGTGGTACCTTCACAAAAGGGCACAAAATCTCTCTCTCGCTTATTTTGCTTCTCTGTTTCCTGCCGGTGGAACAACCTTCCAAACTCGGTCCGGTCAGCCACACCCCTCACAATTTTTAAGAAACAATGAAAAAATCTTCTAAATTATTTCCATTAATACTTGACAGGAAGTATTTTGAGTAGGGATGTCCCGATCCGATCACGTGATCGGAAATTTTATAGAAAAGGATGCCAGAGCTGGGATTCGGACTCGCGTCGCCAAAGCGCAGTTGCGCTGAATATGTCTGGAGCGCTGTCCACTCAGCCACAGGCTCCGACATATTCTCATTATTTTGAACACATCTATAGTTATGCGGTTGACTCCACACAGAAACAGCAACGCATGCGCAGTAAGAGTTAGGAGTGCAGTTCCTAAAAGCACATTACTGGCTTTAAACACTGTGGCACTTTTATTTTTTTATTTGTTTACATGCCTGCCAGGTATTTTAAGTTGAGGTGCTATTTGTTTTTATATTAGACTTTTTTATATTTACTGTTGCACTAAAGTCCAAAAGTGAAGAATTTATGTTATTTATTACTTGATTGTTCAAGCTACCTCACAGAAGTGCTCTGTTTGTTAACAGAGTTGTTGAATGTTAAAATAAGGTGAATTAAATAAAAAATAAGGAACATCCTGGATCTGTTTCTTCGCTCTTCTTTATTCTTTTTTTATGTATTATAGAAGTATCGGATCGGGACTCGGTATCGGCAGATACTCAAAATCAAATGACTCGGACTCGGACTCAAGGGCAAAAAAACCTGATCGGAACATCCCTAATTTTGAGGCGACATTCGAAGCATCTTTCGAAACGGGACAGCCTTAACGGCCTTCAGTCGTGCTGCTGTGGTCTTAAAATGCAGCATTCGAATTGGAATCACTGGGTGAAGGACGCATAGCTGTGATTTATCATGAATAAAACACAACTATTGACCAATCAGAAGCAAGAACTGGAACTAACCATTTTATAAATGTATTATTAAAGAGGCTCATCTTCCCCTGCCTCTTCTGACGGACCGTCACTGCCTGATCACACAGGAATTTGTAACTGGATATTTTGTATGAATTCATACAATGTGAATCATTCAAATTCACATAGCCCCATCCCTTAACCTAATTTATAAGTAATGAGATTGAATGAGATTGAATGAGAATGAGATTTTTCATGTGGATGAACCACCTCCTAAAAAACGAACAAATCATTGAAATACAAGAAAGATTTTCCCCAGCCTAAACACTGAATTGCATGTTTTACTATCTCCAGTCTGTCATTAGATGACAGAAGGATGATAATTTACTCTTCTCAGTGATAGGATAAAGCTGTGTATTGTGTTGCAGTGATGCACAGAGGACGAGCGAGACAGCTGCAGTGAGAACACTGACACACTTCACTGCTAACACACTGCATGTAAATAAACCTCTTTCATTGAGCAGATCTTTACTGATCTGAGGCGTCCTCACAGAGCTATCCAAACACACAGCACTTCTACACATACATCATGTTTCTGCATGACATGATATAACATTTACATCAGCTATTATGCTATGATGAAATGTGCAGCGTAAATAGTTTCCAGCGGAAATTCTGCATTTACTGGTTTAATTGTTTCTACTATTTTAGTATTTTTTCATATGATACAATTTGTGATTACCATAATATGTTGATATGAGGTGCTTTTCCTAAATTAAATGATATATTTTCAACCAACAATTACACGTGCCAAAACTTTTGTTTCTTTTACTCAAATTCTTCCTAAAAATACCAGTCTCAAGGTGACGTCATCAGTTACTGCACATGCTCACAGGTTGGCAACTGCATTATGAGACTCTGTAGAGCCCCTCCCATACAGAATATCAGTCTTTATTCATTGGTGATTGGCTCGTTTAACAAAAAGGACACATCTTGTTAATATCTATAATCTTTGGTTGAACATCAGCTTTCAGGACAGGAAAAGATGGCTTAAGGACTAGCAGAGCTAAACATTAGCACCGCTTTTTGTAACGTCTGCTTTTCCTTTTCAGGGAAGGAAAGAGAGAGACTGAGCCAAAAAATCAGGTCATGAAAAGCCAGCAGTTTTCCTTCATTCCTCTAGATGTGGTTTTAATGACTTCCAGACTAACGGCAGTTGAGTCTCTGTGTCTCTCGTCCTCTTCACAGTGAGCAGTTTTTCCTCTGATTTTACCCAACACTTCTCAAAGTCATACCAGCACTTTACACTTCTAATCTGCTTTAACAGGAGGACCTTTATGTTGTGTATCCATCAACAAAAACAGTATTGTAAGGTTGTAACTGTGATTCTTTAACTAAATGTATTTACAAGGAAACTGTATAATAAAATTAAAACCGTATAAAAGGCATTAGTGGTTTACATTGATGACAACATATTAAAAATATATACAACAACATAAAATGTACATGCAGTTATAGAATGACATTTATTGTAATGAACTGTCAGGTAGCCACAAAGAACCCCTTTTTAATCACAGTTTTTGTTACATGATAACATTCATCACGCCTATCTAATACAGAGGAATAGAATAGACAAAACAAGACACAAAAATGAGAAATGTGTTGTTAAAGAGATAACAAATGTTTTTCGCTGACAAGAAATTGGAAAGCTGAAACTTCATGTGTATGCAAAGAATAACAATAATAATAAGAATAACAAGCCCAGCTATCAACACACATAAAGAGACAGACGTGCTTCTCATCGTGAATTCTGTAGTTCTCTCGACAGCAAGCAATAAACAGATCTATGCAAGGCCATCAGAAGTGATCAGACTAAACAAGAGAAGCGAAAGAACGTGTCCTGCGAGTCATCTGAGAAACACACTGACCAGCAGAAAAACCAAACAGTGATAAATCCTATCAGAAACACAGCTGAACACAGCCTGTGCCGGGGTTTATACTGAGAGAAAAACTAGAGATATGTGTGGGAAATGTGGGAAAATGTGAACAGATGCAAAATGTTTCATAACAAGTATTTTAAAATAACATTGAAGAACATATTTGGGTCAATGACAAGTGAAGATCTCCAAGGTTACTTGTTATAAAAAACTAATCTTTGTAACATACGTGATAACTTTGTGCAAATTACCTAAAAACCATTCTGTCAGGAATTATTTAAAGAAAAGGAAGATACAAATGCCGTGTTTTGGGGATCCAAATGACATAACCATTTGTGTTGAGAGTTGATATGATGTTAAACTTTGCTTTAAATTAACCCTGAGGTGACCCTTAAACTGAGACTGTTTAATACTTTAAGTAGCAGATTGTAGAGAAACAGTGATACGTACAGACATCCGGGGACTCATCCGATCCATCTGGACAGTCCTTTTCTCCATCACATCGCCACCCTTTAGAGATACACGTCACTTGATCTCTGCAAACAAACTGTTTGGGGCTGCAGGTTTTTGGAGCTAAAAAAACAAAACAAAGAAAGCCACTAATAATGAGTGAATGTGGTAAAGCATTTTGCTTCTTAACATTTCTACTACTAAAAAACATTTAAAGCTACTGCAATTATCAGAGCTCAGCAGATTCCAGTAGTAGCACTAATAGCTAAACATATCAAACAATCATTTATAAACCTTTTGAGATATATTTACTAGTACCATGAACTCTAAAGTTAGAAATGGAGAGAAAAATTTCAATTAGTTTTTGCAAGAGTAACATCAGCGACATATCAAAATCAGTAAATATAGACAACAACCCAGATGTTTTTGTTTACAGAAATTATAGTGGTGTGTGTGCTGAATAATTTAATTATTAGGATTAAATATTAGGGCTATGGCTCCTAATTTGTTTGCAGAAATTATAATGGTGTGTGTGCTGAATAATTTAATTATTAGAACTAAATATTAGGGCTCTGGCTCCAGGTTATCCCACTGGTGTTACTCAAGGTCCTGTCCTGATCCTGTTCCGCTTGAATAAAAACAATGTTTTATAACTAGGTCTGTATCTATTTCCTACTTCCCAAACACGGATGTGCCTCAAGCCAAATGTTGAGACTAGAAAAGCTAGTTTAATGTGTTAATTTAACACAACAAATCTTTATAGTTAAAAACATTAAGACATTAAGTAACATCCTAGACATATAGCCAAATCACAATCACTAAGAGAGACAGCAATTTTATTTAAAGGGATAGTCTTTTATTATTTACTCGCCCTCATGTCATGTCAAACCTGTATGACTTTCTTGCTTCAGCAGAACACAAAAGAAGATATTTTGCAAAACGCTGGTTACCGGCACCCATTCACTTTCATAGTATGAACACAAGGTACAATGGAAGTCAATGGGTTCCACAGAAGAAGGAGTCATATACAGGGTTTGAATGACATAAGGGTGAAAAAATTATGACATACATTTTATTGTTGGGTAAACTATCCCTTTAAAAACAGCTAAACATAGCATAACACAATAGAACACAACCCACAAACTTTAAATATATGTTTTAAATATATTTTTAACTTTACACACCACTTAACGTTTATGGCATGAAAACTAGGAGATATGTGGCACAAAGGGCAAAGCTTTTTTAAAGCTACACAGTTTAAAGGGTGTTTTAAAGTGTAATACTCAAATATGAGATAGATTGAGTGAAGAAATTAAGTGAAAGAGATGTTTGCATCCAGTCCACACTACACTTTACAATAAAGATAAAAAAAGTCTGTATGCAGTTAGTTGGAGCCATAAGTCACCCCCAACTATGACATCATCATCTTAGATCAATGGCAGAAGGTGTTTAACAGCTGCTTTAACTTGTACAACAGTACAGCAAAGCCTTCAGTCTACCGTGAACAGTTTGCAAACTTGAGTAAAAAACAGTTTACTGCCTGTAAACTGGTAAAATTGAAAAAAAAGAAAGAAATCAGAGGATGATGTCTGAAGCCAAGTCTATTCAGTTATCTTCCGTTCTGCCACAATATTGCCTGTGTAATTTCTTAATTCAGGACCTTTTCTGCAGGTAATTTAATCAGTCTTTAACAGTTTTACAGCAATAGCATCTCAAATCTGATTATTGAAGACATTTTTAAATGACAATACAAAAAACCTTGAGCATTTACTGTGCGGCAAATCTCTTTTTCGTGCTTCTACCTCTTGACACTACACGTGTGAAGTCTGAGCAGCATGCCTCCACACATCCAGCTCAATGTTGCCACACCAGTGTCAGTGATGCAATGAGTCTGGAGGCCATCAAAAGACATCTTGTTCTGCTTTGGCTGCAGGAGGTGCAAAAATGTGACTGGCTTTCATCGGTTCACTATTTGGAATCCAGTGCAAACTCATTCCAGACAACTTTCTAAAAACCAGAGCCTTCTATCTGCACTGCACCTCTAGACATAAACATCAAGAGAAGAAGATCTGATTATCGACTGCTGCTTCCTTCATAACATTCATGAAGCCGCAGCTAAAGGTGGAAACCGGTCTGCTTCTCTAATGATTACTGATGTGTTATCAGTCACGAACACAACAATCTCAATCCAGATTTACTGTGAACTTTATACTCCTGGATAGCTTCGGGTTTTATTCTAATAATAACTGGTCACTTTAAAGCAGGATTTAATAGAGATTACAATCTGAATGCATAACATCGGTCACGCAAGACATTTGGAAATTACTATTAAATCGTGCTTTAAATTTACTTACGTAAGAAACTACAGTATGCTGACAGAAACACCACTAACATTACAAAATATGTTAGTGGCAGGAAGTAGAAAAAAATTCCACAAAATTTCCCAGTAGTTTTTCTTACACTGTCACAGTGTCTACAGTATGTAATTTTTCATATTTTATATATAAACTTTGACCAGTGGTTATTTCAAGGCATTCCATGGCTAAAAAAGGTCTTTGTTCAGTTTTCTGACAGCAAGAGGTCAATATACACACAAATGTGTTACTACAAAACCCACTGCTACAAGCATTACACCATATTTCAGACTGCCTTTGATTTTAAGTGTATGTTTACTGTATAAGTGTGTTTATAAAATCTGATATACAAAATAATATATTTAAATAATAAAATATGGACATTATTGTTTACTAGGAAGAGGTTGTAAACATTTAAAAATCAATCCTTGGTTTTTGGTCATTAATCTCAATTCTGCTTTGCATGCGACGTGCTTGCTGCTCCGGCCTCTCTGGATCAGGAGAGAATGAGCCGTCACACTGGACAACTGCTGGATTTGAACAGAAGTGCTAGCCATGAAAAACCACCTGATGGAGATCACCCTCTGCCACGGCCACCTCCGTCACTATAATAGCAGCCATAGAGCGGCTGATGTCACGGGTCATCCGCTTAATGGCATGGAGGAAGAGATCCGTGGCCCGGCAGAGCTAATGAAGCACATCCGGCTCTAAGCCGGTCCAGGTCTTTAAGCAGATCAGTCTGGTATGCCTGTAACACTGCCATCGTATGCAGCGATGCACCAGCATCACATATGATTTACCAACCAGATTAGACGTGATTTTTTGTGTGTGTGTGTTTCTAACGTAGAAACAGTGACACAGACATTCACTAAACTTTATTGATCAAGCTCCTATTTAAACAGACTCAAGCATGATTTACTTTCCCACATAGGTAAGAGTCAAAGTCACAAGCTTTCTGGAGCTTAAGTTAACAACACAATTAACTAAAGCCAGTATTTTGTACTGACTTTTCTGTAAAGCATTAAAACACTTTTTTTATTTAAAAAACATCATGCCGCATTCTGCCCTTTTTCATTCAAACCATGTTATGCAAAAGCACCAAGAAACTCCAAGAAACAAATCCACGGGAGAGTACAAGCAATGACTCTTTGGCAAAAGACGAAAAAGGCTTTACATGAATATTTCATGCATAGATGATAAGCTTGAGATTAAAACTTGACAGTAGTTGTAGATTTTTTCTACAGCAAGCACACACTTTCAACAGGTGGCAAGCGCTGCAGATGGTTCAATCGGTTCACTCCCTTTCTTCTAATCCTCATAAATAGTTTCGTAAAACAAGCTGTTAGCATTTTCTAAGCAAACTGACATCACAATGCTCAAGCCCCGCCCATGACCACTGACAGACACTGCATAGTTTCTGCCACCTGCGAGTTGTACTCAGTCCACCACAGTTTCTGCAGTTTCTGCTTTTACCTACCCAAAAATTTACATTTAGATCATGGTATAACAAATGACCTGTGGTGTATTGAGCTAAATCGTCTCACACATATTCTGTGGATGCCATCTTGTAAAAAAGGCATAATTTGTCACCTTTAGGGAGCTACTGCAATCATTCAGTAATACAGTTACGGAAGAAATGTCTAAAATGATTAAATCATACAATTTAGGAATGTGATCCAATATCTGGTAGTCTATTGATAGAGAAGGTGGTTTAAATCATATTTATCTGTTTTCAAATAGCCGTAAACGAAAAGGTAAGCTGTAATTATGAGACCTAAAGATTTTGCTGTTACGCTGATATATATTTATATATTATACTCAGCTCTATATTTATTTAAAGCCTCACAAATCACATCAATTCACCAGAATGATGGAAGGCAAAGTCAAAATAAAAAACTGAATGACTAGCAACTTTCTATTTAGAGTGTCAATTATACAGAGTTCATGCAAAGTCTGACATTACATTTATTTCTAGATTTACATAGTTTAGTTACATAGTTACATTTTTACTTTATTTACTATCATGTGTATGTACGTGTACATGTGTTTTCTGCACTTTGTCTTGGCATTCATTGTGGACAGCAAAGAAAGAATTTGATTGCACAGGAAACTTTTGCATAACGTTTCCTTAATGTGAACATGACAATAAACACAAAAGTAGGTGGAAACTCATGAGTGGTGGTCATCCATGGTTGGTTCCAAAAAAAATATTAAGCAGCACAACTGTTTCCCGCACTGATAATAAATCAGAATATTAGAATGATTTCTGAAGGATCATGTGACACTTAAGACTGGAGTAACAGCTGATGAAAATTCAGCTTTGCATCACAGGAATAAATTATAATTTGAAGTATATTAATATTAAAAACCATTATTTTATATTGTAATAACATTTTGCAATATTACAGTTTTTTTCTGTATTTTTGACCAAATAAATGCAGCCTTGATGAGCGTAAGAGACTTCTTTAAAAAACATTACAAGTCTTACTGATCCCAAACCAAACTTTTGAGCAGGGTGTATATATATATATATATCCAAAGTGATTGTAAGTCGCTAAATGCCTAAATGCCTAAATGTAAAATGTAATATATATATATATAGAGAGAGATATATAAGACTTGTAATGTTTTTTTAAAGAATTTCGTATTACATGTATAATTTTAATATTTTTGCTTTAGAGTTCTACAGACGTTTGCTAAGGCATTTTTAGATCTATGTAGATAAGCCAATTTCTTTTTTAAAAATGTAGTTAAAAGTAGGTAGAAAATGTTATTTTGAAATATGTTGAATCACCGTAACACATTAACATCCATAAAACCACCATACTTGTATCAAACCTAAAAAATATCAGTATATGGCAGCCTTTGATGTTAAGCCATCTAACCTAAACAACCTGGACTGGACAAAACATTGATTCTGGTCCATACAAACTGTACACAGTTCAAAACAGTTAAACCTTCTCAGTTCACGTTCCACAGAGAAAGACAGATTTGGAACAGCAAGAGGGTGAGTAAAAAATATTATGTGCATGTTTGTCTGCAAATTCAGTGAATAATTTATGTCGTTTTGAATGCTCTTTTATATTTTTGAAACACTTTTTTTAATACTTTAAAGAAACCAAAGATGCTGTCCAAAACAAACTGAAATGATGTTTCAACAAAACAACGAACTGCACATGATAGCACACACATTGTGTTAGACCGAATAATCCCAACAGTGGCACGCACCAAAAATGACAAGAACTACATACGCCAACAATTAAGAATGGATGACTAGCCACTGCATAAAAAGCAACTACTGTGTGTTTGGATTGCTCTTTCCAATCACGAACTAACAGCATTGAAGTTTTCTCTTTGTTGGCCTTTCCTTTCACCTCCACTCTTTCACAATGATTTTTAAAAGAGCACATTATTTTAAAGCTGCTTAAATGATCAGGTTCTCTACATGAAGCTTCTCTCTGCTGTTCCGTATGCGGCCGAGCGACGCTCTGAGTAATCTGACAGCTATGGCCCTCTGAGCTCAATATTTCCAACTCCGCGAGATCCAAGAACAGCTCTGTTGTCATGAGCACGCCGCTTAAACAGTTTTCACCCTCACTGACACGCTAAAGATGGGAAACACTGCCCATGGACTGAGACTGCCACTATTTAAAGAAATAGTCCTGTCATTACTTTCATTTCTCTGTGAGATATAATCTTGAGCGACGTCTACACTGCTCTTTTGCACACATAAAGCCACAGTAATTAGCAATAACTTTTTCAAGTGTCTGTCTTTACAGGACAAGACTTTTTTGAAATCGTTGTTGTAGAAGTTGTAGTTTAGAAACTACAAATATACTTTTTATATGATAAAACGTTGCTTGACTAACCCCTGACTAACCCTTAATTGTTTTTTCACAGTCTAACTTTATTTATTTTGCGTTAAAAAACTCTTTGTTCATCTTTATTTGGCCTATACGTGAACATATCTTTGTAAACTGCACTTACTGTTAGCTCACTGACTAAATGTTTTCCCATTTGTAAGTCACTTTTGATCAAAGTGTCTGGTAAATAAATAAATGTAAATGCAGAAGTAAATGCTTGTTTGTTTTGGCATTCTGCTAAAAATCTCTTTTACATTTACATTTACATTTAGGCATTTAGCTGACGCTTTTATCCAAAGCGACTTACAAGTATTAGGAGACAAGTATGTGCCAAACAAAAAAAGAAAGTCATGGAACAACATTAGAGTGAGTAAATGATGACAGATTTTCTAATTTTGCCTAAACTATTTCTGTAAAACCAAACAAGCCACCCTAACTGCAACCCGAACATATTCACCTAGTTATGATAATCAAGGAATATCACGCAACATTACTCATATATGTCCAGGGGACGGGTGGATGAAAGAGAAAGACGTCTTTCTACTGTCATCCTCAGAAAAGCTCCTCCCCAATCCAATCCTTTCTTTCTACCGCTGAGACTACAGATTTCCATGAGTTTTGACAAATCTTACTCCGCCAAACATCTCGTTCAAAACAAATCCAATAAGCCTTTTTGAAGAGAATATCCACCCTCAACCCTAATGCATACTTCCAACACGAATGACTTTTGCCAATCCAGATGTGTTTCACAGTCGAGTGAAGGAGTCATCAGGTTGGGGGTAGGGAACGCACCGTCTCATTCGTCAATCTCTGTTTCTTTAAACATTCCGTCTTCCTCTTCCCTATGCTAAACATATCTCATCTCTCTAGAGTCTATTATCAGCCCAAACTCTTGAAATGTGAAAGCTTCAGGGGGTGGGTTACCTGTCACAGAAGATAAAGACATTGCCATTGGTTTCTTACCAAATTCAAGCTGAAGTGACTGGAAAGGAATGCTTGTCAGCCCAAACCAAACAATATGCAAGACATATATACATATATATATATATATATATATACACAGGCATGGTTTTTATTTAAGATTACATGCGTTTCACACACAAGCCGGTAGTGAATGTGTGGCCAGAGTGGTCTAATTGTTCAAAGAGGTTCGAGTTATGCAATTTATGCCTTTGAAATGGACTTCAAAGAGAATCATTACATGCTGATATAAGATATTGTAATCTTTTATCCAATCATTTCCTGTCTACTGTGAGGCTTTTTTTGAATATGAAGTGTTTTAGAAAAGATTTGTGGTAATTCAATAGTTTGTTTTGTAGATAAAGGCTGCCTTAGGAAGGAGACAGCGGGGTACTGTATGCTGTCACCTCAAAAGACCCCGGGGACAACAGCAACCTTCTTGTGTATAACGGCCTCTGATGAGCTAAGCCTGTGACAGAGAGCCCAATGAGACTTTTTTGTTACACTGGAGAAAAGACACAGTGAGATGTAAAAAGGTTATTATCATAGCCATTTTAACGCCTCGGTCCAGCTGGTTCGAAACATACCTAAAATTGTATCATGTATTTATTAAAGAAGTTGTTTTAGGTTATTTTTCCATGCCTAATGGTCCAACAAGCAAATATGCACGCCAGTGTGTTTTAAAAAAATGTATGCTAATTTTCCTAACTATAGTAAATAACGTTTTTTGTAATTCTGCAAAGGTGTTATAGTTAGTCTAAAGTTATTATAATTATCTCTCCATGGTATGTCTACAGTATATCTTAAATATATAAACATCAGCATCTAGGTTTAGTTGTACGATTTGCTTGCAGACAGAGCTGTCTACATGGTGGACTGTTGCACTCCCTCCACACACACTGTGGAAGATGTTGACTTCAGACCACCATTTACAGCTCTAAGAGCAGAATAAACACTGACAAAATGACAGCCTGTTACAGACCTAATGCGTCTACATCACAAAGCTTAGGGTTTTAAACCTCAGCTCTCATCTCTGTCTTATTTTGACACCCTAACAAGGGTTCAAGTTAGGACTATTTCAACAGCATGCATGTTAATTTGTAATGTGTAAAACTTTTAAGCAGAAGTGAAGTCTCTCCTAGAGGTTGCGGCTGTGCATCAAGAAAAAGTGTTTCTGTGTACTGGTGTTTTTGTTAAAGAATCACTCTTTTTGATAAAAAGATGTAAAAGGCCAGTTTGGTTACGTGCATGTGTGCAGTCTCTAACATAACCTGTCCTATCACAAATGAAAACACCAAAGTGATCTAATCAAATGAGCATTAGGTAATAACAATATCTCTGTCTTCTTGCATTTGTCTTGTTGCATTCCGGGCATGTGCTGTGATGCTTCATCCGCAGATTATCAATGTGATGCCTGCATATGGCTATAGCGGCGAAGACCCCCTGATCTATTATAAGACCCTCAATCTACTTCAGACATGACCATTTCTTCATTTTTAATATGTTATGCTCAGTTCGGGCATATTGCATATGAATGTGTCAATCGGGATTGCCAGTCTTAAATGATGGGAAAAGGCTTGGCAACAGTTGCCCAGTTGTGTGTGTTGCATGCTGATAGACATGCCAAATGAAAAACCATCCTCATGCACTTACCATCTATTGCCCTTGCAGAAGGAATCACCTCCAAACTGTTTAAAACCCCGCAAAAGAACAATCCAACAAGCAGCCTGTCGGCTATGGAAAGCAACATTATACTTTAAAAGGAAAAAAACGAAAGAAAGAAAAGTGATGAAATGCAAAAGCAAGGTCCAATGATCCAGTGAAGCTGCAGTCTGATCACGGCTGATGCGCCTCTCCAAATGCGCACACTGGCGCAAAAGGCTTCTCCTGGCACACACGATTCAGGTATTCCTTGAATGCATGGCACAACCTCTGGCTGATATATGTCTGATACACGGCATCACCCTGGAGACAGCGCGCTCAAACCATTTCTTTGTTAAGGATGACAAGCAGCGATTTGCTCCCTGCGAATGGCACCTATGAAAATGAGCCCGATTCTCTCTGTTGCTGCTGGTAACACAGATTGAGCAAAATGTGTGGTCCAAACCTGAATTGGTGTGGTTCGACTCGTGAACCGACTCGTTTGAATCGGTTCGTTTTTACGCGACATGGACTGAACGAGTCTTTACAAAATGGAATACTGTAGATTACTAGCAGCTGCACACTGCGCACACAGTATCCTAAATACTGCCCACTAGTTTTGTATTATGCAGTGATATGCGATTAAATGTTTTGTGTCATAGTATTTACATATTGTCACATTACGGTCATATATTTACAAGTCTGACTAAATGCATTCTAATCAAATAATGAGAAACAAATATGCAGTGTCCATATTCATTCTGCACATTTATTTCTGTTGATTTATTTCTGTCTCCCAGCACAATGTGCTCTGTTTGTCAGATTAACTGCAGGACAAGAATTCGCACAAAAAAGTGCATACTGTGCATTTTGATATACTCGCTGCATACTCCGAGATTTAGGCATATCTGTTGTTAAAGGCTACGTTTAGAATGCAGTAAACCTGTTTAATCACTATTGGCTTACTATCTGAATACCCCACAGTGTATTCTCTCAGCGGTGTAAAGAAGTAAACTGTGTTGTTCCATTATAAACACTTTAAAGATCAGTCACGATATTACATGGTAACATTGTATGTGAATGGCATATATTTCGAGTCTTTCGCTTTTGTTCGAAATAAGCCAGGAACGAGTGCGTTATATAAAAAAATCAAACGGAACAACTAAGCAAAAGTAAATAGACTGAACAGTCCGTTGACCTAACTGTTCAAAAGAACCGATTCGCGGGAATGAATCGGTCTTCACTAGCTGATGCGTGACGTCAGAGACCCCCGCCCAGCGCGGAGTGTCGCCATTGGCTTGTGTGATGTCGGTGAGAGAGTCGTCCAATCAGTATAAAACGCAGTGATTCTACGTTGAGAAATACGAAACCAGGGATAAACAAAACGTGTTAAAGATTAAATCTTGTGAAATCGATTACATCATGTTTAAGCTCTATTAAATTATTACTGTAATTTATGTTCGAATACATATTTGTGGCAAAAGTACATTAAATGTACAAGTTATAAAATTTGTGGGTTTTTTTAAAGCTTGTAATGCCAATCAAACTGTCAAATCGTCTTCCTGTAAAAGAAAACAACAATGCACACCTAAATAGTTTTAAGCCCTTAATCGTGAACAACTATATATCACTTATAAATAATTATATACACAATTAATTATACAATGATTGATGTGGTTTGAAATTGTTAAGCTTTGAAACAAATCTGATATATTTCAATGTTGCTCAACATTGAAACTCCATCACTCCATTCCACACTGCATATGTTGTTGACAAAAAGCTTTAAAACTTACATTCTTACTGTGATCTGCTCAGCGATCTCATTATCAAAAATGATTGAGAATTCAGTGCTGCAGACTGCACCTGAAATGCTCAACATAAATATTCCTTTTTGAGTAATACTTGTGCGGAGATCACCATGACAATATAAACTTCTACATTATGACTGGAAAAATAATGACCGAATGAATCATTTTGTAAAAAAGACCCCAAAAGCATGTAAACGCTCATGATCAAGTAATCGTGAAATATTACTCCACAAAATACATATGTGCCCTGTCTCGCATGCAAACTGCATTACGGCAAATAATGGATGGAGCTAAAATTCAACACAGCCTATATGATTGCATGTGAAAAGCTGCAAATAGACGTGATATGTGCAACCCTTACAAAGTTAACCGTGTTTTAACAAGAGTAATCAGTAGGTTTCTGGTTTTATTGTAGTAAATCCTCAAATTAACCATGGTTTTACCATAGTTTAACTATGGTGTTTGTATAAAATATGGCAATACAAAGGGTAAAACAAAAAGTGCTTTGGCGCCCCCAATGTTCAAGCTGTGGTTACAGCCTTGACTCCAGTGAAGACGTTGAAAAGGTGTAACTGTTGTGTTTGTGAGGAAAAGAGAAACCCCTGCAATCCCCCGTTAAGGGTTATAAGGGTTTTACGCCAAAGGCTGTGCCCCAACTTATGTGGAAAAGATCCCAGTTCCCATTTTGAGCCCCACTCTAATGAGAGACATCCTGTCAAGGCAGGACTTGAGGCCTGGGAAGTGGCGTCTCCATCCACAAGTGGTCCAGTACATACAGTCATGTGAAAAAATTAGGACAGCATATTATGTTCTTTATTAAGAAATGTCAACAAGTCATTTCTTAATATGTCTGATTTTGTTTTAATTTGTACCTGTAGATGAAAGTGATGTAACAACAACAAAAAATCACTTTGTTTTAACTTATTAAACCAAAAAAATAAACATGAATCTATATTTTAACTGAAGAAAAAGTTAGGACACCCTATGATCTAATAGCTAGTGTTTCCCTCTTTTGCAGACGTTTCTTGTAGCCATCTATCAGTTTCTGACATCGACTGGAAGAAAGCTTTCCTCAGTCCTCAACGCAGAATTCTTTCAGCTTTGTGATGTTTGAGGGGTTTCTTGCATGCACAGTCTGTTTTAAATCACCCCACAGGATTTCAATAGGATTTAGATCTGGGCTTTGACTTGGCCATTTCAAAACTCTCTATTTTTTACTTTATTTTAAACTTTACTTTAAATCGATAGAGTCAATTCACTATGAATGTAGGTGGCTTTTAAAGGCTTTGAGGTGTCCATTGCTACATCATCTGAACTTAAATTTGCCTGTTAATAGGTATGATTTTCCACACGCTCACATGCCAGTGCACACACTGGAGATGCCCATAGCATCAACAAACATGACACGGTGTCCCGTTCAATGTCTCAGACAAACGGGTTACTTAAACTGCCTGAGATTTTCTTTAAACTCATTGGGTGACTTCCTCTTCTGCATAAAACTGCAATAAAATGCTGTTGTTTAAGGGTTATGTAAGATTATCTGTTTATTATTAGTAGTATTATTTAAGTAAGAAATTTGCATCATACAAAACAAAAAGTAGATACATGGGAATTTAACATTTGATATGGCAATACAGTGTTTATATACTCACATATATATACAGTATATATATATATATTTTTTATTATCACTGATAAAACTAGATGCAATATATTTTTTATTTTATTATTATATTAATACTATTAATATTAAAATAATAATAATTCACTTAAATCATATACTATCATATAAATAATGCTTTCTGGTAGTAAAAAGCACATGGAGAGGCAGATTTGTTGTCCGGGACTCAGGCTGTGGAAATTAACCAAGGTTTCACAATCATATACTATCATATAAATAATGCTTTCTGGTAGTAAAAAGCACATGGAGAGGCAGATTTGTTGTCCGGGACTCAGGCTGTGGAAATTAACCAAGGTTTCTCAATCCGCAATAAGCGATGGGATAAACGTGTGGATTAAGAAAGCTTTAAACCAGCTCTGTGCTCACATACAGAAAATACTTTGAATAACTTTAAACAAAGAGGAAATACTTACAATATTTGGAACAATTACTCTTTTCTTCATCAGGGCTCATAGCTGCTTATCATGCTGTTAGTTAAGCTGAAACCCTGTTGTATAAATCAGTTTAAACGGGAATGGCTGTAATCATGTGTCCACAGATGGTAAGAGAAACAGCTACAAAAACAACATTATATTTCACCACAGAATCTGAATGTGGTTAAGGCATCACAGATTCAGAGCATTAATAGAAACCAAAAACTTTCCACATAAGTTTCCCAAAAATAAGAAACATTTCATAACATGAAATATCACTTGTATATGACTCCTGGGATTCCAAAGCATCCAACGTTATGATGAATAAACCTTAAAAACATGTTTTTATCCGTTTTAACAAATCCTTTGCAAATGCTTTGAAATGAATTGATATGACAACATTTTATATTTTTTTGTAATAACATGTTGCTTAAAACTGTTCAATAAAGAGAAAATGAGTCATGGAATATTTTTTAAAAATGTTCAAAAACAGTTTTCATTTCATTGCTAATAGTACATTTGCATTTGTGCATTTGGCAGACGCTTCTATCCAAAGTGACTTTGTCACACTAGCTGCAGGTAAACAGACAATAACGCAGGAATTCCACAAACACAAAACCTTAATAACACGATCTCTTTTAATCATACTCTTTTCAACATAACACAGATGAGCCCAGACCAGGGAAGAGTGAGGGTTTATATATAGTCTATAACGAGGGAGATGGCTGACAGGTGAGGGTGATTATTTGAGAATATGCAGGAGAAATCCATAGGGGAACACACAATGATCATGACAGATGCATTATACTATTATTTTTATGTGCAATCCCTGGGATCAAACACATGACCTCAGCATTGGTAACAGCAACTAAGCTCTTACCAACTCTTACCAACTAAGCATAGTAGATAGTACTTGCAGGTGACAAGACAACATCCAGCAACCTTTTTATAGAAATGTTTTTGTCCTAACCAGCCGCGATACGCGGACAGAAAAAAAACTTCTGATTGGTCATGTTTGCTTTTTACTGCGATCATATCGCGTTGTGTCTGGTTAGGACAAGGTGTGAGACCTTTTCATCAATTTATAGTTTGTCATTATTCGATTAAAATTCAACTATAAAATATGAAAGTAAAATAACATAGGCGTTCTTCCTGAGGAACAGTGACAGTTAACAGATTAATATTTTATTCGGTCTGCCCAGATCTAGAAAAACATACTGTAAGAAAACTGCTCAATGCAGTTTCTGTAATCAACCATATAATGATGTACTGTGACCAACACAGTAATAAAAACAATTCTCTTTTGAATTGCACAAAAATGCATACATGGACCAATTGCCTTATGTTACCAATTGCCTTATTGCCAATTTTTACAAAATGTGAAGTTTTATATTAAGTTTTCCTTGATTTGTTTCAGTTGTGTTTACGTTACCAGGTTTTGCGACTCACTGTCTGCTTTTGTTCAAAATTGTAATACATGCCTCTGCCATTTTTACACAAACGTGCATTTGTTTTGAGTATGTTTATTATGTTTAGTAAGGTTTTTCCTCATAGGGATTGTCAGGAGGGTTTACTATTTTTTGGGGGATATTTGGTCACAGCACAGGTAAACCCTGACCCACATACACACTTTTGTTTTCTTACTGTACTTTTTTAAACAGTTGTTTTTATGTATAATGTTTAATTCAGACCTCAGCCCTGCTGCACAAAAAGAGAAAATCACATTTAAAATAAAATAATGAAAAAATATTTTCCTTATTTACATATGGTTTTGACATATTAAGATTTGTGTAAATTCGTGTTTTTTTCTACTATTGTACAGACAGATGTCTTTAGTAGTGAAGAAAAAAACACAGAGTACAATGTGTCCTTTTGCCCTTATTAGACTACAAACTATGTAATGTTTCAGGCATAGGAAAATGCACAATGCGTTCTTTGTCTCTACGACTTTAGACTCCCTTGGAGTTGTTGGTTTTGGAAAGTGCTACCTGTATCCCTGCATAAGGCTTTTGTGAATCCTTGTCAAAACAGGATAAAGAGTCGTTGAGATGCAACAACAAGTGAGGAAGTGCCTTTGAAGTCAGTTCAATAATAACTTTTTTAATCTTTGCGATTATGGTTGTCTACAAAAAATGTTGTCCATTAAAGGTTTTTTCAAAGTATCTTTCATTTTTAATGTGATAAAGAAATAGAAAAAGCATGTTTTTAAACATTAAAACCCTTTGTTGTTTAAAGAAACATGCAAAAATTAAGATAGTATACCTTCCTTAAATATAAGTTCAGTACAGATGTATTTCTACAGATGTTTTTTTTTAGGTTTTGCATATATACAAGTAATAGACATGTATTCACAACAAAAAAAGAAACAACATAGAATACACTGTTATTTTCAGTAACAAAACTAGCTTAAGATAATTGCCGTAGTTTGTAATCAGAGAGTACAAACACAGACAAGGGGAGGTTTCTGGGGAGGCAAACAGCAATTTACCTAGACAGACGCTAGCCAATTGCGTTCCTGCAATACCTGAATATAGAGGAATTATTGTATTTTTTGTTGTCAGCTGATATATGCAGGACCCGGTGGAAGACGTTAACAGACAGGTTTAGAAAATAAAAAAATAGGAGAAGTGGGGCAGGGTCTTCTGGAACACAGCCTTGGTGTTTCATGGCAGTGATGGGTTTCCTCACACCAATCCTCACTGACTGTGAGACATCCAGCAACATCCTCAGACAAACTCTGCCCCCTTCACTCAGTACCTCTTCTATCCATCAGTTCTCTTTTAGTCCAGAGCCAGAGAAGGACAGGTCAGAGAATGGAGACAGGACAGCCAGGTCATCTACCAGCAAGCCCCTCCAGGCAGAGGCAGAGGACACGAGGCAGGCACTGACACAAGCGGGCAAATGGAAGCAGACAGAGCGAGAGGAAACAGTGCAGATTGACAGGGTTAGAAAAAGAAAGCGACATGATATGTCTGCTTTTGAAAGAGGTTTATTTGCAGCAATCGAGCCACTGACACAGCTGACCACAAGGCCCATCGCCTCCACCAACACCAGCAGCAGAGGATGAAGATAAGATCTTCTTCAGGAGCCTCTTGCCTTTCATTCGCAGGCTTTCAAGGAGGGCAAGGCTGCAATTTGAAATTCATTAGTTGGTCTTTCAAGCTAAACAGGAGGCTGCTGAGGTTCTCCCATGATTTTTTTTCATAATTTTCCTATTTTTCCTACACAAAGTGTATTCCACACTGATCTACATTTAACTTTTTAAACTCACTATTTTACACAAATCACTACATTTTGTAATCTATTTTGTTTCTACACATACTAAGATACATTTATCACTTTCCACACATCACGACATAAATAAAAACATTAAAATGATCTTGTAGCTACTCTGTGTATTCAGTTGTTCATACATTATAACAGTATTGTAATTCAAATTATAATTCAATTCAAATATATGCTTTTATAGGTCTATAATGCTTTTTACATTTTTACGTGGTTGCAAAGCAGCTTTACACAATTATAAATTAAATACAGTAGAGCTAGGTCTGCTGTCCATGGCGGTGCATGGAAAAACATTAGGATGGACTGTGGGCTTCATGGGTCACAGGAAACCAGGGGTAAGACATTGAGAGACAAAATTACATTTTACATTTCATTTACATTTATTCATTTTTAGCCGACGCTTTTATCCAAAGCGACTTACAACTTTACCAGTGGCACACTGGGAGTGATTAGGGGTGAGGTGTCTTGCTCCAGGGCACCTCAGTTGTTTCCTGCTGGTATTGGGAATTGAACCAGCAACTTTCTGGTTGCAAGTCCAACTCTCTAACCACTAGGCAATAAATTAGGTGCTCGATTGAAGAAATGTTTTTTTAAACAAACTTAAAATAATTGAGTGTTTCTGCTTTATAGGTTATTAGCTGGATTTGAAACTGTATAAGGACTTCAGCAGGCAGCCAGTGCAGTGACAGCACACAATGGAGCTGGGTCTCCATAAAACAGTATATAATAGTAAGGTTGTAATGGTTGCGGTTTCATAAAGTGGTATGTCTACACACAATACAATCACTTAAATATTTCCCTATGGCTGCTGTTTTAACTTACCTCATGTCATGATACTCCACTCATGATAGCACTAGTAGTGACTTTTGCTTTGGCCTAGAATGTGCAGCCCTCTATATGTTCTGTGAAATCTGCTCATATCATGTATTTATTACTAGAAAACATGTCTAAAATGGCAAAGGCTATGTGGCATATGGTAATGAAATATAAAACATAAACATGTTAATTAAACATATTCATTGTTGTCATTACATACTTGGAATGTACTTGAAACGTGAAATATGAAATTTGGGTAGCTCCTAAAGAGCTCTAAAAGTGGCTCTAAAAAGAGCCTTTGGTGTACCCTATATACTTGTCTGCCACGGCACTGTTCCTCTCCCGGAGTTGGATGACTCTATGGGTAGCATTGTTGGAGCCCATCCTTGGTGCATCTCTCAGGGCCTAAGGAGCTGAAGATGGCTCAATGGTGGGTTCAGCTCTGTGTGTGCATCTTCTCCCCCTTTACAGTGTGTTCATGCTCAGGAAGTCGTGCAATACGCATGTGGCCCTCACACACACCTCAGCAACCTCTGGACATGGTGATACATCTGCCACTGAGCAGAGAGGATGCCAAAGGTGCGCTCAACTACCAACCTATCCCTGCTAAGGGAGTAATTAAACACCTTTCTCTCCGGTGGGATATGATGTCCAGGGTATGGCCGCAGGAGGTTTGTCAGCAGCTGTAAAAAACCCTCCTCCCCCACAAACACATAAGGTATAGGCCCTCGCTGGTCTACTCCTGGGATAGCAGCATCAGCACCTGAGGCCTTCTCAAAATGCTGAATTCCAGAGTGTCCCACTGTCACTGGTCTTGCCATAGCCTCCAACATCCACAACCCTAAACACATAGTTGGCATCAACAACAGCCTGGAGCACCAGTGAGTAGGTGGATTTGTAGTTAAAGTACAGGGACCCAGAATTCCACTGCGCTTGTAAGACCACATGTTTTCCATCGATGGCTCCAAAACAATTAGGGCAATTCCAGCGCACATGGAAATGGTCAGAGATGGCCCTCCAGTCCTCCATGCGGGGAACTGGCATAGTCTCCTCGACAAAGGCTGTCCAGATGGACAGTAATGGCTAACAGCACAGTGAAAGTGACTACTGCTCAGTCAGCATGATAACAACATATTACTACAGCGCTCTTCTCTAAAGCAGCTCACCAAGGCAGTGCATTCTTTTATGTTTATTTAAATTCAGGGTTTATGATATCACAAACCCAGAAAGAACCTTGTTGCAGTCCCTATAAGCCGTTTGTCGTAGTTCCTAAAAAGCTATTTCTGTTAAAAAGAATATCTCCCTTTACAGTAAACTTTAAGGTTTGTAACTTTTTAGTTTTTTATGCTCAAACAGCAACATTACACACTAACTAAGGTAGAAAAAGTCAAAAAACATAATATGACCCCTTAAAACCAATATAAAGATTTACCTAATATATTAGCCTTTTTATTATACACAAATAAGGAATGCAACCAGATCACATCTGATAAATCCCTCTAATTACAGTTCATGAAAAGGCACAGAATGCAAACAATTATGACATGATCAGTTTGAATTTGTTATAAAAAAATATACTTAGATGTGTTTCTACAGATGCGCTACTGCTACTTATGAAAACAAGCTGTGACGTTCACAATAAATCTATGGTTATAGCGCCACTTAGTGGTCAAGAAACACAACTGCCACCGTGACGAAAAAACACATTCTGGTTACCATCTGTACGTGATTGTATTCGCTTGATACCTGGGCCTTAAGACTGTTGTCACACACCATCGATTCCACGTCCAATGATGCCAAAAGAAACTACAAATAATATACACTCAGTGTCTGCTTCAAAATTACAATCCTAATCTTTTCACCATACCATCCCAGACAGCCAGACAGAGTTTTGTTCTTTTATAAATCATGAAAAAAAACAGCTGTCGGGGACACCGCGTGAGCCTGCAGACTGAGCATTAGTATCTTAAATGTGTGATGTGCATAAACAATGTTTAAACAAAGCAGTCTTCCTTAAAAGTGAAGCGGTATTTCTTGCATCACAATTTAACAATCGGATAGGTATGTGACACAATACCATGGTTGTGCCTTTGAAGGGGCAAGCAGCAAATGTAGTAATGTTTTTTTTACATGAAAGTGTTAGTGGTTAACAGCTATTTCAAACAACTATTCAGTGGCAGATAGGCTATGTAGATGTGTCATAGCTTTGCATTTAAAAATCTGGACTGAAAGTTTGCTCTTTTAACTCTGGGAGGGGTTGATTAACCAGCAGACACCGTTTTTTTTTACAACAGAAATGAGACAGACAGTTACATAACACATTTCAAACAAAAGAGAAAAAATAAAATAGAACTATAAAACATATAAATAATATATTTAATTATACATTTTAAATATTTATTTCATTAAATACACTATACTTCATTTATTTAAGCATATACAATAAAAATAAATAAAGAAAACGTTAATTTATAAATATGAAAAAAATATTTTCAATGAATAGATTAAATTGATACTAATAAGAATACAAAGCAAAATAGCATTGATAGCATTTTCATATATTTTGGAATTTGATTCTATACTGTTTCAGAAATCTCTGACTTCTGATTGCAGACCTTCATGTGCTGACAAATCAGAAACATCTCGTTAATTAAACATGAAAAAATACTTTATACTTGAATCATGTTTTGATTTTGAACACAATGTGCACGTTGTGTTTATGGTGGTTACGGTAGATGTGGCGCTAGGACCCGGGCGGGCTTACAGACAGACAGCATCGGCTTCAGTCCTGGCGACGGCGGGACTCGGTCCCGGGCTGAACTTCCCCCCTCTGACGTCATCCTCGCCGCTCTGGACACGGCGCCGAGTAAAATGCTGCTCTCCATGCCACCGAGGACGGGAATCAATCCATACAGCGGATACAGTAGCAGAAATAGCAAAAAGGTAACGCGAACGTGCGCTGTTTTGTTTTTCTCGTTCACGGTCGTTTCTGTGTGCATGAGTGCAGCTGCAGTGCCCTTGACGAATAAACTTCAGCTTTCTGGTCTATATCTGTTAGTACCTATATCACGAATCTCCGATGCAGTATTTAAAAAACGTTTTGGAGCTGCGCGGGTTCGATTATATATATTTGCCTTTTGTGACTTTGGTTGACGATACACACACACTTACACAAACACATCATGGTTTCGTACCAAGTTTTACTAATCCACAAAAACAAGACGATTCTATAGTTAACTATTAAAAACTTATATGCATACAGTAAAAAAGGAGTCGAAAAAACTAGATGTGCCGATGCTTTATCCTTCAGCTGCTTGGCAATCGGGCAGAATGGGCGTAAGTTTTCAGGGTTGGAAGAATAAAGCGTCCCACCCCTTAAAAAACCCCACCGTGACGCGTTAAAGAGAAGTTGTTAAGTAGTAGTTGAGACGTACAGTGAACGTATTTGGTAGATATTTACGCCTCTTGCGATTTTCCATGGTTGTTAAAGTAGCAAAGCGGTAACTTTTCAAACGAGTAACGCAACGCTCCTGTTATAATCCGTCTGAGAAAGCGCTCTTAGACGCGCAACATAGCGGGACGCGCAACGCTCTTGCGTGTAGTTACTGGAGCGTTCTTGGCGCGTTGCGTCCCGGTGTCCGACTTACGTAATTCAGCACGTACACGTTCCATTGTTTCACCGATACAATTCAAGACATTTTGGCTTATCAAGTGCGAGATTTGACGGAATGTCACACACTTTATACTTCGACAATAATTAGAACGCGCTTTTATATTTTACCACATAGCCTAAAACGTACCAGTTAAGAAACATCAATATAAATTAAATGCGTTGACGTCATGGTATGTAAGAAAACATTACTATTTTTAGTAATTGGTCCGTTAATTAATAGATTCCTAATATAGAAGTATATATAGACTTTTGTAATGTGATGTTTTAGGGTGAATTCAGGTAGTGTCATATACTGATTGAGCACATTAGTGGTCTTGTGTTGAAGGATCACTTTATTTGTGACTGATCAAACAGTTTTGGCCAAGGCAGTATGGGTAAGTGTGGCTCCCTGAGGGTGGTAACAGGTCATACGTCTCATCTGTTAATCACATGTTCATTTCTGACCTATAAAGTTGCTACAGTTGCAATTGTTACAGTTCTTGTATTAACATATATTAAAATGCATAAAAATAGACTTTTTCACAAAATCTTTAGGCTTTTTTTGTAAGGTGTTTAAATATTGCTGACCAACTTTGGCTGAATGTGTTAGATAAAGTGCACCAGTGGGTTTCAGGTGAAGCACATTGACATTAACTGGTTGTATTGTAAATTACATGTATAATTTAACTTAATAGTATTAGAAACAGTTTAAGTAATTGTAAAAAAACCCTTGCAAACATGCAAAAAATAATTGTGCAGTCAGGAATGTCAGGTCACCCACATAAAATACAACACGAACATAATGATATCACTGATGAAAATAGGAGGCCTCACCACAGTACTGAAAACATTTACTCCATTACTAGTTGAAAAACACTTGGCCATTCATGTTAAGTTTAAGTGCAGACATGTGGAGATTCCAGACATATCTTTTACCGTATTACTTCTGTCTGACCCGTCTCTCATTCCTGTACCTGTGCCACAAGATAAAACAAAGGAGAGAACCCAAAATAAACACAAGGCGACGGAAAAGAAAAGGCCTTTGTAAGTGTTAGATGATTATAGAAGCAGATGGCACATGGTTTTAAATTACCACATAGCCTTTCATATGACATCACTCTAAACTTCAAATCCTGATGTCTCTTTCAAAATTTTGCAACATTACAGTGAAGAGATTGTAAGAAATGTTGGTGAATAGATTTCTAATCAAACGTTATTTGTATTTGTTCTTTAGTTATTGCCTACTAGAACACAACAGAAATAATTTTATATTATTTAAAGATTATATTTTAATTGATTATATATTGACACAAAGTTTAAAATGTTCTGTAGTCCTTGAGCACTTCAGTCAATAAAGAAATGTACAAACATGTGTTTTCAGTCGTTCACAGGTAATTAGGTAATTATTCTTTAACTCATTTTTTGTCACTTTGCAAAAATAACTTTATATTCTCCAGAGTGTAAACCCGACAGGTAAATTTGCTCTGAAAGAAACTACATTCATGGCTAGGCCTATATTCAGCATCTGCTATTTGCTGGTTTTATTGGTGCTGGTTTTGGAGTCAGAATTGTTCCAGTCACGTCAACGACAGCAGGCAAGGCAGCAGTAATATTCTCATCAATCTTCTCACCATCAGCTGGTGGATGACTTTTAGATAAGATTCCCTGTTTTACCACAACTGAAATATCTCATTTTAACTCTTTTTTTAATTAAAACTCTAAACGACTAAACTAAACAGACATTTTAAAGACAAACACTAGCTAGTATTTTGGCACATTATTCATTAGAAAACAGTACCATAGACCAATATATGAAAAAAAGTCCTGAATTTGATGTACCATTACTTTTAACACAAGTCTTGTTTGTTTGTTTGTTTGTTTTACAGCAAGCATATGTGTCCTTCAGCCACCAGATGTCACCGGCCAGTCCCAACACAAACAGCAGCAGCACAAGCAGTGCGAGAGGAAGGGAACAGCTAAGCAAAACTAATCTGTACATACGAGGTTTGCATCCAGAAACCACTGACCTAGACCTGGTAAAGCTCTGTCAACCGTAAGTCTCATGGTCTCAGAAGCTGTTTTTTTAGCTACTTACATTGTGCTCATATAAAGAAAATGCAATACAACAAAACATTTCATGTGTTTTTCACAGTAAGGATGATGTTGCTATCACTACACATCTAGACTATTGTTCAAGAATCTTTCACTGAGATTTGTTAAGGAGGTGAAGCATTTAGTGCTGACAGGGTTATGGTTAAAAACTAGCTGCGTAAAGACCCCTTAATGTTATACAAACACACAATTCAAATGCTTTAGTGTTAGATAAAATTGTACGTAGCCGATGTGATTCTTGAAATTTTTACTGTCTATTCTCTTTTAGTGTCCCTTTAATAGTTTAGCCAAACCTTTGGGTGTACTAACTCTGTACACTGATAGTAAACATAAATATGTCTTCAGCCTGCAGCATAATAAGATTCTTTTTTCTAATCTAATTCTCATAATTAAACTTCGGCATGTAACTTGTCCTGCACCATTCATGCAACAGACGACGAAAATGAAAGCTGAAATCATGCGGGCTGTTGAGAAAGTCAGTAGAGAGTCACTGAAAATAGTTTCCCATTTTGTAATTACAGCTCTGCACACTTTTAACCAACTTCTTCAGGTGATTCCTGGGATGCTACTTAAATAGTATAAAGAAGTTCCCGTGAATATCCCTGTAATGTATATAATATACAAAATGTTTTTTTTTGTCATGCTCAGTTGCATTTAAATGTGTTTATTATGTGAGTCCACATTGAATATTGTGCATTAAGACACATCATAGAGAGATATAGAGCGAGGGAGGACATGCAACTTTTCCCACTCGTTTACATTTGCTAGATTAATATGGCATATTTTTCATGTCAGTGTTCTTTTTCATGTCTATACTAACGTTTGTACATACAGTGCTAGAGAAATTGGAAAATACATCATATTGCTTTCACTGAAGAAGTCCAGTTCATTAGCTTTGTTTACCCGCAAATTGGTGAAAACCTGTTCACTCATGTAATTCTCGTAAACATAGACAGTCAGATTGCAGTTATTTTCAAAAGGTCTGTTGAGTCTCATTTCTGAGACCGATACTATCTAACTGTTGAGTTCTATGGGACAGTATACATGTTTTTCACTTTGTGTTCTGTGCAACTATTAAAAATCAAACAGAAGTATACATTAGTATACTGTTTTTTGTATAGCAATGTTTGAGTAACAATTGTTTAAGTAAAAGGCCAGAAGTCGTTAGTTTGCTTCACCAATGTAGTGTGTAGATCTTTTGCTGTATAAGACATTACTGACTGCAGCTGTGATGCGTCAATGACCCTCCAAGTGAGCCTGGGTTCTCCCAAGGTTTTTTTCTCCATATATATATATATATATACATTCATTAATGGAGTTTGGGTTCCTTGCCACCGTCGCCGTGTTGGAGTGCTCAATAGGAGACTGCTGATATTAGATATTACTGATATTAGATATTAGTTATTAAATTAGCATTTATATTTTCCAGCTTGTCATTATGTTTATTCTGCTGTAAAGCTGCTTTGAAACAGTGCTACATTGTTAAAGTGCTATACAAATAAACTTGAACTTGAACTTGGACATGCATTACAACAACACACTGACTGACAGGCGGATGAATGGATAGATTAACTGAATTAATTTGAACATGTTTTCTTTGTATTTATTTAAAGGTATGGGAAGATTGTGTCTACTAAAGCAATTTTAGACAAAACTACCAACAAATGCAAAGGTGAGTGATGACGATCAAACTGATATTCATAACTGTTCACTGTTTTATACTGTTTTATTTGTGTGGATGTAGGTTACGGCTTTGTGGATTTCGACAATCCTACAGCGGCACAAAAGGCAGTGATGGCACTTAAAGCCAGTGGAGTCCAAGCTCAAATGGCTAAGGTAGATGATTAGAAATACCAATAACACTTTACATTAAGTTTCTCTTTATTAAGAATTTATAAAAGTCTTTATTAATAAGGAATAACTAATTCACAAAACGCTTTAGAAATCACTGATAGGCAGTTATAACTGCATGAATAAAATGGGCTAGTCTAATAAAATACCTGCCAAATAGTGAGCCATTTTTACAAATGCTTTCAATAATATTGTGTACCAGGTATTACTCTGAATGTGTTAAATAGTTCTCTAAAAAAGCCTTCAGGTCAGGATGCATATCCACAGAAATTCATAGAAACTGACTGATTGTTCTGAAACTTTAGATCTTTACATTTCTTTTTTACATTACAAACTTGTGTCGAATCAGGAGCATCTCTTTTTATACGTGTACAAGTAACAGATATCAAAAGGTTTTCAGTTGAAATATTGGTAAGGTTATAGAGAGAACAATAATTATTAACCAGTAGTATTATTAACCATAACCATAGAAAAACTAATGTTGTGTCTGAGTTTAAATAAGAAAGAACTAAGAGAGAGGTAAGTGATAGATAAGACATTACAGTTAAATAAAATAAATTTGATCTGAAGTAAGTCGAGTCCAGACTAAATTATAAGCATTTCAAATACTTGCAAGTCTGAAGATTTCTTTGAAGTATGTTCTTGCTCTAAGTCTTAATACAGTTAAAATAAAGGCCTAAACAGGTTGGTCTTGGTTTCATATGTCAAGGGTACTGATGGTTTCAGTATGGGAAGTGGCAGTCAGATACTCAGTTTATTATACCTTTTTATCTCCTTGAACTCCAGTAAACTGAACCACGATGGTAGATCTGCTTTTAAGGTTCTTCCTTGAACACAAACTGCACAGAGCTGAACGACAGAGTAACATAAAAAATCAACCATTTTTGGACCATCCAGCAATGGCAGATTATGACGCCACTCAGCAGTTTCCTGAAGTTACTAACAGCGCAATAGATCTCATTTAAAGAACAAGATTGCATATTATCAGTACACAAAATAAAGTCTGCATAAAAACATTCTAATGGTTTGTTTCTCAATAAATTAGTAGATTTAGGGAATGTTCTTAGATCAACATATGCTGTAATAAATCCCAAGCAGCCTATTAATTGATATTTTCAGAGAAACGTCTACACATGCACACGTGAATTAAAAAAATCTCTTAATAATAAGATTCTGGTCAAATTGACCATATGCCAAAATACACACTTCATAGTTGTTAATTCAGATGTAATTCATATCTTTCTAGCAACAGGAACAGGACCCCACCAACCTGTATATATCTAACCTTCCTGTGTCCATGGATGAACAGGAGCTGGAGGCAATGCTGAAATCATTCGGTCAGGTTATATCCACACGTATTTTACGGGATGTTAATGGCATCAGTCGAGGCGTGGGCTTTGCAAGGTACTTTATTAATCAAGCTAGCTGAACTTATTTCTCCAGTCTGCATGGGAAAACAGTTAAAGTGATCTTATGTTTGGCAGATTTGAGCTGGAAATTAAAGGAACTAACCTCATAAAGTATTATAGCAATGAGTGTAGCATTCTCCATCGGCAGATGTAACTGTGTTTCTAAATAACGGGGAGCTAGAATATTATTGAACGATAGCACACTAGTTTGGTGTCAGATAATGGACTGTGCATAACAGTACAAAGCAGTTCTGCAGTGTGCTTTGCTCATGCGATGTACTTTAAAAAGATGTCAGGAGACCCCTACCTACATTACATCACATGAAATAGCTATAAAAAGTTCCCTTATGACTTATGACAGAACAATTATATCTGACTTTTTACTGCTTTTAAAAAAAACGTGTTAGCTATGATCTGTCTTAAAAATTAAATTTCACAACATTTGCCATCATCAAGTGTTTGTCTCACAGGATGGAATCCACTGAGAAATGTGAAGCCATCATTCAGCATTTTAATGGCAAATATATCAAAACCCCTCCAGGAATGCCAGGTTTACAATTCATAATATTTTACTGTTACTCTATTGTTTATACTGTGTTATTATGCACAACAGGTAAATGAATGTAATGTTGCTTTCTGGCTGTCACAGTGCCCACGGAGCCACTGTTATGCAAGTTTGCTGATGGAGGGCAGAAGAAGCGACAGAACCAGGCAAAATACCTACAAAATGGCCATCTCTGGAGCAGAGAAGGTGATACGGTATGAAAACAAGACTCTAGGGAGTTTTAAATATCACCTTTAAATCTGCACTTATAACACTGACACAAACATTTGATTTTGTCTGAAAAATGTAAATCTTCATCACTCAAAATATCAATGAATATTGGTCGGGGGTTTTACAATATAACCCTGGCATATGTACGGACTTGCAAAAACCTAAACAAAAATCTTTCTTTTGTGGAAGACACAGTGATAAAAATGAGAGAACAGTAACTATTGTGGCTCAAAACAAGAGTAGATTTACTATTTCTGAAGGTGACCGTTGTCAAAGTAAGTAGGAATTTGAATGACTTCAGCACATCTGCAGTTTCTTACACCACTCACACTGATGTGATGATGGTTCACTCTGTACCCGCATACGACATCCTTCCCTGTGTGTACTGGATAGTCTCTGGCTGTGTCCAAAATCGCGTACTGTGACAGTACGTACTGAATTAGAAGTAGAGCCTACTTATCAACCGTCAAACCAGTACGTTCTATATAGTATGAATACGGGAAGTATGAATGAAATTCGGACGTACTACGTCTGCCATTTAATGCATCACGTGACATCCATTCCTCACAGCAGCCCGAACATTTAAAGAGCCCGCCACACTGCGCTGATACCTGTGATGTTTTCCAACAATCTTGCCGTTTCCACCGGCGTTTTCCACAGGCACGCTTAAATCGCTTCAAAAATTAAACATATTTTACAGCCAATTTACAAACATATCCCATCGATTCACGTTGTTTAAAAGTTTAATAAACGAGTTATTTGGACGATGTTAAACAAAGCAATAAAAGCACAAAGCACAACGTTTTCCTGAGATACTAGAACTTAAAATAGCCGCTTTCCGCCATTTTTCTAAAATAACGCTAGCCTCGTCTTCTTCTCTGCTGGCTGACTCAGCCCCGGGCTCATGGGATAGAAAAGTGTCCATCGAATGAACACTTCAAAATCTAGCCGGAAGTAGTAGACCATCCGGGTACTTTTCGCCTACTGTTTTTCGAATACTATGAATTCGGACATACTACTCGCCTCGCATACTGATTTTCGCCTACTATATAGTATGGTAGTATGCGATTTCGGACGCAGCCTCAGTCTCTTTTGGGCCCTCTTCCCCATGGATTCATCATAAACTCAGGGGGTCATAAACTGTCCTGTTTGTGTCCAGGAAGTGAGATCCCTCTTTAGCCCATTCACAAAAAGCCTTGATCCAGTGAAACTGCCGTTAAGCTGTCAAAACGCCATAAGGGGTGTGTCGTAGTGATGACGCGTGATTATCGCGCTACTCTGACTCCAGTATGATATGTGTTATCATCATGTATTTGCCCTGTGCCTTTCATGACTGGAGGGCCGTAGGAGTCTGGATCTTTGACTTGTCGAAAATTGGAAGTAGCAACCTTGAACTTTGATCTGACTTTGAGGCTGACCCTGTCCTGATACTTCCTCCGGGCATTCTGTGCATGCACCTGGTTCCTCCAGGCGTCCTTGTGTGTGGTCCTTCACTCACCTCTAACTAGATGATGAGGTTGTGGGCTAGGGTACCGATGATCCTGGCTAACTTTTTGTGGTTGTAGCTCTGGGCTGGATCATGGGCCATCAGCCGTCTCAGGTTGTCATCCAGCTGCTCTTAGCTGAGATTCTGTGGACAGAGAAAAGCACAAAGAGCCACTGCAAGTCTGTACGTAATTAGTGAGCTATTATGGGTTAAATGCGGTGAAACTAACTGGTAGTGATGCAAACTAGACACGTACTATACTGGCATGTGTGGATAATTAGTGTGGGTATATGCAGGAAAGGGCTCAGAGTAAAATTGCTTATGTGTTATAACCTAATGGATAATTCAGTGACTTAATCAATAAGGATTAATTAACATATTTCAGATAAAATCAAGTGTTTATCAATAGTTATATAATTTTGATCTCCATACATTTGTATAGACCCTTAGGTTTTACATAAAGTTAATGTTTCCTTTTCAGGGAGGAATGACACTCACCTTCGACCCAACAGCCTTACAAAACAGGTAAGTACAGAGGCATTCCCAATGACCAGATGCCTTTTTTTAACATGAGCTCAGTGTTGTTAATACTATTTATGTTTATTACTATTTTCAGGTTTTATTCTCCACAGTACAGCATCGCCCAAAACAGAATGATCGCCCAGACCTCTTTGTCTCCATACATGTCCTCACAAGTTCCGTCCTACCAGGTCACTGTAACTAAAATACATTCTTACATGTATCCAAATGGTTATGTCAGTAAATTCATGTAAACGTTGAGAAATGTGCACTTTACAAAGCTTAGGCCAATCTAGGCCTATTTTTTATTTTTGTTGAAATACTGGACACAAATTGAATGTTTGCCAAAGCTTACAGCAATCAGAAAGAAACAGACTGAGTCACAGCATGTGTTCATATTAGACTGGAGAAACTGTGGGAACTATGACACATCATTAAGTGCTGATGGATAAACAGGCAAAGATAACTAATATTTAGTGAGATTATGTAGGTTTGAAGTCTAAACACAGAAAAGCCATCAGTGTGTTTTAATAAAACCTGGATTACTGATTAATTATCCAACGGCTCAGTTTACTGATGTGTTCTGGTAATGTGTGTAATGTGTGGAAAATAGTTTCTTTTCAGCACATTATTTGTGTTGTGTGTGTACCAGTGTTGGATGAGCTACTTTGAAAGTTTAACTTTTACAAGCTACCCATAATTTGAAGCATTTGATCCACTTCAAAGGTAGTTCGCTACTTAAAGCTTGGGTAGGTAATTTTGTAGAGGCTAGCAATAGGTTACAAACAGGTTACAAACATAACCTAAGGTGTTCCATTTGAGGGAAACTCAAGGCAATGGGGAATTGTATACCCACTATGTCACACTGAGGAAAGTGCCTGCCCTCCAGGCTGTAAAACATTAGCACAGACTACTTTTACTACTATTTGTATTGCTATATATAGTATTTCGTAACCTGTCTTTGGTATTGTGTATTAATTCTGTCTCTTTCTGCAGATGCACAACCCTCCTGGATGCACCATCAGTCATACCTCATGCAGCCCACTGTGAGTGATCGCATATGTCTAAACATCCATGGAGTTATGTCACCTAACTGTAGATAAGTGCTATTTTAACACAGATCTTGCCTCATCCCTTTAACAACAAAAGCAGTTCCACTGTTACCCATGTGGTGTGGATAATGGGCTTCCAACATCTCTTTATCTCTGAAGGGGCCTGTTCTGACCCCAGCGATGGATCACTCCATGTCCATTCAGCCCACGTCTATGATGGGACCCCTGACCCAGCAGATCGGTCACCTTTCGCTTGGCAGTGCTGGCACGGTGGGTGGCAATGAAAACATTGAAATGAATGCAAATAACTATTTGTTTAACTGTTTTTTTGTCTACAGTATATGACTAACACAGCAATGCAAGGGACATATATCCCACAATACACCCCAGTGCCTCCCTCTGGTGTTGCTTTAGAGGTATGACAACTGCAACGTTGACCATCCATCACACATAATGGCTTAAATTTGGGACAATATCCTTTTACAATAAATTCTTATGTATTGTCCTGCAGGAAACCAGTGGACAACAGCAGGCCCTGGAAACGCCTGCAGAAAACACAAATTACACCAATTATCAACACAGCAAATAAAGCTACGGTAATAATCTGTTTTACAGTCACCATACATGAATGTTTTATCATTTTAGCATGCTATTTTCCTTTTTTAGTGAAGCCCTCATTTGTTCTGACATTTGTGCACTAATAAAAATGAATCTTAGTCTTTCAGTACAAATGGAATCTGGCTCAACAGTCTACAGTAAAAATATGCTGTACTTATTGATAATTATGAATGAATTAATGACAATGCTACATTACATTCAGTATTAGCTTATTTACGTTTTGTTAAAGAATATTTTTTGTTAAATAATTTTATTTTGGTGTTGGTAGAGGCTATGGGATACATAAAACACCAAAGTTAAACACCACTATACTGTACTACTATTTACAGTACAGTACTGTTTCATATTT
Source organism: Beaufortia kweichowensis (assembly GCA_019155185.1). NCBI lineage: Eukaryota > Metazoa > Chordata > Actinopteri > Cypriniformes > Gastromyzontidae > Beaufortia > Beaufortia kweichowensis. The sequence continues at coordinate 13,058,028 of CM032813.1, forward strand.
ACACAATGTGATGCACAAATGATTAATTTCAGTGCTTAGGACAATGTCCGAACTGAAATAGTGGATTTATTACATTAAAAAATGCAGTGAGAAAAGGAAATGCGTAAAACTATTTTTGCATGTCACTATTTATAGTTTTGTTCTGTCTGTTTTTTACCCAGTGTAAGTCCTCTGGAAGGTGCTGCTCAGCGTTGTGGACATTGAAAATCTCATGGAGATTCACAAATTACTGCAAAAGTACAAGAGGAGACACTACTCAAAAAGTGTGTGTCTTTTTTCAAAGCAGTGATTAAAGACATCACAGTTACACAACTCCTTTCTCTTCAGGAGTTCTTCTACCAAGGGTGGGAGACTGTGATGTATCTTTGACCTATTTTGATAACAAAACAGAAAAAAAACACAAGATCATATGATTTAGAAAAGAGTAAAAAAACACCATGTGTTCTTTTTATGCACATCATGGCTAATTGTTATTTTTTTAAGAAATAATTATTTTGTATAGGGTAGGGGCTGAGAAATTCACAGCGTGTCATTTATTTGTTTTTGTAAAATATGCAACTCTTTATTTTTTAGATTTGTCTTCAGTCAGCAGCAATGAGATATTTTTGTACAGGTTAAAATGCTAACAATGCATTTTGTTTATTATTTGTTGTTTGATATTTTACTGTTACTAGAAAAACCACTTAAAGCCACTTTGTCTTAGTATTTTTAAAATATCCGCAGAGAAATCACTATAAGGTAGTCGCACACCAAACGAGAAGTGTTACGTCATGACTAGGACAACTGACAGTTTTTTTATAAACCTGCCGATATGTTTAGTTTATGTGATTAAATCGTAATAGTGCCATCTTTCCCATTCTTTCCCAACAGATCAATAAATCTTGCAGAAGTCTGTATGTACAATAACAACAATTTGGTCAAATATCATGTGATTTCTGATTAACTATGTGAGTGGCTCAATCATAGTTTTTATCGGAAAATACAGACAATCATTATTTATTGATCATTTTAATATTTTTATCAAAAATCAAACCAATACTTTTGTCTAGGATTTTATTTAATATTAGTTATACCAAAAAATAGAATATTTATATGTAACTAATATTCACAGGTTACATGATCAATTTCAGTGTAAGATATTTAAGCATAAATTTGGTGAAATATAATAACAATAATGACTATAATAAAAAGTTTGTTTTTTCCATGTAAGTTTAAGAGTGTTATATTTTGAAATTATACATATTCCCTTGATATTTCAACAAAAATACGGTGTGCTATTGTCATATTGTATTTTTAGTCTAATACGTAATGTCACCAAAAAATGTAATTTGCATTTGATTGTGCATTCTAACATAAAGAGGCGTTTATTTTTGTTTTACAAGATAGATGTCTAGAAAAAGTGACTTCAAGTGGTTTTCATTTTGTTAGTTTTCCAAATATTTTTTTAGAATTGATAATAATACAGCTTGGGAAAGAAATGACATCACTTCAATTTTGCCTTTCTATATGTATTGCAGTGGTTGCATTAAAGTGACTGCTGAATTATGAACAAAAGCAAAACTACAAGGTCATTTAACAGTGACGTGAAGGATACAAAGAAAGCTGTGGTTAAAAATCAGGGTTATTCCATCAAATATTCTTTTGAATTCTACTAATATTTAAATTTTATGCATTTGGCAGACACTTTTATCCAAAGCGATTTACATTGCATTATACTTTACATTTTTTCATGAGTATATGCATTCCCTGGGATTAAACCCATGCCCTTGAAATTGCTAGCACCATTCTCTCGCCAACTCATCTACTCAACAAAAAACTGAAAATAATAGTGGTCTCTTAATTTTTCCAGAGCTGTATATTGACCTGACAAGGCTTTTCATATCTGTAGCACTCTCCTAAAACTTAAGAAAAATGAGTCAGTAAAAAACAACTAAAGTCCTTTTATATTACACAGTTTTGTTTGGAAATGTTTTGATAAAAGAAGGATGTTAAGATATTTTACTATAAAACAGATATTTTTTTATTATGGCATTATGTATACAGTGACGTAGCCTCATCAGGATTTTGGTTGTGTGTACAGTACAGATATTTGATGGTGCTCTGGTGTAACACATGAGACGTGCAGAAGAAAACATCTAAAAATTATGTGTTTTGGACTGTTCTTAAAAGCATTTTATTGAGTTACTTCCACTTTTGTGTATCGTTTTGTTGTTTTACTTGAATACTTGGCCAATCATGATGTGTACATTATGAAAAGTTTACATCTGAAATGAAACAGAATAATACCTTAAAAGAATGTTATTTCATGTTGTTTTCATCCAGTTTGAGATCTAGACTAAAGTGCATGGTCATATAACCACAAAGTCATGCCACTGTTACAATCTTTAAGGGTTAGCCGTTAGTGCAGTTTACATTAAAACTGATTAGATGTTTTAATTAAACTTTGCAAATAAGAAATAAGAACTTTAAAATGCAAGTTTAAGGAATTTAAGGCGATACCTCATCTCTACAACAAATTTTGCAAATATTCCTGTTTCCAAAGAATGAATTTATTTCACCTACTGTACCAAAGATAGCAGTACATCCACAATAAAGCATCATGCCTATGTGATTTAGATCGCTGTTTCATACTTTTACCTCCAATATTTTATTGAAACCTGTCTTTAGAAATGATTATGGATCTGATGAGGTCAAAAATAAAAGTTTGAGTTTGTTGGATGCGGAATATATCAAAGTCATGTTTTTAGCCATTTGCTTTGCTCAATAATGTGATTTTATAATAATGAGTTGGATGTTATGTTAGAAAATACTATTATTTACTACTAATACTACTATTATTAATAGTATAATACTATTATTAAAAAAAGTTATTTCCAAGAAAACACCATGCCACCAATGGTTCTATTTTTGTGTTTTTATATACCTGAAACTGAAATGTAGTTCAAATAAGGCTAAAAACATCAAGAAAGTTGCTATTTAAAACAAGTAAAGTTCTTATAATTACTGTTAATAGTACTACAGAAATAAACTTGACTTGACTTGAGTAGACGACATTAAAAACAGAGCTAAATTTAGTTAAAGTCTTTGCTTACTTTAACTAAGTTAACAAACTTCATCAAAATAACAGTTACACTTTGATTGTGCAATACTCACAATACTAATTATGAATAAGCATTTTTTCATTATTAGTTTATATGGCTCACTATTTGGTAAGTTTTAGATAAAAGCTGATCTTTGTATTCATGTATTTTACCTGCTTAAATAATGACTAATGAATATATTAGCAAATTACTTAATGTTCCTTAAAATACACCTTTAGAAATTATTTTTTAAGGGAACCTTAATGTAAAGTGTTGCCCAAAAAATGTGTGCAAAGCATTTATGTTACATAACGTATAGACGTACGTAAAAAGAAAACAAAGCAGAAGCATTTAATGAAAACTAGCCTTTATTACATACAGTGAATAATCTATTAACTGTTTTAGATAGCAGAAGTGCTCTGGTATTTTACTTTGTCTACTTTCTACACCATCAATCAATAATATACCAAATATAATAGTACTTGTTATAAACTGTAACAATATAGCAAAAACAAGACAGTTCATTCAGCATATACAAAAAACAGGTAAGTAAGACTTCATCATTTCACAAACAATGTGATCAGAATCAAACACAGCAGCAGACAGTATATAGAGTTACACATGCCCTCATAAACACACATTTAAAGAGCAGTTAAATAAAAACCAAACATTTTCAACAATACAAATAATATAGCATTTCTTTTATTTATTTCTTTTATTTTTAACTACAAATGTATTTCGCTTTCTAGGGATATGTGATACTATTTTACTTATTTTCCACACAATCACTCAACGACACCACTACTTTGCTTATAAAATCTTACATTTCTTACATTGAATCATTGCTTTACTAAGAGAAAACATAATTAATAATTAATAATTTATGATGAATTAAATATGTGTTGTTTCTGGATATTACGTGTTGGGGCAGAATACTTATAGAAAAGTGTAATAACATTGTGTATATCATATTACATATTATAACAATGTATATTTATGTTGTCATGGTATATTATCAAATGCAGCACCACATTTTCCTGATATCCATTTTAGCATGATTAAGTTTATAAGCCTAATAATGTATAAATGTTGTTCTGAAAACATCTTTCAACTGCTTCAAAGCTCTTAATATTGTACACGATAGAAAAAGTTACTACCAACAGTGGCTTATTGTCTGTCATTACCGAATAACTGCAGCAGGAATGTGAACACGTACACAATATCCAGGTAGAGACTTAGAGTTGCAAAGATATATTCTTCAGGATTTATGGTGTGTTGCTTGTTCCCCATCAGCAGCTGTGTATCAAATGCCAAAAACTAAAATAGTGTGAGAGATACAAAAGAGAAGAGAACAGATTATTTAGCGTTATATCACCTAACTCACATGACACAAACTCATTGTTTAAAACCATAATCCTGTCTAAGATAATCTATGCTGCTTGCTTACCATGGTGAAGACAACAGCTCCTATACTGGCATAGACAGCATGTAACCAAGGAACCTTACAAGAGAAAACAGTTCACATGTAAATACTGTAGATTCCAGAGTTTCACTAATATCACATTTAAGAAGACCCGTGCAGTTATATGTCAAACTGAAATATCAGTAAGCTGGCAAATTTCATTCATATACATTCCCAATCCAAAGTTATGTGTGGAAAAAGCACATTTGAAGGCAGATTTGTTTTGCAACACAACAATGTTGGTTACAGAAGATTAAAGAAAAACACAAGTCATTGTATAATCACACTTCGGCCTTTAAAAAAGCAGCTAAGAACATGATTACCAATCCATTAATCCCTTAATCCACCAGGTTTTGGTGGAGGCGCTAATTTACAAACCGCACCAAAGGGTCATATCTGAGGGACTGGGCAAACAACCAAGTCGAAGAAGAATTTTATAGTTCTAATCTTTATTTTTACTACTGGATACTTACATAGCCAAAGGGAACCACCAGTCCCATTACAATAGCAGAGAAAAACATCACCATGCATAAAATAAGGAGAAGACCTTGGAAAGAGGTGATGTCAATCTATGGAGATACAAATATCACTTTAAATACACCTGTGTCAGTGTGTGTTTTCACTTAAAGGCATAGTACACCCAATGAAAATGTACATACTCTCACACAAGATGTATATGACTTCCTTTCACTAGTGGAACATAAATGAATAAGTGTTTATTAAAATGCTGTTATGTTATCTTATCTTCTTTTGAGGCACCAAAATGGGATAGAAAAGTGACATCAATAAGTACATACATTCATAATTAAAGCAATCTAAATGAAGTGAAATGATATGCTTGTGGGAAAATATTGTACATGTAATATTGTGACCTTATTTAGCAATAAGTGTGTTGCTTATCAATGAAAACATACAGATCAGTCAAATATGGGCAACACTTTGATAACTTGAAATCTTGTTTTTTTTTCACACACACAAGATATTGAAAGTTATCAACATGTTGCCATATTTCAGTAAATTATTTTCTTTATCTGAAGAAAGGAAGTCATATACAGCTGGAGGGTGGATAAATGATGAGAACATGTTCATATTTGTGTGAACTATGCATTATGCACCATGTTTTAGCTGTACATTTGTGACCGAAAGTGAGCAAAACCCTTGAAATCCCCATTTCTAAAAATGCTTTAAAAATGTAGTATAATTCTTTGTGTTATTTCATGATTTTCTCACCTTGCTTTGAAAACTAAAGATGGTTACACAAAAACACACCAGAGCGGTGATACCAACACACAGCACTACAGACTTTGTGTTGTAGAAACTGTTGGAAATAAAAGAAGAGAACATTATGGCGAGAACATTAAGTGAAGAAGACATTAAATGACGTAAAAGAGAGAAAGTCCACATAAGCTAATAGACATTTTATCTTTACCTGGAGATAAAGCCCAACATGCAAGCCATGCTTAATGTCTACAGACCACAATATTAAAAAAAAAGTTAAAGATCAGCAGAGAACGTAGACCCGAGTAAAGGAAGCAGATGGATTAAATTGTCAGATACTTACAAAAATAGTAAGAAGAATGAGATTCCAAGGAAATTGTCTCCTGTATCACAGAAAAACAGATAGCACTACATTACTTGACTTTTTTCTTATTTTCAGTATGAAAGAATGTTTAACTAGTATATAACCATAACAACTAACCTCAAATCACCACAACATGCCAATGAGATATATCGTGATAAGAAACAGAAGACTGTAAAATGAAAAGAAAACTACTGTATAAAGACCAGTTGCTACTACACATAAAGGACATTTGTATGTGTTTCATGGTGCATATGTCAACACAGTGCCTTTACAAACCTGTATGAATGTCTTTATTCTGTAGAACACAAAAGAAGATATTATGAAGAATGTATGGACAGAAAACAATTCTTAAAATATCTTCTTTTGTGTTCGGCAGAAAGAAGTCTGAAAAAAGTCATATACAGGTTTGAAGGACATGGCCAATAAAGTGATCAAATATAACTTTAAGTACAATATGTGGGTACATTAGGAACATGTTATTGCATTTAACATAAATGATCAAATCAGTAACAGTTTACATACTTGGATACGGAGTATAAAACCGGATGTGTTTGAATAAATATCCTCACTGGAGCGCTAAATAAGGGCAGATAAAGTAGATTATTATCAATTATTATCAAAATCAATTTTGCAATTAAAAAGAAATACTGCTTAAGGATAATCATTAAAGTTAAATCATTAAAATCATTTGTAATATTAATTCCACATCCAAAAAAAAGAAATGTTATGAAGTAACTCACTAGAATGTGAAGAGAGTGATGACTGCTACTGTCATAAAGAGCTGAAGCATCAGAATTGAATATACCTGCAAGAGTAAGAGTGATTATATTACATATACATGTATATATATATATATACACTTAATTTTAGTTCTTTTTGTATTAATTTTAACATTACAAATGTGTCAGTAAAAATAAACGTCTTGCAATATTTAAATTGGTAACACATTTTCTCAAACAAATGTTTCTCAGTGTCTGGGGATTTGACAGGCAAAATATGTTTTTCTAAAATATATTTAAGCCCCCCTAAAAATTGGCCCCAATTACAGACATTTCAGTAGACTGTATTATTTTCTTTAAAATCTGTGAAATTTTAAAGTCTAGTGTATAAATATTGATATCCAGATGATGAAGGGTCTTTGCTGAACATAATAATATCAATGTTTCAATTATTCAATTTTTTAATTTTTTTATGATGAAAAAACAATATTATAAATGTGACAATACGGATGCGATGCCTTGGAAGTATACACTGAATCTGTTACAATCAAGTTACAAAAGGAAAATGTGACATGTTCATCACATTTATATAAAACACTGCACAGTTGGACATTTTTGCCTAAGCAAAGTAGCATAAACCTCTAAAATGTTATGAAGGTTTATAAACTGATGAGGCAAAACAATGCTCTATCATCCCCTTGTTAATCAGGAAATTACCATTTCCCTTCTTGAACACAGTAGAACACAGACATTTTAAAAACGCTGCTTGTACTGCACCACCTTGAATAATATGTATCAAACAACAAACCTACACAATTTAATGAGAGTGGTTATAAACAATAAAGTACACACCTAACTTTTTTCATGGTAAAGATGACTATTGCATTGAATTCCCCCCCACACACAAACACGCATCCACATTTTATATTTCATAGACATGTTTTTTAGATCAATTTATGATGACTACCTTTCGTATAAAGATTTGTCTAATATACATGTCATCCCAGGAAAAAGTTCCAGCACCATAGTAACCAGGACACCCTGTAAAAACAATGAAAATATAAACCAAGAAAATATAATATAGCTTTAGAATAGAAAGGAAAACATAAAAATAAAATGAAAAACATAAACCTGCATTTGCCTCTTCATAGCTTGGAGGCATATTTCCTGTAACAGTCTGAACCGGAGTGACCTGTAAATACAAACAAATAATTATATATGAAGAGGATCTGGATTCTGGATTAGAAGGATCCCGTGTTTTGCTTTGCAGGATTTTTGTTTTTTTTAAAGCAAAATTGGCCTGGATCACCCTCATCCAGATACACACTTTTTCAGATGACCAAATTCAGTGTTCTTAATGGGACCACAAATATCATGTGTCGAGGTCCTGATCATCCTGACAGAGTTTATTTTAAGATAACAACCGGCTGGCTGTACTTTATCCCTTACTTAATAATCACCATTACAATCACATGAAAAAATACTATATTATACAGTACACACTATAATAAACTGTAATAAACTTCCTAAGATACTCTAGTGTTTTCTTTACTATAGTTAACACTAAATTATACTACAATTAAGGGCAATGATGAACAATAATAATGTTTTATTCCTGCAGTCTGCTGTTTATAAAGGGCAACGAAACCCTCTTTTTCAGCTCTGTTCAGCTTCAGGTTTACTTTGAAAAATTAAAATGGGCGTGTGAGAATGAAAGGGAGTTGGCAGAGCGAACATATATCATATATTCAGCTGGATCACTGTCTGCCAGTATAGTTGTAAGAAAAAGCATGCCACATTCCTGCTCCTGTTATTGTTTCAAACAGATTCCCCTCGTATGGAAGATCGTGATCATTTAAGTCCAATTGTATTGTCACTACACTGGCCATCTATTAAGCACCATATACATTTCACAATCCTCCAAATATCATTAAATGGTTAATAGCATGAACTACTTTGTGAACAGATCGCAGTCCATTGCGCACATTGTGGTGGCAAAATTCTGATCCCAAAATATCAATATCTACCATCGGTAGACTTCCCGACTTCCCTACACTCATATTTTAATTGTGATGACTACGAAACTGATTAAAATATTCTTACCTTCTTCTGTGTCATCTTTCTTATCAGTTAGCAAACAAAACCAAGTAGTTATTTTCTTTCCTTTAACAGAGTATTGACTCCTGAGTATGGTTTAGTTGTCCAGACAGCATATGTGCTTGAAGTGTGCTTTATACTATCCATTTAGGTTAATCTCTGTCACATTTACATCTTCCCCCCACCACAGGGCTTTAGAGCTTATTCTAGCAATGTCCCGGATGATATGATAAGAGTGAATACTGACTAACGCCTCCAGAACACAGGAGTTCATCTAAAACTCTGAAAAACAAATGTTGTGGTGTGGTAGAAGGTGGTTAAAACAATGCCAGCTAAAGACGGTCCAAGACCGAAGAATCATTTTTTAATTTACTTTTTAATTTACCCTTATATTAACTTCTCTCATGCATGCATGTTAGCAAGATGATGTTTTGTTTTGTTATGTCACAGTCACAATCTGTGAACTGGTGATTTCATTGTTTTTGTAAGACCGGATTAAAAGAACAGTGATAATGAGATGTGTGTTAAGACCGATAAAGGTTTAAAGGTCTATTTCAGAAGTGTCTGGAAGTTTCTATATCAGTGGTCAAAACTGTAATTTGACTGATGTAGGATTTATTGATTGACTAATATTCATTTTACGTCTTTAGAGAGATGTATTCCAACATGTTATTCTGAGGTGCCGTCTATTGTTTTGCCAGAAGAAGATGCTCTTATCTCTCTCTTGTTTATCCAATGTGCATATTACATTTAGATTACATTTACATTTGAAGTTTGTGTATTCGTTTTTTGGCTTACTACTGTAACACGACTGCGCACACATGTGGCTGTGGGTGCCAGAGATGTTCACAAGTCTTTAATTGCAAGTCTGAAATCGAGTCTCAAATTATTTGATGTTTTATCACAATAAAACTCTCAAAAATTGGATAGAAAGTTATTATACATAATAGACAAAATATATGATCTTTGGAAAATGAGAGATCTAATTAGTTTTTGTTGAACGTGCCTACAGAGGTAGTACAGAGTCAATGTATTAAAATACAAAAATACACGCAAAATTATTCATTGGAGTACACCAATTCATATTCAATGTTTAAACTTTTATGAATATACAATACAATATTGAATAAACGTGTAAAGGATAGGATCAAACCTATGACACTGGCATTATTAACACCATGCTCGTACCAACTGAGCTACAGCAAAGACTTATGCAAACAAGATGTTCTCACACTGACAATGAGTAAATTATTTTTTATGCTTGTATTCATTTTTGTTGTTATTTTATTATACAATCGTAATTAAGCTTTACACAAACAACTATCTATTACAGAAATCTTTCTTAGAAGAAAAGAAACTGCAAAGTGCACTTTTCAAATTCAGTTGAAAACATCTCTATCTGTGGCCATGCAGACGATGTTGTTTGACTATAAGATTCTAGTGCTTCTTTTATGTCATGGGCAATTAGTTGCCAGTCTTCAAGGCAATAGTTTGTTTGAAGACACCTAGGCTTTCTAGTAGACCTCGATAGAACCAGGAGCTAAATGTTGCTCATGGGAAGAGGCGCTGTACATTCCTAATCTCACCACTAGAGGTCACTATCACATATTGATTTGGGACTTCATTAGTAACTGTTCGTTTTTAGATGCTGTATGTGCCCCTGGTTTTCAATGTTCTTGCTCCCTGTTCAGATGCATTGACACCATTGATTACACCAGAGTCACGATAGTAAAACACACACCAAAGTTTTGACACCAAAGAGCCTCACTGTTTTTATGAGGAACAGCCAATGAATGGCTCAATTGTTCTTACTTTGCACATTCATCTTGGATATGAGAATGTGTTTAGCACCAAACTTTACACTTTAATGTATATTCATAACAGTAATCAAATGCTTGCATGAAGGCCTGACAGATTACCAAATGAAATAATGGACAGAACGACAATGTCTGTCTAGCTGTGATTTCTAAAGAAGTCTTGCTTTTGGTAGAAATGTTAAAATTGCTTCCATATGTGCATCAAACTGCTTTGCCACAATTTAGACTCCTCCTTTTCTTAACCCAAAGCAAAAATAGACGTTCCATTTACAGATGGAGGAATGGAAAACAGTGCAGGCTTAAACGAGGGAAAATGGGGGGAAAGAAAAAAACCCCGGAGAACTGCAAAGTAGACGGCAGTAAGACAGTAATAGCAGTTGACAGACGAGAGTTCATAGCAGGTTCACGATGACATCATCAGCTGATTTAAAAAACATGTCTCATTAAACACATGTAGTTGTTTAACAGACACACAACTAAACACGCAGGCGGCATTATTACTTTAAACCAAATTTAAACATTTTCTGGAAAAAAAATGTTTCTGTGATGCACAAAACTTGCCACCACTATGCTGAGTTGTTGTGGATGTTCACTAGGGTGTATTCTGTATGCTTGATGTTACAAAGACCTGCTTGGTCTTAAAGTCCAGGCCAGTTTATGTGTTACTGTTTTACCCTTTATATTTTTTCAAACTTCTCTCATGTTAGGAGAAATGTGCAAAATAATGTAACACGAGGTGCACAAGCATTGTAGTTGTAGTATGTTTGAGTATGATAGTTAATGTAATCTTAAGAGAAGTGTGAAAAATTTGTTAAGCACACTTTCATCTTAGCATACCTTTCAAATGTATTGTTTACAATTTTAAAAACTGGTGTTATGCTAACAAAGTTTAAAATCCTGCCGATTTACAAATGATGTGTGCTTCACTGAAAACTAGCACTGATGAGGCAGGATGCTTGCTCTTGAGTCTTTGTGTCAGATGCAATTATTTATAGCCAAACCATAACACAAATAACACTAATACAACAGCATCCATGCATCCAAACACAACCAATATAATCTATATGACCACATCATGAACCCCATCAGTTAAAACAATTATAAAATGTATTTCGTACATGTTTTTTGTCATCTACTCTATACTTTTATATATTTATATAGGCCTACATTTTAAGTATTTTTTACATTTTTTATATATCATATTCTGAATTACAATGAATCTAATTTCCTTTCAGGAATAGTTAACCCAGAATTAATCCAAATTTATCCAAAGTGACCTACAAATGAGATGAGCAATAGCATATCAAGAAAAGGGCAACAGTGTGTAAGAGCTGTGAATTGGTTTTAGTTAACCTAACGCAGTACACAAAGCTACTGGATAGTTTTTCTTTGTTTTTTTTAATAGAAAGGAAAGAGAGAAGGAAAGAAACAGAAATACTGTAAGTGCTAGCATTAGTGGGTTAGGTGTTGATGAAAATGCTAAGTTTTAGCTGATTCTTAAAGATGATCCTGTGAGGATAGTCTACCAGCGGGGTACATTCCTATAAAAGGTGCGTGAGAGAGATTTTGTGCCTTTTTAGTGCCGATTGTTCACTAGAAGAACACAGACATCTGGCAGGCACCGATGTCTGAATCAGAGAGTGGAGGTATGATGGTGCAGAACCAGTGGTCTTTTTTAAGATAACCATAGCAAGCCGATGTAAGCTGACAAAGAGAGGTGTGACGTGTGCTTTCTTCGGTTCATCTGTAGAGGTTTGACTGAACACGATGGAAGGCCAGCCAGCAAAACATTGCACTAGTCCAGTCCGGAAGGAGCCAGAGCCTAGACGAGGACTTGTGTAGCATCAGTAAAAGCGTCAGCTAAATGCCTAAATGTAAATTAACTACTCCAAGGTTCTGGATGATGTTATGGTAGATTGGCCAAACTGATTGGAAAAGTTGATCGATTCGGCATAACTTTTCCAATCAGTTGGAATCAGTTGAACATATATTAAATAATATTCTAGCTTCCTAGCTTTAAAATGTAATTAAATGAGGCAATAGGTTTTAAAGCCCCCAAAAGTGCATTTATTCTCTATAAAAATAAGCCATGTGACACCAGGGGTTTAATACATGCCATACTTCATATTTAAATGTCAACATTACAGATGAATAACGACCACTCAATATAGACACTCGCTTACAGATAAATAATAACTGCCTTGTCAGGTCCAAGTCAGTAATTTAGTTGCAAGTGTTGGAACACAGTCACGAAACATGTGAAAAAAAATTGATTACAGTAATGACATTACAAATCTAAGAAGAGTCAGGATATTATTTAACATAATTCTCACTGTGTTTGGCTGAAGAAAGAAAGTCATACACTGTTAAAAGGTTTTTACTCCCTTACATTTTTAGATACAATCAAATTGGCTTTTATGTAGTGGCAGGGCAGAAAGCCAGGGCGAAGCTGGGGAAACTGGAGAGCACCGGGGTGGAGCCAGTGGTGAAGGAAACCAGAGCACAGGAATTTCAGGAGCAGCCATCTTGACCAAGACAGGACATGCAGGGAACTCTAGAGCAGACTCATGGGCTTAAAGCAGCCCAAACACAGAAAATACAGTCAAGGGACCACCAGAGACCACCTCACTTGGGACCTTAGGGAACATCAGACTTGGGGCCACAGGTACCACTGGGCTTGGGACCACCAGAAAAATGGGACTTGCTATCATTATAACTGGTCATTATTGTGATGGGCCCAGCTTTGTGGCCACAGGAGCTTGGTGCTCCACTGCCACCCCCACAGTGAATGAGGACCCAGTGACCCAAAGGGCATACTCTAAGCACTCATTTAGCAAATGTCAAGGACCATCACGGGCAAGTGTGAATTTGAATAGTTGGTAGCATAAGAAATCTATTAAAGCAAAGTCTAGGAGGTCAGTGTCTTGGATATGGTCCTCACGGGATCGAGTTCCATGGTAGAGACTAACGAGGGTGATTGCTGGGGCGAAATCTTCTGTGACGACTGCATAAAGACAACAGGGTAGATGATCTAAGTGCAGTCTTTAGGATAATCTTGAGGGCTAATCCAAGGACAAAAACCAAAACGCAGGCAAAGGGTCAACACAGACAGAAACCACAGGGATCTGGGAAACCATGCGGAGAACACTTACAAGACTTTGCAAAAAAAAAAAAACACAGGGTTTATAAAGACAGATACTAACAGGGTTAACAAGACACAGGTGAGAGTGGTAACTGATGATAAGTGGCAAAGGCTTATAGCAAATGTAGTTTGGGATGATAATTCAGGTGATGTGAGGAGCGCCCTCTGGAGGGGTGGAAGAGCACATCAGCTGGTAGCTATAACAAACATATGTTAAATAAATGTGTTAAACAATTTTACTTATTTACAACTCACCACTGGTCAATTTACTTGGAAAGCCAATTTCAATGTACTTAAAAATTTAAGACAACAAATCGTCAGTTTAGACCCAACAACCTGCTGCTGCTCTCAAACTTAGTCATAACTGATATGATTTTACACGTTCTGACCCGGTTTTACACACGTTTAGACCTGGGTGCTCCTGAATCCCTTCTTCTTAGCAGCTACCATACCATAGCATTAGCATTGAGTTTCCCTTGAGCAGAACTAGTAAAATAAAATAGGGAGGGCATAAACGACAGAGCGAATGAGGAGGTGAGAGAGTGAATGTGGGGTGAGTGAAAGAGAGAAAGTGCTGAATGCAACAGGCTTCTTTATCCAGAGCGAGAGAGAAACGGCTAAAGTCAACTGAGCTTCACTCATCCGTTTAGTTCAACTCTGTCGCTCCATCTGCCCACCAGAATCCCCACATCAGGTATGTCTGATATCATAATGTTTTGAATGTTTTAATGTACATAAAGTAGAGAATAAGAGAGACATGTCAGAGCAAGAATACATGTGTGTGTGTGTGTGTGTGTGTGTAAATCAATGACATTAAAACCGAAAGCAAAAGAGATTACAGTAGAAAGATGGAATTTGATCACTGTTTTGTACATTTGGCTCAGTTTTGTTCTTTCGCTTCTGTCTGAAGAAGGTTGTCTGAGGGACTCTCCAGATGTGTATATATTTATCCCTACACAAAAACAACTCAACAAAATCTTTTATTACCCAAAACTGCAGTGACCACAGCCCACTGTTTTATTTATGGACATAGAATTGGCTATATGCATGTCATGTCTGATTAAGGCATAATATACATTACAAATAATATTAAAAGAGTTTGTGAAATATACTTTCATAATTTATTTCAAAATACACTGGTTATTGCAGTTAATATTACAGTTATACAACATTGTCATAAAGAAGGTAAAATGACACAAGAAAATTGTTGTGTCTTTTAGTTTTTTGATGCTTGAAATGATTCTTATACTTTTATACTTTTAAATACTACTGCTTATGCTCTTATAATTATTCTTACAGTTAACATTACAGTTCAGAACATTTAACTGTTTAGATATTTTAAACATATAAACATTTTTAGATTTCAATGTATTGTTCATAGTGGCAAAAACACACATTCATGAGAACAGTCAAATGAGATTCCAGCTCTTCACACAATTAAAAATCTTTGTCATGTTGTAGTTTTATTTTTTAAGCTTATTTCATAGCTTTGTATAGGTTTTAATCCTATATTAATGTATTTTATATCAGCGATAAAAATTGCAGTAATTGTGGTTACTCTGAGGAGTTTTAATAAGATACAGCCAGGACTGCGTGCATATACGTGTGTGTAGTCTTTTTTTGAAAAGCTACATTTTATACTTTAATAAATGACTTGAAATGTCAAGCCGTAAACATCATCATTATTATCATTGTTATTCTGATTGTACATTTGTTAATGTTCAATAATAAATACCAGCTGTAATTTGTTTTAAAACATACCATGAAAGTGTGTAAACAGAATGTTTTTGTGTACACGAGCAGAGTAATGTTCATGTGCGTGTAGTCAATCAGTCAATCTGTCAGCTCAATGTCTCACGGTCAGCATTGTTTTACATGACGGTTGTCATTTGTCTATAGCTGCACAGTATCGATGGTATTAAACGCTGCTCTCCTGTTTATATCAGCGCCATACTGGTGTGTGATTCACTGTGAGAGAGAGAGAATTCTTTTAACTCTTTTATCTATTGTTCTTTGATATTTGTGAATGACAGCTCCTTTGGGCAAAAATGCTGTCTGTGTGTCTGCCGCTCACCGTCTCACACTGTCTGTCAACACTGAAATGTTCAAATCAGCCCCCTATGATAAGAGTGCACACGCACACACCCACGCAAACACACACACACCCACGCACGCAGCACATCCTCCACCATATAATTTAGAAAACTGAGCAGGTAATACAATAGCGAAGATTTCATACATACATATGGCAGTCTGTTATTGATAATACTTTATCGCTGCAGCAGCATCCACTTGTCTATTTGTGAGAAAGATTGTGAGAAAAAGCGAAAAAAGAAACATACAACAGTTGGTCGTGATGCCGAGAAGAACAAAGCAAGTGACTCGAGCCATTTGGAATTTTAAAAACAGTTTACATGCAGCTTATTAAAGAGACCTGCCAAGTTAAATCGGAACAGATGTCAGACTTAAAAAGTCAAAACAGGACACACATTTTCACATTCTCACTCATATTTACAAATGAAAAAAGTGATTTTTGCCATTGTGCATAACAACATATCAGACAGATCTTACAAAGCTGTGAAAAAACTAGCTAATTTGTACATCTGTACATGTAAATTGTACAAAAACTTTAAATTATTTTTTTTAGACAAAACTCAAATCCCTGGTAGATCATTTGTAAAACGTACAAATAAGATTGGACGGATTCCTGTGAATTTGCCACCTTGTAAAAGAGTTCTGAATGGCCAGACTGTGGTGGATGTATTGTATGCATCTAATTTAAATGTCTACAAGTATTGGTCGGTTTTGTACAGTATGTTGCTTAAGTTAAAACACTATCATTGATTTTTTTCTACGAATCTAAATGATTCTGAAACAACTCTGTTGTTTGGATTTATCATTAATTTTGCGATGTAAAGATGAGGATTCAGCAGAAGACACACACATAGTGACCTGCCCTGTAATTCACACTTAATAAGCAAATATGTGTCTCTGTTTGTGACCAAAGTCTAAAAATGTGTTTTTTTAAAGTTTGATTTCGCCTATTATTATCAATAAGAACTGAATCTTTGAAATGGCTTTACTCACTACAATTTACAGATATCAAGGTTATATTTTCGCAGAATGTTCTTAACATTATTTAATGATTTTATGTAGAAAACAGTAAATCACACAAAAATGACTTTAGCTGGATTTCATGGGCAGGGTTAAATGTATGTAACATATATGTGATTAACCATTTTCTACATAAAATCATCCTAAAAACATAATGTGAAAATATAACCTTGATATCTTCAATATTGTCTGAGTTAGATTTTGTCAAAGATTTAAATGCTAGTGAAATTAAAAGGTGAAATCAAAATTTGATGCTTGTTATCTCAGAATTAGATTTGGTTTTCACAGACAGGGAAACATATCATTTAACTCATTATGTGTACACATGTGTCAGTACCTGGCCACAATCCCAATTAAGAGCTGACCTTTGACCTGTACTTGTTGCTTTAGGCGTGGAGAACTGACCCCAACCATTGACCTTTCAACTCCTGAGGCCTGTCAGCAGAATCTGCTCAATATAATGGCACAATTGTGCATTTTATATTCAGTAGTGTAGCTGTAGTACTTTTGCGTTGCTTTTAACATGCATAGAGTGCATTCTTCAGTTACTATAACCTTATAATGTTCAAATTAAAATGTAATGATTTAGTGTATTAAATTAAAATGTTTACTCATTTGAACTTGATTTACTGTAATCAGGTAGCTTTATGATAACGGATTATTGAATAAGAAGCCAATGTCTGCTAAAGCAGCCCGTGTGGCGACATTGAGAATACATTGCCTTCCTGTACTGCTTTAAATATTGTGTAAGAAAACATCCTTTGTGCCTATTTTTTTTTAGCCTTTGTGCCTATTCATTATTTCTCTGTGCCAAACACACATTCATCAAAGGCATGCTGTCTTGAACCTGAAGTGTGAACGTCATACATGGCAATGATCAGATGCTGAGGTAAACATTTATAAAGGTTTCCATTCAAATGGACACAAACATGTTGCTTAAAATGAACAAATCCTTACTGTTTAAGTGTTGTGCTCAAACAGCTCAAGTCTAACAGAAAGACTTTATGTCTGCTGAACATTTCTCACTGCTGAGTTAATTAATGGAGAAAGGTCATTTGATGAATTCATGGCAATCTGTGCCAGGCTATGACATACAGTGTGGTATAATGGTGAAATATTGTCTTAATATTCCACAGACGTTTAACATGTGAGGTTTGCAAGTTATGGTGGCCAGAACTTTCTTTTTTTATTTCTCCACTCTTTCATAACTCAACACCATTTCTACAGCTAATGTTCCTACTAAAAGTTATTAACTATTGTGTTTTATAAGGATTTGGCTTTTGGTTTCTATTCCAGTGGTACATTGTGCATATAAAACTATACGGTTCATTTGACAAATAATTAAATCTTTTTACTTTGAAACGGCAGATGGAAAACAAAAGAATAAACAGCAATTGAAGTTGATTAAAATTTGTAAACATGTTTTCTTACGTAAAACGTTAGAGACCGTTAAGTATACAGTTTCACTGGGCTGTTGGTCAAACGAAATGTATTAATAATTGACTGCAAGTCACTTTGAGACACAAACCAAACCAACATCTCATTATCCCATAATCGTGTGAAAAACAATCATTTCCTTTTAATCCACCCACTGAAAAGTGTCCTTAGGACACGTTAACTTTAAAATGACTCTTAAAAACTGTTTGAATGTACAGTACATCTCATAACTGTATTTTCCAAAAGTTAATCTGAGCTCAGATCTGTTTACCGGTCACTGATGGTCATGTTAACAGTCATTAAAGTATGAGTATGCAAATGTTTGTCATTTTAAGATGAAATCAGTGTAATTAAGAGACTAAAAAGTACCATTTCGGACAGTTCGGTCAAAATTAAATGAACCTAATGAAAGTCCATATATTACCCCACCATGAGTAGAAACAACTCAACATTATGGGCTAAACAACCCAATATAAGTTCATTTATAACCCAGCGGTTGGATAATGTAATATACAAATATCTTCCTAGAAATTAGCAGATATTAACAAAGGGTGTCATCATTTGTAAGAACGGTTGGGGTTAGTGTGTTGGTTAGGGTTAAGGGCTGTTCACACTATAAACCATAAACTATGAAAATAACAATAACCCAAACCAGTTGACAATAACATTATGATTATTCTAAATTCTTACACTGCAGTTTCACATTTTTAATGAGCGAGGCCCTTAAATCTAAATGGGTTTTAAATGGCAGTCAATTTTTTGTTCATCAGCTGACAAAAAATCTCTCTAAAAGTGATTTCAGTGATATCACTCCTCTGTATCATTATCATTACTCCCTAAAATTTAGAATGATTTTTAAAACCAGGACTTTTGTGAACATGCCTTTAGTCTCTAGTAATTACATTTTGCTATGTATTAAAACAGTTAGACGCCTGTGGTGAGGCCCTATAAACTTGTTAAAGCGTGTAAGCAGTTTTACTCATTATTGTGCCATTTTTCTGTGTGAAACAAAACATTTGTGTTTTATATGCTGTATGACCTCATTTAGCCCACAGAAACTCACAGTAGACCTCTCTGCTCTTATGCCCAATGTGTGTCTAATTAATGCATTACACCAATGTCCTGCTTTCATTACACCAATGTCCTGCTTTCCTATTTCTTTTGCTCTTTTATTCCCATTTAAAATTACTTTTTCTTTTCACTCTTTTAATGTGAGGCTGTTTGATTTTTAACATACCTTGTACATTTATTCATTCTCTCTCTGCTGCTAACTTTGAATGTTCTTTTCACTTTTTCTGGTTTATTTAACAAGTTTCTTATTCGCTCTTTCTGAAAACACATTCTTATTGTCTTTTCTCTTTCATTGTATATCTCATTGCGTAGTTGGAAAAATCTAGAAAACTGTCCTCTTGAATGAGAATGAAGAAATCGCTAAAGATGAAAACTGAAGAAACTGCTGCAGATGTCAACAAAAAGTATTTTCAAAGGACAGCAAGCAAAAAAGGGAACGGATGAGGAATTCAGATTTGGCAATTTCAAGTTCTTAAAACAGAGGAACAAGTCATATGTCTCATTCAATACAAGAGTATATGTGTCCTGTTGTTCTAGAGCAGAATGGATTTGGGCATTGGGTTTGGATAAAAATGCTTTCAGATTTCCTGTAG
The DNA here is from genome assembly GCA_019155185.1 of Beaufortia kweichowensis. NCBI lineage: Eukaryota > Metazoa > Chordata > Actinopteri > Cypriniformes > Gastromyzontidae > Beaufortia > Beaufortia kweichowensis. Next base: position 13,078,142 of record CM032813.1, read on the forward strand.
CTCAGTTGGTAAGAGCAATGTCAAGGTCATGCGTTGGATCCCAGGGATGCACAAACTTATAAAAAGAATGTATAGTATAATGTAATGTAAGTCGCTTTGGATAAAAGCATCTGCCAAATTTGACATCTATTGACTTTTGACTTGGCAAACATAGATTTGGCAAATCTGAGCTCAACTGTGACATTGAGATCTCATCTGAAACTTAAGAAATATTAATAGAAAGAGAAATCTTGTGATTTTTCTTACTGTAAGTGTCTGTATTTGAGTTTAATGCTGTGTTTGTGTGTGTATAATCAGGGCAGGACTGATCGTTTCTGAAACATGGCCGTTCTGCTGCACATGTGGAAAAGTTTACTGCAGATCTGTTCCAAGTCAACACAGAGCGACAGGCTGCAATTAAAAGAGAAAGACAGACAGTCAAAGTGTGTTCTCACAAGAAAACTAGGTCTGTGTGTTTGTCATCTGTAATAGTGGTACACTTTGTAATGCCACAGGTCCTTATGAACCCAACAAAAACAACTTATTCTGTCCAACAAAATCTCATGTCAGTTGGTATTTATTTTATGAGGTGGCTAATTTATATGAATTGATCAATTTTTAATACAGTCTGTACTAACCCATGTTACAGTTTGGGATAGGGTTCATGATTTCTTTTTCCTATGTTATTGTACAATTCACAATGTACAAATAAATTCGAAATTGCCACCTTGTAAAATAGTTTTGGTGTGAGATCAGGTTGAAATACCTCAAGTAAAACCTTCAAATGTAAAAGAGTTTCTGTAAGATTTGGTTTAAGGGAAATATAAACAATATAAGTGAATAAGTTGCCACCATTAAAAAAGCAACAACACAAACAAAAACAATTGTCTGTTTGTATCTTTGTCGAGATACACCAAAGTCAGTTTTGCTTGTAATTTATCATGAATGATTTCAATACTTTTGTTAGAGTGACACTTGGCTAAACATACAAATAGAAACAAAAAAATGTTATTTTCGAAACACAGCAAGATGTTTAACTGTTGAACGTTAGCTTTTCGTCATGTACGTCAGTTATGAAATTAAATCTGCCACCTTTAAATGTGGAAAGGCAGCCTCTGGGTTTATGGATCTGTGTTGTGGAACTTTCCATCAAGTGGTGATGAAGGCAGAAGGAGGGGGTTTGCTGAATGCCCTACACCCTGGGCATGTGGCTGTAGAACAGAGACAGCTTTATTGAGCAGCGTCTCTGATTTAAATCATATGGCATCGCCTGGAATCACTTCATGGCTTGGAAGCCGTTTAAATGAATGCCCAAACAAGAGACTCGCTCTATTTCTCTCCCTCGTTACATCTGTTTGTTGGCTCTCGTTTTCGTTCACGGCACTTCTGACTCTGTTTAAATGACTTCACGTCTTTATATTTCAGAGTCTTCAGATAATTTCTCATGTGAAATTCATTCATTTAAAAGTAATACAATCTTTGTTCGGACAGTCAACAAATCATTTGTTTGCTCTGTTTACTTTTTTGTGAACAGCACTTTTTTTTCAATGCAAACCACATTCATATGTGGTTTAAAATCTAATAAAAATGTTGGAATTTTTGGAAATGCATTTCAAGCTGCGTTTCAAAAGTCACATTAAAGTTGTAGACTTTGAATTGTGGTTAGTGATTAAACTATATTCACTGAACGATGTTTGTAAAAAAAAAACTAGTTTTCCATCATTTCAGCTACTCACAGATGTTGCTCAGTAAAATCTCTAGACACTTATTGGTCAAAAGCTATGATCTCTTTAGCGAGTTGTATACAGAGAATACACTGTTCGAATGTTAGATGTTTACTATTTCTTTTAATAAAAGGATTTTCTTAAAGGAATAGTTCACCTAAATATAAAATACTCTCATAGTTTACTCACTCTCATGCCATCCCAGCTGTATATGACCACCTTTCATCAACTAAAGACTAATTGATCATTTTAATAACTTAAATGCACTGTAAATCCCTTTAGAAAACAGGGTGGCTTGTTATGTTCTTTATTAGGGAAACAAAAACACATGAATCCATCAGTAAAGTAAAATATGAGTATAGGTAAAAATAAGCTTGATTCAGGTATTTATTGGACAAAATAATTTGGCAAAAGGGTAACCTATTAGGTAATATAGGTTTTATTATAATTTACACACAGCATTTCAAAGCATTGAAAACAAAACACCACACAGGAAATAGGATAAAGCATACATCGTCTATAGTTCTGTTAGCATTTAGTTGATAATCTCTTGTTTTTAACTACAGCAGTCATTCTTCTGGGCTTTGCGCATGTGATGTTTGTTCATTTTGGCCAAGCCTGCTCCAAGCACAAGTATTCAACGCAAATACACATTTATATCTTTCATTTTTAAATAATTTGAATAATTACTTTTTTGACTAAAGGTAAATGAAGCAAATTTCCCAAAGCAGGACATCATTTACATATAACAGGAATCATTTCAATTTCAATAATAACAATTACTTGTCCTCTTCAACATTCTGGATTATGTTATCATAATAGGCAGTGTAGTGATAGTTAGGATTAGAATTAGCAGGTGTAATGATTTGACTATGACTACAGTCAGACGGTCACACAAGTCCATAGTCAAAGAATTCAGTGTGACACCAGTACTGTTTGTCAGGTTTTGTTACTTTTTCTTTGGTATTTTGGGACACTAAACCCACGTCAGAGTCATCAGACATTAGGCATGAACAAAGGTTGGCACATGGACCTATATATATATATATATATATCTGCAGGCTCAGAATTCTTCAGAATATTTTTCAATAGCCCTCATTTGGTTTCTTATCAAATGTGGTCAACTTTATGCCATGGCATTGAAGATGGTAAAGTATAATTGTTTTTTACAATTATAAAACAGTGTTGCCATGGAAAACGTATTGGTTAAGACTGTAAACTCTGTTCCCCGATGGAGGGAATCATGACATTGATTTTTTCAAGTCAAGTTTATTTCTATAGAGTTTTTTAGAATTTGCATTGTTTCAAAGCAGCTGCACAGAAAACATGTTGTTTCAAACAAACAGGCAATGAACTAGACAATAATAATAATAGTTAGAGGTAACAGTAGTGAAAAGTAATTCATAATTAATAAAACCTAATAATACCTTATGAATATAAATATAGTAGAAAGAAAAGCGAAGCATAAAAGTTATGTAAAATTTTAAATAAAAAATTTGTTGGGCTTAAACCTATAACATTACTATTTTTAAGTTTTTTTATTATTATTATTTACTTAATGAATAATATGCCTCACACTGTTAAAATAAACCTGGAAAAGAGTCAAAACCGTAAGAATTAATCATTGAATTAGCATTCGACAGCTGAACTTAAGAACTAATTCGTCAATAAATCATTCGGACTGATTTGGTCAGGGAGATTCTCCAATTTAATAATATAAAACATGTCAAACAAATGATTCACTTATGAGTCAGACATCATTTGTCACATGAATTTACCCAGGAAAATATTTATTTTAACAAACCATATACCTCAGAGGTTTTCTGTCAGCTTATAAACATAACACAAAATAGGAATCATAAATCTTCCAATCATTTCAAAAAAGTCTTCCCCCATCCTGCTCTTTCCTCTGTTTCCTCTTTTTCTCTGCTCTCTTATTTTATGTGATTTTGGCTGTGCATTTTATCATGTGATGTGTGTCTGTAAAACACTGGATTTCTGAATAAACTGTCTGAATGAGACACACACATGTTGTGTTTTCCTATTTTTTTCTATTATGCTAAAGAATTTGTTATTTGTTTTGAAGGCAATTATCGTGCCTCTACAAATAACATATTCATACACAAGCACATCCCACAAGCACATTTTACTAGTTATAGTAAAAAACATTATTAATCAGGTGAAAATCTTAAACTTGATGATAGCAGTTGCTCAAGGCAACAGTGGCAAGCAACCAAAACTTCACTGGTGTATATAAGTGGAGCAAAAACCTTGAGAAAAACAACCTCGAGTGGGAGGGCCAGTTATCCACTGACACGTTAACTCAACACTGCTGGATCTCCACAAGCTAATACTGCTTTTACTGAGCATGAACTGAGCTATTAAAGAACACATTCTAGCCACGCTGAGGTTTACAGAGACACAAGGTTTACTGACAGGGAACTACACATACAGGATTGCTTACTGGGATTCAGCACGTATGGATCAGGCGCACGTGAACGGGGTGTACATCAAGGTCTGGGCCTGATAACAAACTCCCACACCAAACTTGGAATCCTCCATGTGCGGACTCCACGGTGGAGGAAAGCGCCACTGAAAACAATACACCCAACCAGCTACCTGAGACGTACCTGTTGGTTATGAGCAAAACTTAGAATGAGACCTGAGGTTTAAAATCTGGCAAAGTTATTGGGCCTAGCCCAGCCCGCAGCTCTGTAAATGCCTGCCAGAGAAGCACTGTTTGCAAAAGCCCAGAGTGAAACCACTCCAGAACATTTTGTGGCAGATATGCCAAAATAATGTCATAAGCTATCCAGTGCGCTAGTTTTTGTTTGAAGACACTGTGTTTGCTGTCTGCTTCTCTGAGCGTCTGAAACTCACTGTGCACAACATAGAAAGGGTCTGATCAGTCTTATTACGCTTCTAAGGAACTTAATAATTAGATTGTCCTGCCAGAGCGACTTCTCCCCAGAGTCGTACTATGAGCTGCTATTGTAGTCACGTATAGCTTCAGTTTGAAAGGGGACAAATGTGTATCCAGCAGCAGCTGTGAGTCATGGTCACAGCGCCACCAACTGGTTTAATTCATGTGCCTGCTGTATTTTGATGCTAATCCTGTTTTCTAAAGGGACTTACAGTGCATTTAAGTTATTCATTGAATCACACACGTTCCTGATTCTCACACCCATGACCCTGTGCTGCTAATGCAATGCTCGACCAATCCAGAGCTCCAGGAACAGCTTATTAATTGCACTTATTGTGAGTGTGTGCAATCAGGTTACAGCTGGCAGATGTGGATAACTTTTAATATGCACTGTTCTGGTTTATACAGTATGTTTCTCATGTTTTTCTCTCTGATGTTTTTTCATCTATGTTGAATTGTATTAAACAATGCTACACACATTTTCTTGTGTATGTAAATATGTCCTTATAAAGTTATATTTTTATTGATCTTTCTCTTGTGTTTTCTTCTGCAGGCATCTCTTGGTCTTCTTAGTAGTACATCAGTTTTGGATAACTTGCCCCGTTTAAAGGTGCAAGAAGAAAAACGAATGTTTACAATGGATGTATGACTGTCACACAAAGCGTAACATCCTTTTGCCTTCTGTCAGGATCCTTTTAATGCAAAAGCATTCAAGAAAGGTACAAGACACAGATTATTCACTTTCACAAAACCCCATTGGACCTTTACTGCACACTGGGAGAACTTCACTATCAAGATGGCAACCAATAGGGAGAGGCCTATCGGTCACATGACAGGGTTTTACCCCTTTACCTTTAATCCAATGCGAATCAACTCCTCCTTTAATCTTCTGACGAATGGCAGCTTGTTTGGACGATTTGGGGCAGACCTACCCAAAGAGATGGCAGCACTTTGTAAGTACCGTTCACAAACACCTCATATTGATTCTGTGGTATATTAAGACTCAGATTATCTGTGCAGTACCCAAGAATCTATTTCCTTTCTATTTTAAACCTCTTACATTCATTCATAGCATTCTTTTTGTTATATTGTTTAGCAGATACTATAAGATAAGTTATATTGCTAATGCTTTTTAATGTTATTTTAATTAAATTAATTAAAATCAAAATGTAAATTACTTGTATACTGACTGGTTTTGGCCCAATCCGTGTGATGTAATTGGTAGTGATGACTGGTAAAGCAAAGTGTATTCTGACATGAGTCAAAACTCATAACAGACAGAAATATTGTGCAGTCTGAAACTGGCATTAAATGCTGGGAATAATAAAACACTTCACAATAAATAACAGCTGAAAAGCGCTTATATTCTGTCAGTAACTGTGATTTGGGTTTGTGCAGTTCTGTTTCCCAATGTGGTTGGCTGTCGTCAGGTATTCACATTCACTGTATGAAACAGACCACACGTCAGTCACCACCTTCTGAAGTATTCCCGCCGACACACACACAGGCAAATGAAATCCTCTGAAATCTCAGGAATTCATTTACATGTATGCATATGGCAGCTGCTTTTATCAAAAGTGACTTACAAAAAGTGACACTCCAGCGAACTGAACTAAGCAAATTAGTGAAAAAAGTACATGAAAACACAATGTAAGTCACAAGTGGGCATTCCTGGTTTCCTCCTTGATATTTCGTTTTCACGAGAGACAAAAATAGTTAAAGGAAAGCAGTGTCCTACAGCAACACAAGATTGTGTGGATGTGTGTGTGGTTATCTCCGTCATTATGCCGTGCGCCTTGTGTTTATATGTAGGCAGTCCATTAGCACCATTTGGTAAGAAATAACATCCCTGATTCTACCCTTTCAACCTACAAAGAGAGAGTAGGAAAACCTAAGAATACAGACAGACTAGATGAGGAAGGATGGGCTGTTTCTGCTGTAGATTCTACTGTACCCAATGTGCTTCACTGAATGCCTTATGTTCTCACCTGCCCTCAACATTAAACAAAAGGTTCTTTAGTGGACATTGAATGGCGTGACACACATTTTAAATGGACACATACAAATCCCAAAAGGTTACATTGAAGGGCTGTTTTGTTTATGGCTTAATACAACAAAACAAAAATGTTCGCTAGCATAACATTACATCTTTAATGTTCGATTTTCGTGTTCGATAAGCGTTCAGAGGTGCAGGTCGTGTAATTGAAACAGAGGTAACATTTGAAACAAATAACGCTTGTTTAAAGAGAGACAGACAGAGGTTACTGCAGGACTGAGACTGTAAAAGCACAAACTCCACACTGTGCCTCTGTATTTATTTATATAGAATTGGAGTGGAATTTCTGGGGTTTGGCAAAGCTCTTTAAACCACTAGTGCTCTGTGTGCATGTATGTGCGCGTGTGGGGGGGTTCATGAAGAAAGATGCAAGCAAACCTATTGTTTAAGAAAAAATGCATAGTCATACAGATTAGCTCCTTAAAGAATAATTATTAAGAGACCAGTTAAAAAGAAAGAGAGACAAGCTGAACTAAAATCTTTTAGTTTCTTCAATTACAGGAATAGCTGAAAATTACAACTATCACAAGATACAAATACAATCTTACGGCAATTTGTAACTATTTCAGAAAGTGGTTTATACGATCTCCTTCATACGTTTTAGCACGATCTGCTTTCGTGGCAGTGACTTTAGGTTTGGGGGATTTGGTGATGGTGATTTTTTTTGGGGGATTTGGTGATGGTGATTTTTTTATCTTGCAAATTCTTGCAAAAGCTGTAGAGACAATCTTGTCACTAATAGCTGATTACATGTGAAACAATGGTGAACCATGTACAACTCACTGGGGGTGGAGCTAAACTGTCTGTCAGTGGCCATGGGCGGAGCTTTACGAGAGTGGAGTTCGAACAACTTATAAAAGTAAGATTTCGAACAGTTCACTTTGAATTATAAAACAGGGCTATATGATGTATCCACTACATATCATTTTTCTAAAGTCATCAATAGATTTGTGTGAGCAACAGATGAAAATGTCATCCATTAGAATGAAATAAAATCATGTGATCAAATGTAATGGTTATAAAACTCTTTCATTGACAGTTAAGTTAAAGAAAACAGTTTCCACCATCCATAGCTCATTCAGGGCATCATCAGGCTACGTCTTCGTTATTGCCTTGAATATGTGACCTCTAGCAGTGAAAATTACATACTGTATTTTTAACTCAACTATTTTCATATGTATGATCCATGTCAATGTAATCAATGTTTTTCGTCATTGTATGTGTATGTGTTGATATTACTGCTGCCCTTTAATGAAGGAAAGCCTGTTTTCCCCCTTGAGGCTCATATTACAATGAACAGCACACACACACACGCACACACACACGCACGCACATACATGCACACGCACACACACACACACACACACACACACACACACATACACGCACACACAGTGCAGACCCCCAAGGAACTGCACATTCCAATACAAGCAAATCCAGCACACATTTCAGTCAAAAATCCAACCACAGACTCTGAGGGCCAGGTTTATGTTCCTGGCTTGAGAAGGAAGCATTCAGACAAACAGAGTAAGTTTTGTTCAGTCTGCTTGGGCAACCCATGACGTCCAGCGCTGGATGATAAGAAACTTATGTAAAGCCTGCAGACAAGCCACTGACATCAACAGAGACAGAAAGATGAAAAGATGAGCAGAGATACAAAAGAAGAGGCCTAGACAGACATGAATGATTGACAGATAGATAGATGAAAAGCAGCAGGTCTTTAGAAAGACTCTTTCACATAGTAAGAATGAGGCACCTTTTCCTGTCTGCCTCCCCCCGTCTCTTCTACCTCCTCGGCCCTTACGCTGTGAGCGTGTGTGCAGGGGCTGTAATTGTCTCAAGGTGTGGAGAGAATAAAACTGGCTGAGACTGTGCAGCACGCCTCCCTGCCGTGTGTGTGGGTGTGTATGCGTACCTACTTTTCTATTGGGGTTGGAGTATGGGCTAGCCTATAGTGCTGTGTAGAAGAAAAGGAAAAGTCTACGGAATGTCCCAATGTACATTGATAAGTAAGCGTTAGTGTGTGACAACAAAAGAACGCAAATAATGGAGAGACGCAGTGTGTGGGGGATGTGTTGAAAGACAGGTGAAAATGTTGAGACACAGTGAGCTGAAGGTGTGGGTTGAAACAGGGAGTAATGTATGCGCCGATTAACAGATGTCGACAAAACAAAACATCGAAAGAATGGAATGAACAGAATTGCATTTGTAATAACACAAACACACACAAACTACTGGCACAGTGAGCCAGTGGTGAAAAAGCTAGACGCCAATATGGGGCTGGGAGAAGCTTTGGGGAGAAGCACCTCTGGGGGTGGCTTACAGATTTCATTCCTCTTAAATGAGGGGATGTAGATTTACACTACATTTACATATATTTATATATAAAAAATACAAATACGCACTCTCAGTATTGATCAAATGAACTTGTGATAGAAATCCAATGAACAGTTGTGTCCTAGTGGTTAGAGAGTTGGGACCAGAAGGTTACTGGTTTGATTCCAATAGCAGCAGGAAACAACTGATGTGCCTTTGTGAAAAACACCTTACCCCCAATTGCTCCCAGTGTGTCACTGGTCACTTGTAAGTCAATTTGGATAAAAGCGTCTGCTAAATGAATAAATGTAAATGTGAAAAACGAAATCAATCATCAATATTTTATTACCGTTTGTGAAGTCCATAACATAGCTGTAGTGTAAGACAGGATTGGGCTAAGAGGATGTAACAGAACTGCCCCCTACTGGTCATGTCTTTCCTGTACCAGAGAATCACACATGAAATTGCAGGAAGCTTTTCCTACTTTTCAGTCTGTCATACTCTGACTGCACGTTTATGTGTATACTCATACTGACTCATTATACAACTTTTCAATTTTTTATAAATAATACATACATATTATGTAGCCACCCACAAAAATCATTGAATCAAATAAATACTAATAATTGATTTAAATTAAACATTGAACACAGCAAAATGAAAAAGAAAACATGAACAAAACAAAAATAATCCTGACACTAAAAAAACCTGTAAATTTAGTTGTTAATTCAAGAAGTTTATTGGTAAAGTCTCATAAGTCTGTCAGGCAGAAAGCACATTACATAGACAAGAGGCACTTCCAGAATTTGCATTTTATTATAATGAAATTTCAATACATTGAAATAACTTTTGAGTGAAAAATTTAATTAGTATTTTTAGTACTTGATATGTCAACCATTTCATTTAATTTCCAGCATGCACTTAAGCAGAAATGGATTCCCAAAAATGACAATGTCTCATCTTTTGTGTGAACGTGTTCACGTACACACTGGTCATTTGGTTGTTTTTTCAGTTTCGGTAAGTGTGATTTTCACGTAGGCTCAGACCTTTGAACCCAAACAATGTATTATGCATCCAAGGCAAAAAAATTATGTCTGATGTTTGCTTTCATTTGTAAAGGATAAAAATCGATTGCAAGTTGACAGATTTGTCCTAAAGAAAATGGAATCATGAGAAAGTTTTTGTCTTTGAGCCAAGCACACGAGCTCCCGCCCTCCGCCTCTCTCCTGCCCCTCCCTCACCCTATTCTTTCTCTTTCGCCTGTGGGGTGAACTAGTGTGCTGGTGACTCCATGAGCGGGATTCCAGTGCAGATTGTAAGCCACAGTTGATGCTGATAGTTTTGCTTTGAACAACTGAGAAGAAACATCCTGTAGTGTGGTAGTGGTCAGCGTAGAGCTGGATAGTAATTGTTTTGCAAAGAGAAGGAATTGGCCACAGTGACAACTTCACCTGAAGCAAAAGCGTTAAGGGCCCTCTCTGAGATTTATTTCTTTGGCAATAGTGACACACTTACAGACTGAAAACTTCAGACTTAGTTTAGAACATCTGGGAGAACTTGAGGTTTTGGTAAAGCTGAACATCATGTTTGATTGTGTGGAGGCTCTCGGGGTCCGAGCTAGACCTCTGTTTGACATGTCGGCTCAGAGTTCCTGCATGCTTAGGAAAGCAAGCTCTTTCTTCCCCGGACTGGAACGCTTTTCATGGAGCAACAGCACCAGCCTGCAGTGTAAGTGTGCTATCATTCATCTGAAACATAAATTTACACCAGTCAACTCAAATATTTATGAACGCTAGTGTTCGGTTTTTATACTCAATAATAAGAACTATTTTAAATTCTCACATTTACAAAAGATAATTTATTAAAAGTTTGTTGGTTTAGTTATTCTATTGTAATTCTCATAAAAGGTGTTAAGTCAAACATTCTCTTTTTCGTTGCGATGAATGCAAATTATAACAAAACATGCTATCTTAGTGTAACAAAAACAGACAATTAGTTAAAAAACAACTAAATGTATCACACTTGTACGTGCTAGAGGCAGACTCACAACAATGGGTCAAATAAATGATTATGATTTAAGGATTTTTAGTTGTGTACTGTTGTTTACAAAATTAACCTAAACGTTCATAAGACGGTCTAGTTTGACGTTATTTGTTGCCATGCAAATGAGTTTGCTGCCAAAAAATAACAGATATCTTTTATTAGTCAATTAAGTAAAAATAAAGACTCAATTACATAGAGATTCTCTAGGGAACATAGAGATTTACCATGAACATAGCGGGAGATGAATGAAGAATAAATTAAGGTGAGGAGGGAATACACAAACAATCCCAGAAACACTTCTTACTCCCACTAGTTTGTCATAAATGACCTCAAACTGCATTTTTATCCAAATAAGATGCATGTAGGACGCGTTGTAATTGTTTTAGCACACCTGCTACATGCAAAATACACCCTCTCCATCATTTGTTCAGTTTGTTCAACAGCTTTTTGAGTCCACCACAGATTTAAATGAAATGACTGGTCAAGCATCATTTATTTAGGACTCTAATTCAGATGTTTTTATAACTGGGTTAATATTTGTTTATATCATATTCATTGGTTCCATAGTATTTAATGTAATTTCATTCTGAGACTTAGAAGAAGCATTCAAGATCAATAGTTTCAACAGAGAAAAAATGACATTATGGAGTAGTGATTAGTGTGAGAGGCAACAAAAGCTGAAGTTAGACAGATGAATGACAGGAGAAAGCCCATCTAAATGTGTCGGCGTGTGTTACTCTGTGAGTGTCTGACTGGATTTCACATGTCTCTGCTGTAATTTGAGTCTGTGCTTTAATGGCGTTTTATAGTTAGACTGGGTTGCTTGAAAGAACATTGTAAATAACATTGGCCTAGCCCACAATGCATTCATTTACAATGGTGTGTTCTCTGTTCTCACCTTTTGTGAACTGGCCACAGAGACAACAGCTGTAGAGCCAAAGTCATACCTAACTATCTAAACTTGAACTTGTCGACTAGACATTTGCTAATTCTGCTGTTTTATGTAAAAGTTTAGCTTTTCTACCACATTCTTGGGTGTGATTTGGCTGTAATATGTTTTGCAGACCTTCACATATTTGTATGAAGTCATACGATCTCGTACTCGCTACATTATTGTGTTTTTTTATGATTCACACCACACTATGACCTTTTCATTATTAGGTGTGCAGAATGCTTGATGTTTTGACAGGTTCAACATGGTTTATTTTCATTTGCATTATGTCTAGATGATCAAGTTGGGTTCAGTATGGCATGGTTTCTTTGGTTGGGTTCATCTTGTCTGGATTTGAGAACTTCACAAGAACCCTTGTGTATGGATTGGGTTTTGGTCCATTGGTTGGGTGAGGGGAACTGATGTTCAAAGAGGCGACCAAATGTTGACTCAGCTTCATCTTAAAAAAAGGTCAGTTTATGAGGTGCTATAAAGAAGAAAGGATGCTTTGTGAGCATACCATTGAATAAAAGGGCCAATCCAGGTTTAACAAGCTGCGTCTAAGAAAGTCAGCTCCTGTTTTTCCAGTGTACCTTCAGTCGAGCTGGACATGTGTTGGTTCATGTTGTTTTGTTGTCTCTGCATGTGTGTTCTTTTTTCTGTACATTTTGTTAAACATACAAATGTTGCATGTTGTTTTTCTAGGAAAATGTAAAGTCATACTCGTGCAGAGTGTATTTGTTGTGTGAATGGCTCTGTGTGCGTTTCTTGTCAGTACCAGAGCTGTTTGCTTTATGATGTGTTGATATGTGCGTTATTTACCCATTCTATCTTGCCTTATTTTGACTGAACAAACTCTTGGTTCAATTTTTTTACTTTTCACAAAAAACATGTGTTTTAAAAATTTGGAAAAATTGTGTTATCTGCTTCAGGTCATTACAGAGTGCAAGCAAAGACAATAAATATTAGGTTCCAATTCCAATCATCTTTCATGTATGATCAGTTTCAGACTGGGGAAATCATCAATATATCAGTCAGATTTGCAAAGCAGCACTACAAAAATCTTTATTACAAAAAAACTAACCCAAAAACAGGCTAGGACAGAACAGATCCAAACCACGGCCAACAGGGCTGGCAAACAGGAGTAAACTTGTAAAAACACAAAAACAGAAATGAACTTGATTGATTTGACTATATATAAACTGTACTCACAACGATGTGAGCTCACGAGATATGACATACCAGAGCAAAAGATACCAGACACGACAAGACCAGGGTACTGTAATGGCGGGAGCATTGGGACTATTCTAAGAGTCCTGGTCACACAGAGAACCTGGACCGCCCCTGTACCTGAGGCATTGAGACCAGAAGTACAAAATAATCAAAGAGCCCACATGACACCATCAACACTCAAAAGGCACATAATGATATGTTTGGCCTTTATGTCAATCCAACAGAGTTTTTAGCGTATAATATCTTACAGTGTACCACATTATGTCAAAATCATTATTATTGCATTGTAAAATATGATTACATTATAAACTCAAAATTTCATAACATTTAAAAAAAAAAGATTGCCTTATGAAAGTGTTATTACATTAGTATAGTATAAATTAGTATAATTTATAAGAATTAAATTATAAATTTAATTTAGTATAATTATAGCAAATAAAAGTTAAACTTTTTATTCTACATAATTTTTAATGCAATGCTTTTATGTCACATTTATGTGATATAACGTTTTTCTACGTTCTTAAAAGCAGAAATTATTCTTTAATCTTATTTATTGACAAAACAGTCAGTATAATGGCACAAGGAAACTACCACAGCATGAATTGGCTAGGTTGGCGATTTGTATTTGTTCATAGTGTTAACATCAATCTACATGCATGTTCATGTCCTGCAGGCAGAACATGTCAGCGCAGTGAGCAGTCATGTGCATTAGAGTATATCGTTTTAGTATATCGTTTCACACAGGTTGCTGCTTTGAATTAAACACAGCTTGTTGAAGGATTGAATGGGCTTTTAGTATTGATAAAGACTGTGACTTTGTTATGTTTTTAGATTTTAATGGGAAAACATTAATTACTAAGTCTAACCAAAACCCTGCACCTAATCTGTTCCCTGCACTCTATAATAAAAAAATAATAATAATAATGTTAACATTCAGACATTCAGACAAACATTCATGTTTGTTGAAGTTTTCTAGTTTTTTTGTGATCCCAATATAAGGCAAAAGTTTTGTTTACACAGAAGTATTTTTGTTGCCTGTTCTGAATTTGTCTTTGCTACAAATCAGAATTGAGAATCAGAACATTAAGAATTTTTTTTAGGAATTGAAAACAAAATTTTATTGTTTGAGCTGTGACTCAATCCATCCACACATACGACCACGCAAAGGAAATAAAAGAGGCAATTCATTTCTGCTCTCCATCTGCAAACCATTATGAAGTGTGTGTGTGTGTGTGTGTGTGTGTGTTTATGTGTGTAACTCTAGACACAAGTGTTTAGATCTATACACTAAATACGATAAGTGCATTAAAGATAACAACAAGCATTTCCATATACTGGTAATATAACCTAATAAGAACAACTAAATAAGATTCATAGTGGGAATGTGTTGGCAGTCTTGTTAAAGTTGCTGAAAGGGCCAGATTAAATCTTTGTTCATGCCCCACCCAGCAAATCTGAGCTGACATGACATGGAGAACTCAACTGTTGTCATGCTAATGAAGTCTGATAAAACCTGCCTCATCTTTCACTGTGATTGTTGTCTAAACAGGGTGAACTTTAACTGCAGAAAAAACATTTTCTTTATTTGTAATAGCTGTGACTTTAGTTTTTATTTGAAGTTTTAACGGTGTGATGAACAGTTTATTTATTTATGTATTTGCTGTTCTAAACTGTCCACCTGCATCGCTTTGGAATGCTTTGCACATTCTTTAGAAATGAGTTTTATAACAAAGAGAGAAAATGGAAAAAGAAATCAGTAGCTTTCTGTCTTTCTCCCTTTTTACGTCTGCCATTTTACCATTCCTCAAGTACATAAGGGTCTGATGTTTCAGCACCTCTGTGTCACTTAAGAAACGCTGCCTTATAAACACACAAAGCTCATTCAGAATAGGGTTACTACATAAACACAGTGATCAGGTTGCATTCTCTATTGGAAAAGCCCTGCAAGCTTGGACAGACACCCGAGCACTCGTCCATCACCCTCAACGCTGGAGCATTCCACAGACCCAAAGAACTTGATAGTCATAAAAGATTACACTTTACATTTGCCAGTTGCTTTTATCCAAAGGTACTTACAGCACGTTTCAGCTATACGCTTTATGAATCAGCCTGGCATTGCTAGCAGGGGTCATTTTAGTGTCAGTAGATATCCAGAGCTTTATAATACTGATACTCAATAATGCTGATTGTTCTTTTAATCTTGCTTTAATGAGTGTGTGTTTTTATATATTTATAACATCTGACACGCTGCTCTGATCTGACACTGCTTGGCTTCCGTGTACAGGACAGAGACATTAGCCCTAACCCTGAATTAAATATTTGGTCATTTTCATTATTTATGTACTTTATGCCATTTCAGATTTATCCAATTATTTTTAAACAACGGTTGTATTTTTTAATTTTGTAAAAATTAATAAAAAACTCTTACCGGACATATTTAAAGGAAATGCTTTTTTATGGCATACATAATATTAATATACTGATAATAATGATAATATTAATATACTGAACAACTAACACTAATGTACATTAAAGCGAAGAAAACTAAAAAAACTAAAAGAAGAATTTGTCTAAGTAGTACACAACTGTTTTATTACAAAACAGTACTAAACTTTTATGCCTCTGCATCAAATTAAATATGATTGTATCCTGGATAAAGTTGGTTTATTTTAACAAAGTTAAGAATGGAAAAATAAGGGTTTTTAGATTTGTTAAAAAATCATAGTTTGCAAAATTTTACGTAACTAATTTTATCTAATGTTAGAATCTAAGTCAAATGATGTTAAACTGATATTTCCCACTGACATGTACCTGACAACTCAAATTATAAATCATTATAATACGCTTACCACTGTGACTCTGAGACAGTTTTAAAAACTGTTTTATGTACTTTTCAATGACTGATTTTTGTGATTTTTTAATAGTTTTCCAAAGTATCTGAGGATTGTCGTTGTTTTGATGTTATTGCACCAACACAGTTTCTGATTTAATTTAAGCTCTGCGATAAGTTAATAGATCAAATTCAAATTTCAGATGACGGTGTGACTCCAGGTTCATATCTTAAGAAGCCAAAGTCAAAGTGAAATCAGTCCTCTCTCACACTCAATTTGCCCTTCCTCAGTGTTAATGAGATTCTCCTCTGCACCTCCTCCCATTTTTTCACTCATTTCACTCTTGTTAACTGCTCACGGGGTGCGAGAACACAGAAGAAGAGAGAGAGAATAAGAGACACATTTGTGTTATCTTCTCTTTTCACTGGAAGGGTTGAAGCCCTCCGTGGCCCGTAAAATCTGGACTTCTGAAGACCCTGTTTTTATTGTTTTCTCTCATTTTTTACAAGTCCAGAGTGAAGGGACAGCTGACGCTGGTGTGAATGGCTGCTCAAGGTGACCTTGGGCCAATAAAGCGCCGTCCATGCAGGCCTCAGGCCTCGGTCAGACCACAGACAGGCTTTATAGGTCATCTTATGGGCCTGGTCCTCCAGTAAAAAGCCAGTCATCCAGGCCGAAAGAATTTAGGGTCTAGGAAACAAGAGCGTGAGGGGGGAGAGGGTGTCTGGAGGTGAAAGTTGAATAAAGTGACAGTGGAGGGATGTTTCACACAGTGCTGTTTTATTTGGGCAAGTAATGATATATGTTATATATCTGTGTCAGTATGGCAGATGCTCTGGATGTTTCTGAGTCTAACCGCACTAACATTTGGATGCTTGACAACAGTAGGACTAGTCAAAGTACTGAATGTTATCAGTTCATCCATCTGTTCTGTGTTTAAAGTAGTCATGACTTTCATGATGCAGGACTGATCAAAGCATCTTAGCAATTTTGCTTGTTTGAGTTACAAAACCTTACTCTAGAAAGCAATAAAGTGTTATTTTCAGAATTTGTTATTTCTAGGTTCTAGGTATGTGTTCATGAGGCAATATATCTTATTTATCTTTATTGATCTTAATGCTTAAGGTATCTAATCTCAATTTATAGGAGATTATTTTTACTTGCTTTCTCTGAACTGACAACATTTCCCCCATTTTATGTTTGTTTATTGGCAGAAAATGAAAACTGGTCAAAATAACAACAATATGTAATGTTTTCGGACAGAATATGGCAAAGAAAAGTTCATTTCTTTTTTAACAGTATTTAAGAAGAGCTGAAATGTGAAATTGGATGGAATAACCCTGATTTATAATCACAGATTTTTTTATGAGGTGCTTTTGTGTGTTCAGCAGCCCTAAATCTCTTTTCTCTCTCTCTGCAGCGGTGGAGACCCAGAGCACAAGCTCAGAGGAGATGGTGCCCAGTTCTCCATCTCCGCCACCACCTCCTCGTGTCTATAAACCCTGCTTTGTGTGTCAGGACAAATCTTCTGGGTATCATTATGGAGTCAGTTCCTGTGAGGGCTGCAAGGTAATTGCATTATAATTACAGTATATTATACAAAACAATGATAGTGGCACTTTGTATATCATTGCTGCTACTCAGTGTTCAAGTTTTTATGCACTGAACAGTGTCCTGTACTTGAAGTGATAAAGTGAGAAATATCAAGACTTTTTCACAGTCAGGTTACAAATTACTTTAAGTTGAAAAACATATATATACAGTAAAAGTTCAAATAACTAAAGATGACGTTTTCAAATGTACATTTAAGCACTTTATATGACTTTATTATCTGTAAGATGTTCCTTTTCGAGTAAAGAGAATAAGAATATTAGTGTATATGCAGCAGATACACTAAACATAATGAATTTCATGAACACATTTTATTTTACAGTGTATGTTTTATATGGTTATAAGGTCAGGGGTGTTTAAATAGTGGACCGTGGTCTGGATCCAGACCCAGGCTTCATTTCAAATGGACCACAAGGCACAATTAAAAACATTTGTTTAAAATAAGAATTTTAAGAGTTTTATAATAATACATAAATTATATAAATATATAAATAATAAATAAGCAGCACATGAATATAATGGAGCTGTACACACCACACAGGAACATATAGTAATGGTCTTTACCTGCTATTTCTCTTTTGCTAAAGACGCACAGATGACAACAAGATGAGCAGCAAACATTTATTTAAATAACAGTAGTATAAAAGCTAAAAGTTTCCTACTGAACATTGCAGAAAAGAAAACAGCAGCAAAGTATAATCCTCATGTATTTGTCATATTATATTATTACATTGTCTGTAACAGCTTTTGGAGCATAATGATTTTATCATTCTTAATCAGCAGGTTAAGAAGAGCATTTCATAAAGAACTATGTTTTGATTTGGAAAATAATTTAGAGATCCTTTTGGTTTGGATGGCAAGGAAAGTCAACTTTAAAATTACTATTAGCCTAGTAACTTGTTGTTAGTGTATGCTGTTGATGATTTTTAATTTAAAATAATAAAATAATCCACTCAGACATCCCTTATGAGCCGTGTTTATCAACCCGGGGGCCTTCCTTGAGATCACTTAAAATGATTTCTAATAAGACAAAATAAGCATTTATTTGTTTGTATTAGGTAGAAATTGTGATTAGGGGGGCTTAAATATTAGATAATGGAGGGTCCTAAAGTCAAAAAGGTTGGGAACCACTACTCACGAGCAACCCTAAAGCCCCAAACAGCATCTTTTCTCAGTTATATGCAATACATATAGTACAGTATCTGAATGTAAAGATGATTTGCCTAATAAAACATTTGATCTTGGGTTGGTCACACCAGCTGTATGTAAAAAAGTTACGCTGGGCTTGTATGGTAATGTATGGTAAACTTACATTTACTGCATCCGATAATATATGAAAAATAATAAGCTGGAAAAAAAATTATTACAAACAATATAAGCATACTTTGTGAACATTTTAGTATGCAAACACAATGCAATAAAAAAATAAGAAAAAAATAAGACATCTGTCAGGGAAAACAGCTAATAAAGCACTGATCTGTTTCCATCTAGAATTCATTGGATAATTCTAACTAAATTCACCACTGCTGAAGCCAGATTTTATTTTAGGTTAATATTACAAGTTATCTGTATCCATAAGTATGTTGAAGGTTTGGTGTGGTCTCCCATCACTCTTTAAAATCATGCAGCACGTATTAGACGCGCTACTGTCTCAATGTTTTAAGCTATTATTTTAATTTTCTACAAAAAAGAACTTAAGACTTTTCACTTACACGTAGCTTTGACTATTTGTGACCCTGTTTGTGAAAAGCAAGCTAAATCTAAAAATCTTATTCTAAGAATAACGAGCATCAAAGTTTGATTTCACCTATTCATTTCACTATGATTACAATCTTTGACATGACCTTACTCAGACAATATTAAAGATATCAATGTTATATTCACACAGAATATTCTTTTTATTATGTAGGATATTTTTATGTAGAAAACAGAAAAATCTGGTTTTCTAAGACTGGGCCACATTTAGTCTCAGGCCACTGCTCCACAAATTCTGTGGAGGCTCATTTTATGTCCAGTCTTATGTCCAGGTGTACGTCCAGTGGGTTTAAAATGGCCCTTATATTTTAACATGTCTAACTGAGCTTACTTAATAAAGTATTGCTTTTTTCTTGTCTTGAATGTGAATCATAATTTAATCATCATTTATCATGTTTCTCTTTTCTTTATCAGGGTTTCTTTCGTCGCAGTATCCAAAAAAACATGGTGTACACGTGCCACAGAGACAAAAACTGCCAGATCAATAAGGTGACTCGAAACCGCTGTCAGTACTGCCGGCTGCAGAAGTGCTTTGAGGTTGGCATGTCTAAAGAAGGTGAGACACTAATTCTGCTTTCTTTTTTAAGATATCATTTCGCCCCTGTAAGTATAAAGCGTCTGCTTGTCAGACGGCCATAAATATTGTCTTGATTGTCTTTGTTTTGGCCATGCTCAGACATTGTTAATGAAAGGGACATGCCCTCACAGCGAGAGAATGTCTACAAGAACATTGCAGTCATGGTTTGCCTGATTCAATTCCTTTAGTTTTTAGAGTGTAGGTGATTGGTTAATTCTGTCTCACTCGCAAGATTTGTTGTATGAGTATAGTGACTATGTGCTTCGGCACCTCCAACTGGGGCTTTAGGTTAAAGGCCTTTTCACGTTGGAAGCGATGCAATAAAGTGAGGCAAAGCACCATAGAGCCGGCCCCTTCACACGCAAAACGATTATTTGTATTGTGCTAATTCACATTTGCACACTAGGTGAAGCCACTCAGACGCCTCCAGACATGTGACTTAAAGCTCAAATCTAATTGGACGGCATGATTCATCGCAGGGGCGATGGAGAAAAGATGCGGCGCAAATCATCACGTGCATTGTGAAGGGCTTCATGGGGATCTATTGTTTTTAATCCCGTGCTTCATCATCATGTTTTACATTTGTGTCGCTTTATCACGCTCAGTGTGAATGGGCCTTAACTGGGAACAGAGCAAGCTCTACCATTACAGAGCATCTCTTTTCGTGGCATGGAGTTAAACTCCATGCCACGCGTCTCCTAATATTTGTAAGTCGCTTTGGATAAAAGCGTCAGCTAAATGCCTAAATGTAAAGGTAAATGTAAACTCTGTTGCTATGACAGCCCATCTCACAATGGAGTGGGCCAGCCTGTGTTGTCATTTATGAAGTTATTTAGATTTCAACATCATTGTTATGAATTATTATAAGACTGTATTAAACTGTAAACTTCTTCACAGCAAGATTATATGCATGTTACACTATTAAAGATGTTCATTTGTGATGTTGATTTTTCCAGCTGTGCGGAATGACAGAAATAAGAAAAAAATTGTCTTTAAAGAGGAGGTACTTCTGCCAGAGAGCTACGAGCTGAGCGGAGAACTAGAAGAACTAGTTAATAAAGTCAGCAAAGCACACAGAGAAACTTTCCCTTCGCTCTGTCAGTTGGGAAAATATACAACTGTGAGTACCAATTGCTCAAATGTCATCCAACCTGATATCAGCACATGTAAACACATAAAAGACGGAGGGGGGGGGGTTCGCTCGTTATTAGCAGTCAATCCCTGTACTGTAGTCAAGTGTTTTACTTTTATGACTGCCAACAGAACCAAACATGATTTTACTATAACTCATTTCTCATAACTCATAATTCATATAACACTTTTTAGTCTCTTTCTCAAACATTTTTAACAGTTTAACTTATGTTTAAGCAAATAACATCCCAGATGCATTTTTTTTTATCTGATTCTTGGTCTCATGTTGATCTGAATGCACCCTATAACCAAATTTTCTATCATAAACTCCTACAGCTTTTGGTGTGTAGCATGACAATCATTAACTGAGAGTACATGCACAGTTTGGGCACAGGACCACCTACTGGTCAAGGAATATTAAAATGTATTTTTTACATATATTGTATAAAATGATCTCTATATATACATTAAGCAATGCAAAGTTGAAACATATTCAATATTCCTTGGTCTGGCATTTTTACATTGTCTCACAATATTGTCAAGACACTGATGTCATTAGATTTGGTGGTTCATGACTTCATTGCTATTTTTTTTCATTGCCAAATGTATCATTGTTGACCACACTTCCTGTGCACCTATATGGATTTCTACTGAAAACATACTGTACTGCTTTAATCCCTCCCTCAAACTTAATTTAACTTGCATTGTAACATTTGGAGACAAAATAGCTTTTTTAATTTTTTTGGCTTTTGTGCAGCTGAGCCACAAGGCGAAGCTCTCGATTTACCGGTCGATCTACGTTCCTACTCTCACCTATGGTCATGAGCTTTGGGTCATGACCGAAAGGGTGAGATCCAGGATACAAGCGGCCGAAATGAGTTTCCTCCGCCGGGTGGTTGGGCGCTCCCTTAGAGATAGGGTGAGGAGCTCGGTCACTCGGGGGGAGCTCGGAGTAGATCCGCTGCTCCTCCACATCGAGAGAGGCCAGCTGAGGTGGCTTGGGCATCTGTTTCGGATGCCTCCTGGACGCCTCCCAAGGGAGGTGTTCCGGGCATGTCCCACCGGGAGGAGGCCCCGGGGAAGACCCAGAACACGCTGGAGGGACTATGTCTCTCGGCTGGCCTGGGAACGCCTCGGGGTTCCCCCGGGAGGAGTTGGAGGAAGTGTCTAGGGGAGAGGGAAGTCTGGGCGTCCCTGCTTAGACTGCTGCCCCCGCGACCCGGTCCCGGATAAGCGGAGGAAAATGGATGGATGGATGGATGGGCTTTTGTGCATTGACATGAAACTTTGCTAGTGTCCTTGTCACAAAATCCTGACCACCTCATAATATTTTGGTGACAGCACCAACTATTGTTCATAAATTATAAAAAAAAAAATTGTACTGAAAATGTAAACTACTTTTACATCACTAATCAGTGATGCCCATAAATATTTCCCTTTCTGTCCTTTTTACCTCGTCATTGCTACTGCAGATTTATTTATAACTATTAATGTTGTTTTATCCTGTTTGAAAACATAACTGTCATTTCTTTCCGTTTCAGAACTCTAGCGCGGATCACAGGGTTCAGCTGGATCTTGGTCTGTGGGATAAGTTCAGTGAACTCTCCACCAAGTGCATCATTAAAATTGTGGAGTTTGCAAAGCGTCTGCCTGGTTTCACCTCCCTCACCATTGCAGACCAAATTACATTGCTGAAGTCTGCCTGCCTTGATATACTGGTAAATGAAACACAATTCCTATTTAGATTGAGATTAAAACCAATGAAATCACGAAGAAATCACATTAGAAATCTTTAAAACACATAAATGTAACTTGTTTTCAGATGCTGCGAATTTGCACCCGCTACACTCCCGAGCAGGACACCATGACATTTTCGGATGGCCTGACCCTTAACAGAACACAGATGCACAATGCTGGTTTTGGTCCGCTCACAGACCTGGTGTTTGCTTTCGCGGGTCAGCTTCTGCCTCTGGAGATGGATGATACAGAGACTGGACTCCTTAGTGCCATCTGCCTCATCTGTGGAGGTATTACTGTCCAGCATTTATTCTTTTAACTTTAACTGCAGTCTGTAACTATTTCCTCTCTGTCGCCATCTCTGTGTAAATTCAATCTGTGTAAAGTCAAATGTCTAGTCTTTTGGGTTTCTCTATAAACGCTATTTTTATTTATTTTTATTCTATTTATATTTTTTTCTTTTCATCTTCAGAAGTCAGTACTAAGTTTGTCTTGCTATCTTGAAAATGTTGACTATGTATACTATGTGTTTAATGTGTGATTGAATGAGTAGATCGCATGGACTTGGAGGAACCTCACAGAGTTGACGAGCTGCAGGAGCCACTGCTGGAGGCGTTGAAGATCTACGCTCGCCGTCGACGGCCCAACAAACCTCACATGTTTCCACGGATGCTAATGAAGGTCACTGACCTGCGAGGTATCAGCACTAAAGGTACGAGCGACACAAACACACACTTCTTTAAATATTAATGTCATCAGCCGAAAAAATTTAATTTTTATCCTAATCCAGTTCTCGTTGATATTGTTTCCAGTTCAGTTGTCACATTAGAAGTGAAGGTCAAGTCAAGCTTAATGCACTGTGGGATATAGTATCTTTCTGCATATGTACTGTTGTATACTGTACATTCTAGCATACATATTGCAAATAATTTTTTAATTTTAAGGTGCCGAGCGAGCCATCACACTGAAGATGGAAATCCCAGGCCCCATGCCTCCTCTGATACGAGAGATGCTGGAGAACCCCGAGATCTTTGAGGAGAGCTCTGATTCTGCTGCCGCCCCCCTTCCACCCCCTGCCATTCAAGCCATCAAATGCGAGAGGGATGAAGATTCTCTCCTGGAGGATGAAGAGGATGAGGAGGATGACCGTGTAGAGAA
Source organism: Beaufortia kweichowensis (assembly GCA_019155185.1). Classification (NCBI taxonomy): domain Eukaryota; kingdom Metazoa; phylum Chordata; class Actinopteri; order Cypriniformes; family Gastromyzontidae; genus Beaufortia; species Beaufortia kweichowensis. The sequence goes on from CM032813.1 coordinate 13,102,147, forward strand.
GGAACGAGAGAGGGCAGAAGACAGTGAGGATGACGAATGGAGTCTTCTGCAGGTGGACATGGACGGACCCGTAAAGAGTGTGACCGGAAGAGCTCAGTGACTGGAGGACAACATAGGTGGTTTAGATACCAAAGAGCTCATTGATATTGTTTAATGTTGTATTTGCACCCAAACACCTGATCAGCTGATACAAATTGACTTTTCATTCTATAGACAAACAAAAGACACATTTAATGAGTAACAATAGTTCAAATGCAATTCCACATCTTTAGACAAACTGCCCTTTCCTTCTACTTTCCAAAAGCAATAGAATGACAAAAACCTTAGAAGATATTACCACTGCTATTACAAACAATGTTCCTCTAAGATGCACTAAAATCTCTGACCATAAACTGAAGATGAAGGTCGGAGAAAAGCGGAAGATAAAAAGGATAACAAGTTTTTGTGCCATATTACTGCCATATCTAGAAGCTCTTTAATATGCCTGTTTGATCATATTCAGTGATACCAAAGCCTTTTTTTCCTAAGGGAAACTTTTTATGATTATGGATATAAATACATAATCGGAATTGAATAAGACATTACGAAAAGGCAACTATAAAATTAATACTCAAACTTTTTATGGACTGTCTTTACATTGTTCGATGTTGAATTCTCATGAGATAATTTTCTGTTGTACATAAGCAGCTACACTCTTAAAAATAAAGTTGCTTCACAAAGCCATAGAAGAACCATTTGTGGTTAAATGATTCCATAAAGAACCTTCTACAACATCCACAGAACCTTCCTGTTTCACAAAAGTGTTTTGTAGTAGAAAAAGTTCTTTTGAATAAAAAAGAAGGAAATGGTTTGTAAATGGTTCCTCTATGGCATCTCTGAAGAACCTTTTGTGGCACCTTTGATTTTGAGAGTGTATATATTTTGTTTGTGCATAGTGTGCATAAACTATGATGTGCCTTTTTATCAAACACTTTAATATTTTAGCATAAATGAACACTTCAAAACAAAACAACCCTTCTCTCAATTTAAGTCTTTTACTAAAAGTATTGTACATTTCCAGCTAACAGGGAACCTTCTCAGAACTTGTCCAACATTCTGTAAAAGTTCTCTCAAAATGATCAAAAACGTTTTTGCAGTAAAAGAGTGTTTTATCATGTTGTTGTCATTAAACATTCTTTAAACGTTCTTAGAACATATTTTGTTAGCTGGGCATTATTATGATGTTAGCGCATTAAAAGACATTCTTCATTACACTATAGGAAGTCAAACCTCTCGCTCAGGGCAGTTTAAGGACCAAAAAGTGTGCACTATTTATTTTCAAAAATTGATTGTTAGGTAAATAAAATGCTGAAATGGATTATTTTACTCTGGGATGAATTATTGGGTACTAAAAGCAACAATACACTTGATATATTTTAAAACACTCTAAAGTGACAGATATATCAAGCATCTCAGTATACTGTATATAAAAGCATTGTACCGCCTTCTATGACAAAACAAGCTAATTCAGAATAAACTCATGATTTCTCTACTAATATTCAAACTGGAATATAGAGACAGCAAAGAAAGATTTTACAATTGGGGGGATTAAGCCATAATGTTTACGGTTTTAAAGCTTTTTTGTATGCTTACTTATTATACTAGTTGTTATTTCAAAATTTTACCAAAAAATTTAGTTATTGTTTGTGTCACTGCACTACTATTTTAGCAGTACATCAATTTTTACAACATTGTCCCTCTGAAAAAACATTTATGTCATAGGCAAATTGCTCTCGTAAGGAAGAATAGAAGAAATAACTTTAGTATAATGGACAGCAAATATCTACAATCATTTTAATTGCTTTCTAGTTTGCAGACCAAATAAAGTCATGATATTACCATGTGTGCTGGATGAATCTGTAGTTAATGAATCTAATAAAGTTAACAGCAGATGTATTTGCACTAATCCAGCTGTGTGACAGGGTAAACATTTATAAAACACCAAAGCCAGATGTGTTTATGTGACCACAAATATGAGATGTGCGTGTTCAAATAACAGGCACCCTTTCTGCAAAATGACCTTAAAAACGAGGGAGGAGAGCCATATCATATATATATATATATATAAATTCCTTCCTAGGATGACATTCACCCTATTAGTATCTGTAGAATTTTGATAAACTTATAAATGCAGCAGTCCATGGCAAACTGTTATTGTTTTGCAAGGCTTTGTAAAATAAATACAAGCTATTTGAATATGAATGTTTTTTATGATTTAGTGGCAACATTTGTGCATGTATTTTGTCATTTTGTACAGGTTGTTTGTTCTTTGATGCAAAATGTCTGTGTGGTGACAGTGTGACATTTGTCTTTTTAGAAGATAGCAAAACATAAACAGATTTAAAAAATTAAAGCTAAACAGAACACATGAAGTTGGTTTTATCATTCAAATGCATTTTAATAAAATTTGTTTAGTTTATTATCTTCTTTTTCTTTAAATATGTTGTGGGAAAGAGGGAATTCCCTGTACATAAGTCTTCGTTTTTTAACATTTGTTTCTTTTCCTCTCTTCTAATCTTCTAATTTTATTGTAATGTCTAATCTTTCAGCTTTGTGTCTTCTGTAAAAATTCACAAATCTCATGGAAATTGTTACAAATATTTGACATGTCCAAATGAAAACCATTAAGACAAAGATACAAATGGTATTAATGGTGTGTCCACATCATGAGTGGCTTTATTTGTTTTAAAATGTTTGTGTTCCAAATATTATGATTATATAAAGAAATTGCTCACCAAACGTAAGTCATTTCTATACTTTTGTGAACGTTAAGGTGGTTCCTTTCTAAGAGTTCTTACAATGTGCCACTAAAAACACCTCAAAGTTTAAACCGGCAAGGCTTTCAATATCATGCAAAATAATAAACGTTTTCAGCAAGAGATATATACGATACTCTGATAAATAGGTGATGGTGTGTTATGCTGTATGTTAGGATGGGAGTGCAAAGACATACACTGTATCACAATTCTAACAATCAACAGATTATATAGACATTTTAATATCTTCATATCGCACAACTCTCAGTCCTGACTGTAGCCGCAGTCTTCTTTCATCTACATTTTTGAGGCACATCTCAAACAAGCTTATTAATTACTGGTGAGCGACTCACCAAAAGATATATTCCAGATATTGAGGTCCTCCTACATCCACAGTCAAGTAATTATTTTTGTCTTTTAAAAAAGAGGTAATACTTTACAATAAGGTGCTATTTGTTAACAGTAGTAAATGCATTAGCTAACATTAGCTAACAATGAACAATTTAGTTTTTCAGCATTTATTAATTCTTGTTAATGTTAGTTAATGTCAATACACATTATTCATGTTACTTCATGGTGCATTAACTAATGTTAACAGTGACAACGTTTGATTTTAATAATGTATTACTAAATGCTAAACTGATCATAAACTAACATTTATAAATGCTGTATTAGTATTGTTTTTGTAATACTAATAGCACCTTATTGTTAAGTGTTACCAAAAAAGATAATGGAGTGGGTGTCATTTTAAGTTATCCATCCTTCTGCAGTGCAAGCCTCCTATATAGGCCTATATATAAACATAAAGAGTGATGATGTCACCTCCTGGACAACCAGCAAATTACATCTCATCTTAACTCCTGTAAAGTAACACTCTAGCATTTTTATGTAGTTTTCTTTATTAGCGTTTTCTTTATTTGCTTGTTTAAATGATGTAACATAAAAGAAAAATACAAAATTACAATAAAACAAAAATAAGTTGTTGGTATTAACAAAAGGACGAATGGTTTATGAGGTGCCGCATAGGATTTCTTTCAAACTTTGCATACGAATACATATACAAAACACGTGCATACACATATATAAATTGCTCACATATAGTTTGTATACCAACTGCGCATGCAGTTCAGGCATCTCTGTCTGTGTCCTTCTTATAATTTTTGTTGGGAAACATATTGTCATGCACCCATGATCTCTTCTGTAAGAATACTAATAGTGTGAACTTTATATTTACTATCCTGTTTGTGCACAGAGAAATAACGTGAATAAAGCTTTTTAGGCTGTGATAATGTTCACATATCACACACTGTCTATCATTTATTCCACTCATTTCAGAATGTCCTGCTTCAAGAATCTGAGTGCCTGGTTTTGTCTTCACCTATAAAAATATCTCACAGAACATTAGGCCTTTGTGATTTAATACAGCCAAAACACTGAATCAAGATAGTTTTTACGTTTGTTCCACGGGACCTGCAAAATCCACTGCACAGTGCATGAGTCCTAACTACATGAAAATGACAATTTCACGTTGCAAGAAATTTTATGAAAACATATAATTAGCCACAATTAAACAACATTTAACCATTTTAACCACAAAATTACCACAAGTACATCAAGTGAAGATTTTAGCCTAAACTTGAGGAAAGGACAGCGACTCGTGAGTGAGTGAGTGAGTACAACTGCGTGCTGTCGTGTTAAAAGCATTTTTGAGAAACAATCGTCAAACAGTAACAAAGGTTGATAGAAAGCATTGATAGAAAACACTCAAGAGTGCTAAGATTCATCGTTATTGAAAAAGAAACTTAGGCCATGGGCTGCCTTTCCAAAAAGCATTGTCAGGCTAGATATATCAGAGAAACGATCGTAGCCTACGAATCATCTTAGACTTATGGGCCCTTTCCCAAAAGCATCGTAACGTAAGAAGTATGTGAAAATCATTGTAGATCCACAAGTGATCTGTAATAATTTACTGTAAGTGAATCTTAAGGAGACAGAGTTATGAGGTCACCTGCAGGACAACTGGAAAATTGCACCTATTGCTCTTATGTACTTATGTCTTTGCTGATTTATTTGTTTGTTTACATTAATGTAACACAAATGAAAAATATATAAAATATAAATTAAATGACTGCAAGAAATTAAAAAGTACAATTCTATGTATATTTTAGGGAGAGTACAAATGTTAAATTAACAGGGAAGTAGGTAGTGTGCTTTACAGACTTAAAAGGAAAAAATCTAATTGAACATGTGAGCATGATGGACCTGACTTGGGTTCAGGCATCCCTACTCCTCCATGAAGGTCAATACCTCTACAAATCCTATCTGAGGCATTGGTGCAAAGTATTGACAATGCCCTTTCTTATTCTGGTGTAAGAAGGTAAGAGTCATTGGGGCCACCATCTTTTTTTTAATTGTTGTTCTCTGAACTGCCCTTTTCCTTTCTGTTAGGCTTGCAAAGCCATGCCACTCATTCCTAAATTCCTTCCCTGACTCTTTGACACCACTGGTTGCTGTCAGGTTTGTTGCAATCTCCAAAATATGTTTTTTTTTTTGTACAATAGTCCTTAAAACCTGTTAAATATTATATAGGAAAATATCTTTCCTTTTTTTTGGTTCAGCAATATTGTCAGTGTCTTCATCTCTTGGTGTGTGCTTACATTTTAGCCTCAAAGCCCATGAACATCCGGTAAAGAAATACAAGCGTTTGCTATACAATTACTAGCCATTCTATAACTCTGCAATGCGCTACATTTAAGAATTTTTTTCTAATATAGGCTACAATTTATTTTAGGTTATATATATATATATATATATAGTGTTTCGACATCGCATGGCGTCTGGTGTGGGACACGGTGTTAAGCAACATTTCAGCACTTGACAGCGGACAGCGACTCATGTAGAATAACTACAAATCATTGTGTTAAATGCATTTTGGGAAACGCAATGATAAGACAATAATAAAAACAATAATAAACAAAAGTAAAAGTAAAACAATAATGAAAAAAATCACAAAAAGATCGCTCGTAGAAAACGCTGTTTGGTGCTAAGATCCACCGTTATCCCGACCTCACCATTTGTGTCGATGAATGCATGCCCGTTATGAAAATAAAAAACATGAATATGAATATAATGAATACAATGAATATAATACATAAAATAATAAATAATGAATAGACCTATAAACTTTACCATACTTAGAGTTTAGTAACATTTTATATTAATACGTAATAATCCTAAATTACGAGCTGTTGTATTATATATAAAAATACAAAAAAAAATCTAAATCCTGTTTTGCAGCTTTGTAGATATGATTATTGTTGACTCCTTGTACAAAATGTTAAATCCTCTCTGATTGAATAAAAGTGTCTTTCTAAATTAATAAATGTAAATAAGCAGGCTATTTTAGTATACAAATGGTCTTATGTTTGGGATGCATATATCAGAAACGACACAGGTATTGCAGATCATTGCCTTATCTGTTAACTGTCATCGTTCCTCAGGAGGAACACCTATGTTATTTTCCTATCCACTTTAATTTTTCATGGTTGAATTTTAATCTAATCATGACAAACTATAAATTGATGGAAAGGTATAAGACTCAAGATGAAATATTTGGCCAATTTTCATAAAAATAAACATAAACGAAAAAAAAAATGTTAATGTTACTGTAATATATAAAAATACCTAAAATTATTTTTTTGGAAAATTTATTTTTTTAGAAGAATTTTTTTTATACTATATTACATTTTTAAAAAATGTATGTGTATACTCAATTTCTGCAATACTGCTGTGACAGTTATCAGGTTAAATGACATTTAAATTTAAACATTTTAAAATTAACTTTTGGACTTCACTAGCTTTGTCTGTATTTTGTTGTACAGACAGCAGCATGCCACACAGGACGTTAGAAACGTCACTGGTACCTCAAACACTAAATTCCTCACTAGTCTGAAATCTGGGAGACCAAAACTGACCAAAATTGTAATCTTATTTAAAAAATGGCATACAACTTTAATATGTAATGTAACACTTAAAAAAAATAAAAGAGCACAATTTCTCATGTCTACTATTTCATTTTTTAATATATATAAATCCAGAGGTTTTGTAGACAAATATCAGTCAAACAACCAGAGAGTAGATTTTATCGAAGTGTTTGCAGTTGTTAAAGTAACACTTACATACTAATTATGAACTTTATCAAACAACTCAGCATTTTTTAAAATCAATTTAACGCTAATCCAACCACACAATCGACATTCTGATTAAGAACACACTGTCATGTTGAACGCCTGTAATCATTTAAAGGCAGTTACCGCATATATTTATTTATCCATTCAGTAACGTATTCTGATGATTCCACTGCACTATACAACAGGTGTGCAGCAAAATATATTTACACATTAGAAAATAAGTAACCTTTCATTAATGCTTTCAGTTTTTTGAAGACATTTTCTATTTGAGAAAAAGGAATAGCTTTTCTTTACATGTTTCTTGATATCACGATTCTCGGATTACTGTTAATAAAAATGTAATTCATCGAGCAGCGTGATATCAATTTAATGTGAAAGCATATAGCCTAAGCTAACGTGCAAGAATTAAATCGGACCCTTTTAGACTCTTTTTTATTGCTCAATAAAATATTGCTTCAACATTTAGACCTTAGATAAACCTGAAAATTAGTTTCATTTCATTTACTTTTTATAAAAACGATTAAAAACAAAGTTAAATAATGCAAAACGCTATACAATAAAACATAATAGTAATTTTGTTTTTGTTATTCTAAATTACCAAATTGTACTTGCTAGTTTTACTGCAGCAGTATAATTCTTTTGTGAAAACTGTTGCATGTTCAGCCAGCACAACAGACTCGTGTGCTCCAAATGAACAATGTTCTAATTAGTGATTAGAACAATTACAAAATATACACTTAAAATAAACACTTGTCACAACCCCATGTGTTCCCCCGGACTCCATAATTCTTTGCACTCCACTCACCTGTTTCCACTTACTCGTCTTCTGTGATCACCTGCACCTGCCCACCGTCATCAAGGACTCTATTTATACCCTGCATCTCCCCTTTGTCTTTGTCTCGTGTTAAAGTTATGTAAGGTGTGTATCGTGTGCTCTATTCCTGTTTCAAAGTAAAGATTATTCCGTATACTCATGTCTCCGTGCTTCCTTACGTTCACGGTACACCAGCAAACCGTAACAACACTAGGTCTTTAGATCAACGACTACAAGCCCCTCTTTTTATCCCCCTCCCCTCAATGGAAATATTTCTGAGCAGAAAAAAAGAAAGTTACACTCTAAAAAGGATGTGTTATTTTTCAACACATTTTTTGTGTTATGCTGTTTAACACATAATGTGTCATTTTGTGTTAAATACATAAAAGGGACAACACATGTTGAGTTGAAAGTAACACAAGTTGAGTTAAAAGTAACACAAAATGTGTTGTTTTTAAATTAACACAAAGATGTGTCTCGTTAGGGACAACACATCTGTGTGTTGTCCCTAACTAGACACATCTTGTGTTATTTTTAACACATCTGTTTTTAGAGTGTACCGTCCAAACAGTTTAGAGTGGTCTTAAACGCGTTTTTTAATATAATATATTTGTATTACTTTAAACGTGTTGTCTAACCGTTACTGTGTTTAAAGATAGCTGTTTTACAACATGCTGTTTAGATATATTATGACACAGAAATTCAATGAGTTGAGCAGTATCAGTTTCTATACATTGTTGTGGCAGTTACCTTCAGCGGTGGCAGGAAAGATTTTACCCCCCTCTCCTTCGTTGGGCATCTGGAGTCGAATGTTAATTGATTCGTGTCAGACCAGTGTAGCTGGACCATTTACTAATCCGATAATTGTATTAAGAAATCCTAATTTCGTTTAACGTGGGAGTTATAGACATATAATCTGTATCACAAGACATTAGCCATATATATAGAAAGCATTTATATAAATAAGGCAAAATGTTGTCTTATGTTTTGTTTAGTTAAACATGAACATAAAAATGAGACCGTGACACGCACTGTGTGGTTGAGAGAGAGAGAGAGAGAGAGAGAGAGAGAGAGAGAGAGAGAGAGAGAATGAATAAAAAACTGAATAAAAGGGGTGTACTCCTGTGTTTACGTTCACGAAGCAGCTGTGCGTGGCTATTTAAAGTTTTATCTTTTTAACTTGTAGATTGTCATAATTCTTAACAGTTTGGAAATACTGAGACTTTATTTGCGTCTAAATTATCACAAAATATGCATACAAAGCTTTTAATTCAAAAAGGCTGACAAAGAGGAAAAAGAAGTGAGAAAAAATACAGCGAGAGAAGGTATGAACTCCTGTTTCTCGGGCACATCATGCCATTTAAGCGGGGGTCATGAAGTTCTTTCCAGCATTGCCCTCGGCTCGACAAACTATGACCCGACGCATTTCTCATCATATGGCACTGCCGTGGCCCAGAACCGGATATACTCCAATCCATTTTACTCGTCACAAGAAAACATTGTGTTTGGGTCCGGACGAACACCGTTCGAATACGGATCAAATGTGTTTTACCAGGACAAAGATGCGCTTTCAAGTTGCAAGGAACACCTTGAACATATACAGGATTACGCTTCAGACCACTGCAAGATTGCAGAAACAAAAGGATCTATTCAAATATATCCGTGGATGCAGCGAATGAATTCCCACACTGGTGAGTGTAAGAGTTTGTTTTAAAAAACGGCTATTACGACTATATGAAAACTTGTGTTTTATCATCCCATTACCCATAACTCCCTTGCGATAAAACCTCTTTGACATCAACTAAATATCAGTACAAAAAAAACTTTCTATGGGACATCTACTTACACCTGACGTGTAAGGGGAATTGCATTTGTGTTTGTTTTGTTAAGTATGGTATGAATTATAACAGAAATACGCCTGAAAACCTGTACAATTACATGGGTTAACTTTAAATATTTTACAGACATTAATAAAGTTTTTATGCGTTTTACCAAATAAAATTTGAAGGGATTTTAACCAAATAATATTTATTGTGTTTTTGTCCTAACAGGAGTTGGCTATGGGTCTGACAGACGACGAGGTCGCCAAATCTATTCGCGATATCAAACTCTCGAACTCGAAAAAGAGTTTCATTATAATCGTTATTTAACAAGGCGCAGAAGAATCGAAATTTCCAATGCGCTTCGTCTCACAGAACGCCAGATTAAAATTTGGTTTCAGAACCGACGGATGAAGTGGAAGAAGGAAAGTAATCTCACATCCACCCTCAATGACAGCAGTTCAGTAGCTGAGCGGGAAACGGGTAGAGTAGAAGCAGGAGAAAACACTCAAGAAAGAGAGTAAAACTGATGGCCAGCACCAGGATTTGGATCATCTCATCTGAAAACTACTACACTATAACTATAATACTACACTGTAACTAAGCAACATATCGAACTTTTATTGCAATCCATTACAAAACTGACCATTGTTTTACTACAAATAAAAAAGAAAAATGATTACTTTAACAATGATTAGTCTAAACCAAGGCATTTGTAGTAAAACTGATTATACAAATAATCAATGGTTGGTACACTTTTCTACAATAAAACCATGGTTATTTTTACAGTTATGTTAACTGCAAAATAGAAACCCATTAAAACTCCTGAAAGGTCCCTTCCCTACACATCTCAAGGAAAGTAATTTCTAAACAGTCAGCTACCAAAATGTTTATCTGCAGTCTATATTGGCTTACTCTAAGAATATACATCATGGAAGGGAAACTGCGTTAACGGCACTGTGGATATAGACATCGATTATGTGTGATATGAAATTCCACCACAATCTGATTTTTAAACATGCTATGTGTATTAACATCTTTGTCATTGTTTACTTGTAAGAATTATCTTAAACTGTAAATTATATGTATTGTAAATGTTATGTAACTGTTTATAAAAACAAGAGATTGATACAATGTTTTAGCTGCAAAGCCAAACGGTGTACAAAAACGGTCTTAACATTTGTGGTGTTAAATAACCAGCCACATGAATTATTGCAGTATTTGAATACACTACAAATCACATAAGAATATTTAATAAAGTTAATGTCGTTAACTGCAATACTTGCTACCCTGTAAATGATTTATTTCATCCAGTTGCTTGTATAAATACGGAAACAGGGCATACTATATTTTTTTTTGTATGTTGCACATGTAAACAGAATAAACATAGATTGAAAGAATGCTTCTGATATATAGCTACATAAAATAAATGCGAGCCTATATACTGTAGCGGAAGAAAAGTATGGATGCAGAAATATGTTTTTATTTATCCATTAAAAAAAATACCCACAACAATACACTAGATATGGAGTCATCGGGTTTCCTTCTGGACGTTGCTATTACAAAAAGTCTTTTTACTATCACAGTATTAAACAATGGTAGCAAATTTTATACACAATTAATAATTAAGAGTTGTGCCAATTGAAACATTCAAATGCAACAAGTAACAAACATTTTGAGTTAAAGAGATTAATTTTTTTTTACAGTGAAGCGAATCAGAAAACACTGATTGACAGAACGCATGAATAACCTGCACAAATGTACACATTTATATTACCACACATCATTTGTTGACATTAAACTTTTGCATGCTTGTAAGTTCTAGGAAACTAAAATCTAAATAACTTTTGACTTGTTATTTTGAAATAACAGTGTTATTAAATAAACTGTATGTAATATTTGCTGCGGGGTTGTTTAACCCAAAACTGGTAAAATATGCACATAGCACACTGTTGGGTTATAAATGACCATATGATAGGTTGTTGTGTGTTTCCCTAGTTCACCCAACATTCAGTGTGCAGTGCATAATGTCTCTTTTGTAGCTTTGGTCAGTAATTTATTTATCACGGCAGTGTAGCTGTATTCAACACATGTTCTCACTGGAGTCTTTGTGTGTTTTCCTTCGTTAAGTTAATCAAGTGAAGAAAAAATGTTGCAGTTGCCGACTTATCGTTTGCGATTTACATTAACAGCACAAAAGATGGTGCCGTCGACCTTTAGCTCTTGTTTCCTCACCCTGCCCTAATGTCTCAATTACCATCTCAACATCCTTGTAAATATGAAATTAAGAGATATGTAAATGAACAGTATTATTACTAGACCCAGATGGTGTTCATGTACACTGTGAATGACTCTAATTACTGTAATTAAAAAAAAAATTACAGGAAAAATCTGTAATTTATAACTTGGTTTCATTTTTAAATCTGTAAAAATACTAGAAATTGCCCTAAAATGTACTATTAATGTCCCTCTATTTTGGTCATCATGAGGAAAACAGCTTACAAATCATATTAAATATTTTTTTTGTAAAACTGCAGAAAGATTTGTGTGAGGGTTAGGTTTATGGGTAGGGTGAGGGTTACACAATACAATTGTACAGTATAAAAATCATTTTGTCTATAGAAAGACCCCTTTAAACATGGAAACTCAACGTGTGTGTAAATAGGGTTCCATGCATTGTGTGGATTAAATTTGTGTAACGGAGAAAGACATAACACGAAATGTGGAGAGAGTTTAATGGCAAGATAATTGATATTGTGTGTGTAAATAAAATGGCTACAATAAGAGATTTCTCAGTTGGCCTGCAGGCAGGATAGATTCATGCAGTGATTCAGATAAACCCTTCATGACCCCATTAAACTGTCACATAAATGGATATGCTTATAATGCAAATGTAAGTAATGAACTATTGATCATAGCCTGTAGAGTTCCATTAATACTCTCAGTTGCGCTGTTGTTTGTCTTGTTACTGTCTTTTTATAGTTGTTTAATTAGTAGAAAAAAATCATTTAAACATGCATTATAGATGTAGACTGAATGCCTTTCCCTCTTAAGAGTTCTATTTGTTGTCAATTAATAAATGATTTTTTTTACATTCTTGCAAAAACTGTAATAAATCCCCTGTACTATTCATAATATTCCAGCAACTTTGGCCCCAACAGAAAATAATCTGATTATATAAAAACATAATTCATATTTAATGTAATAACCCCCACCCCCAAAAAAGTGTAAAATAATTATCAGGTCATTCATTTTATCCAGTCAAACATCCACATGTAACTTTGCATTAAACATTGAAATTAAAGTTTTAATATTAAATATATATATATATATATATATATATATATATATATAAGCAATACATAAAATAATACATATAGTGCAAACTTGTCAAAGTATGAAACTCACAAAACTTACCTTCACCTTCTCTGAAAGCATCTCTGAGAGATGTACTTGTGCACATACAGCGCTGCAATGTCCATGCTCAAGAATAAAGAGAAATATGATTTAAAGCATTATGTGACCGTGGAAAAAAACTGATGTCAGCTCAATATGTTTAATGTTTTTAATTGACAAAAAAAAACAAAATATCACCACAGTCATAAATTCCATTTATTAGGACAATATAGAGTATAAAATATTTTGTATCAGCAGACACAATCTAAAAAAACCTAAACTGACAGTTGCCAAATAAAGTAGCTAGTAAAAATCTGTTCTTTTGGACTACTTTAATGATGAATATATGTGTTTTGAGATTTGAGATTTACTATTTGGGATCCCATATAAGTTATCATGATGGCATTTTAACCAAAAAATGTTTTGTTTTTAGTTTGTATTAAACTGAAGGAAGGAAGTTATAAATCTAGGATGGCATAAGAGTGACTTTCTTCTATTTTTGTGAAATTTTCTGGGTGAACTTCTGAAATGTTTGACATGTTTTTGTAGATAAACAATAATTAAAATCAATTCATGGTACTAAACATGAGGTAGAATTTGTTGCTATTATTCAAACATTTGAGTCAACAACAAACAAAACTAAACCCACAATAAACAAAGAAGCACAGACAACCACCATTCCAAGTCATTGTGAGCTAGTCAGTGTTACAATTTAACTTAACAATTAACTTAATTTATTTTGTTTTTATTAGACTTGATTTATGAGACATGACCTTGGTGTTGGTCTTACCAACTGAGCTACAGGAAGGTCGGTCAGATTTACATTTATGAATTTGGCAGACAGTCTACCCAAAGCAATTTACAGTAAATTCAAGATATACATCGTTTTAGTATGTGTGATCCATTATATTGAACCTAATGATTTCAGAGTTGCACTATGCCAGATATTCATGCATCTTTACAACCAAGACATATAAAAAAACAAAAAAGGGTCAACAACAAAGACATATGCATCTTTTGAGTGTTATACAAAAAACGTACACACAAATAGTTATCAACACGTACTTACATTTTCAATGAGTACAATAATTTAAAAGCACTGGGGGTGATATTTAACATGTCTGTAGTAAGAACTGTCATCTGGTGAGCAAACTCAAAATTCCCAGTTCCTCTAATCTGGACCTGACTATGTTTGCCCAACCCTTATTGGCCAGTGGGTTTCTTGGTGATGGATGCATAATACCCTCAACTCTCACATTAATACCCGCTTCAGACAGAGCTCGTCGAGCTCGTTGCTCAGAGACTTTCCCCACTCCAATAACCATAGAGACATCCAACGCTGTGACAACCTGACAAAGTGCACCATCACAGCAGGATAGAAGAGAGTCGCGCTCTACAGCAGGCAGTTCAGGTGGTGTTAGATTCTTGCCCGATTCATTCATGAAAATGAGAGGGCACAAGTTGTGCACGAAACAGTGCCGAAAGAAGTTGTGCGGTTCACCGCAAAGTTCTTTAAAAAAGCCCCAGAAACGGGCTCCACTCACTTCACTTTGAGTACACTCAAGGCCTAAGATTCGTCGTTTGGGGTGCTCGTTAGCTGGACGTCCAACCTTTCCTGTGATCTTTAACCAATTACGAACCGCTTTTACCTCACCGAATGGAACCTTGTAAAGAGAAAGACAAATATGGTTGGCCTTTTAAGTTCATCTGCAGCATCAGTGTATTTTCTATAATAAAAAATCTTCTCTGTTACGTTTGTACTAATATGCATTTTTTGTAAAGCTGTAAAGCTCCATAAGATACATTTGAACTAAAATTGGTTTGAATTAGTTCATTTAACCTTTTTAGCTACATAAACAATTGGGTAAGAACTATATTTTTGCAGGAGATTTTAAATTTTTTTTGAAGAAAAACACTGTTCCGCGGCTACTAAATTCTGAAAAGGACAGCTTGACAATTATGTGTGCGCTTAATACTATCATTACGGTAATATCATGTCAAAGAACTTTTGTGCAGCGCTAATTACCATTTTTACAGTAATATCAGCAAAGCAGAGAAGCTGCGCTATCAGAGCCGAAGCCTGCAACTGTTTTCATATGGTTAAAGTGGAAAAAAAAGCAATCAAGAATTCGTGTAAAAGCTGCAACATTTTTTTAGGGGGGCTGGGCAGAAATTTCAATTTGAGATTTTTGTCATGTTCCCCTCACATTTAGTTTAAGCTGATGCAGGTGATAAAAGCGATGTCTGTCCTTGTGTCTCAATCAGCTTCCCTAGGCTGTGAATCAGTATATCGTGTATACGAATTCAGACACTGGTAAGGACCCTGGCTCCTGCCCACTGCAATTATTATTATTATAAAAACCATATAAAATGTCAGACAAATTTAAAAATGCCAATATAAAAACTCAGTTGTAAAAAATTGTGCTATCTACCTCATCACACAGCAGACATGAACAATATGAATGAGGGAAAATGCAATGCTCAAACTGCTCTAGCAATGGACAAACCCGCCTTCAAGTAAAAAGAGCCAATCATCAATTGAAAAAGAAGATTTACTGACGGAGGGGCTCTCTACCAAGTGTTGTACTTAAGCAATCTAGATTTTTTTTTGCTGAAATTTGAAAAACTGAAATTAGAGTTTAGGTCAAAATGTAAAGTTTATGTCAGGTTCAACCGTTGCTCAGACTTCCCCGATTCATATTCAGACATTCAACAAATTCGTCAGGACAGGGTGGCGCCAAGCCATTTAGGGATTTATAACCATTAGTAGAATCTTGAAATCAATTTTAATTCTATATCAGACTGGCATCCCATGTAATGAAATTAAAATAAGGATAATGTGTTCACGTTTCTGGGCAGCATTTTGGACCATTTGTAATGTAGATGGTGAAGCTTGACAGATTCCTAAATAAAGAGAATTGCAGTAGTCAAGTTTTGAAGGACTGTATGATCATCTGTATCATACGCTGCACTGCATTAAAAGTTTTTAAAAATCTTTTTTTCTTTCATTAAATCACACAATTGCAGAAAAACTGACTTTTCTAAAACTAGAGATTAATGGAAGTTTGAAAACAGCTAATTCAATAAAATAGTAGGGTTTAGTCTTTTAAGAAGTGGCTGAACAGAGGCACATTTAAGGGAATCTGGTACAGTTTCAGATTCAAGACATTTATTAATAAAATTCCATCAAGTCAAAAACTTTCAAAACGATAGGGTCAAAGTATATCATATGAGGAGCCTGGAGGTTTTAACTTGATTACAATTACTCAAAAAAGAACCGATTAAAACTCACGGAAAGTTAGCAGTATGATACTTATTTTACTACATGTCTCTACAATACATTGTGGCCAACTGTTTTATTATAAAAATGTATAAAAAAACATATTAAGAAAATTTTTATTACACTATGAGAAAATTATTAATTTCATTTTATCATCCTTTATATCATAACATTTTATTATCCTTTATATCATAACATTTTATTACATTTTTATTTTAATTACATTATGTTTAGTTATTATAATAATTGCACATGATGTAATAAGTTTTTACACCCTATAACTGCAAACATCAAAAGTCAGAAAAAAACATGAAAGTTTTCTTACCCCTGTTTGTGCCATGCCAAAAGGCCCTGGGTTCATGCCCAAAAAGAGAACACTCTGCCCTTTTTGACAGTACCTCTCCACATAACACTGATGCGTGTCCCAGGCATACTCAAGAGGGTTGTACGTGTAGCTCACCGGTTTCCCAAAGGACATCATCCGTAACCTTGCATTTAATTCCAGCTCAGCCTGCAGGAACCTCGAGGCGACTGTAGAGCTACTAATACAGCTATCAGGAGCAATCACAGGCAGACCTGCGGGATCTTTAACCTGCGACTCTTCTCTTTGAGATTCATCTCCATTTTCCAACCTATAAACGGAAAGATTACATAATTAACAATCTCATTTAGAAAAGATTGTTGGCTGGATATTGCATTATTAAACGTAGTCATCAACTGTGGCATGCTTGCTATGACCCTTTGTACTTAGTATAGGCCAAATGGAAAAAAAACCCTCAAAAATAGGGCTGGGAAAGAGAAGTGCTTTCTCTCAATCACTTTCTTTCCTTGTGCAAAATCTTTCATATAATGATATGAATAACATTTTTATTTGTTAAACATAATGAAAGGAAACACTGTGTTTAGAATGAGCTGTGTATTACCAATGATGTCACGATACAATATGCAACACGATACAGGGCCACGTAACAATACACATCGCAGTATGGATCAATTTTCAATTCACAGAATTGCAGAGAATTTCACAACAGTAATACATTGTGCATTTAAAACACAGTAAGATCAGTCAAATCAATCAAATAAGTGTTTAAAAAAAAAAAAGTACAGCTCTTAGTTATATATAATAGTAGTTCTGCTTTTAGTTTATATTATTCTGGTTGAAATGCTGAAGTGTGACATAAGGCTCAACCATACAGCAGAAAACGCTACACATTTTTAAACATCTAGTATTTAACATTTTGTATCAGAATGTCCAGCAAATGAATTCAAATGATTTTATGCAGCATTTTCAAATTTTTAAGCAGATTCCTTGAGTAACATTTTTTCACCTCCACTGCGTGTGTGTTTGTGTGCATGTTTTTATATCCATATGACTTGTGGATATATGACTTGTGGGGACTCAAAAAAAAAATGACACTCTTGCTGTCACTGTCACTTGTCTCATTAAATTGTAAGTAGATATGAGTTAATATACTGAGGATTTTTACTCATGCCCTCACTCAAACCACTTCAGGAGTACAGTCCAGACAAAAGAGTAAATGCATGCATGTTTAAGCCACATTTGTCAGCTCTTTACTCATCCCAAACAAAGAACGTCACTCTGAAGTATTTAAGATTAAGTTGGTTTTTTAAAATGTTTAGCATTTTAAATGTAGATGTGCGACAATCGCACTTCCAATAAGAACGGACAATAATGCATTATGACATTCTCGTTTTTTCCCGTGTCTACACCACAGCGGATGAAAGCTGATCACTGAAGCTATTAGTCACTTTATTAACTTATGTTATTAATTTAATAATATTTAAATAAAACAATGATTACCGCTTCATGTCAGTTTTAATTCAGAAATTAAGAAATTCAGATGGCGATTTTTAAGATGAGCTACTAAAATTGTAGTGTTAAAGGAGTGTGGATTGGCTTCTCCTCGTAAGACTAATGCCTTGCAGTTGCTGCAAATAACTTTGCAGTTAGTTTGGTCTTTTTGTAAAGTATGACCACACCGCTGACATGATCGCAAGCACTCAATACAAATCAGCAAGTTGACACACGTGCAAAATCAACATGTCTTCATATCAGCAATACATATCGGAGTAAATTTTCATATGGAACCGATAATTCATTTATAAGCCATTATCTGCAGATAATATTGATGTGCCAATACTATCGTGCATCACCATCTGTCACATTAACACCCTGGTGAAGAAGGACCTTCAGAATCTATACCACCTCACACACTTAAAGAAATTGAAAATGCTATCTACCAGGAAGACTGTGAAAAACCTTGCCATCCCAATAATGGACTCTTCGCTTTGTTGTGATCAGGGAAATGCTTTCGCTTTTTGATGGTCAAAACAGAAAGAATGATGAGCTTCTTTCCCCAGGCCATCCGTGTTCTAAATCAGGACAATACCAACACCAGGACAATAGTGCTCTTAAGGCTCTTAAGGCTATATCACTCTATATTATACCTATACATCTATAACCATACTTACCATACATACCATTAAAGAATTATGCCAGGCACACTTGCCCCTAATTAGCACAATGCAAACATTGCCTTCAAGACTGACTGCTACCAGCACTATATATATATATATATATATATATATATATATATATATATATATATCATGTTTATCATGTTGCATTTATTCATATAAATACTTACGTACACAAATGGGTCATTTTTCCATTTTTGAAAAATTACTGTTGAAAAAATACTGTGAAAAGTGTCGTTTTCAGATCTGTCACATAAAGTAAAATAACTATTTTATGTTCTTTAAAGAGTCATCTCTTATTCGTTTTTTTGGGTATTATTGCTTCTGGTTTGTGTATTTTAATTTACAGAAATCCTATGTATGATGAATCTTAAAAACGTTTTGTCACATTCATAACGCATGTTTAACTCCATTTTTAAACAGATAACTCATGTACACAGATTGATATTTTTATGATGTTTGGACTGGGCTTTAGTAAAATATAAACAAATGGTTTAATATATTGGTAAAAAAAATACATTCTGTGGGAATTTCAACTTTTAAATGAAAAGGTTTTCATCATTTTCATATTATTTCTTTTTAAATATTAATTTCCTTATATTTTTCTTTTAATTTTCATTTCCTTATTTTTATACCATAGTTTTTATAAATATATGTTATTGAAAACTGTGATAAAAAAGTCATACAAAGTTTATTTACTACATGTTATACAGTGTATGGCTGTGTATGAGACGAGAGCAATAAAACTTAAAACCTAACTGTGGCTATACGAATCAATGCGCAAAATAAAACCATGCTTAATTTTCCTGCCTGGGTATCAATCCTAAACCTAACAGTGTAAGTAGGCTACAAACATGTTATTTCGACAAATGGCTTGCTCTATGAGTAAACATAAACAATCGTGCGCATCACTGTATGCTGTCTTTGTATTTTGACCCACTACAACATGAAAATACTGAAAAAATCAATAGGCTTCAGCTGTGACTTGACCATCATTCAGAGAAACAGACTGACAGACGCTGACTACATTTAAAACTAAAACCTGTTTAATAAGAGCAAAGACGAAGTTGCATTGGTGTAAAATCTAAAACAAAACACGCATTTTATACCAGTGTTTATCAAAGCTCTTACCTCTGAAGTTCAGGACGCGTTTCCATTCCTGAAGATTGTTTTTGGCGACAAAAGAACGAGCCCACCCCGTAGCATTCTAGGATCTGTAGTTCCTAATAATGTCGTGAAGCATCATGGGATCTGTAGTTCCTAGTAATGCCGCGAGGCATCATGGGACCTGTAGTTCCTAATAATGCCGCGTAGCATTATGGGATCTGTAGTTTCAATTCTTGCTAACCTTTACAATGCATAACAGAAATCAAGTACAATTAGAGGGCTGTAATTTTCATGACATATTAACCCAGCTTCCTAAATCTAAAATGTTAAAAATAATTTTATTTAAGTATTATTTAAGTATACAAAGCTAAAAATCTAATTCTTGGATACAAACATTTGTACAATTTTACATCAATAGGTGACTTGGGGTATTGTTTATTTAAAAGTTATTTATGACCACATATAATTGTGTATATTTTTTACAAATGTATTCATCTTAATTCTATAATGATGATTTTTTTAATATTTTACTTTTTATAGTTTATTACTTGCATTTATATATTTTCTAAACTGACACAGTCAACATATTTTGCCTATTTAAACATTGGACAATTTGCACTTGGACTTTTACTACACTGTTTACATTACACTTTACACTGCACTGTTTCTCATTCCACCCAGTAGCTGTGTGTACTGACATCCTATTGTTTACATTTGTTTAGCATTGCATTTGCATTTCATATTTACTATGGTTTCAATTTATTTACAACTGTTTATTGTTACACTTTTGCATTTACTTACATTCCTGTATTTGCTACACAGTTACTTTTATATATACTGTACATATATTTTTGCACTTGTGAAGAGTGGAAAGTTGCTCCAGATGACCCCGTCTGGAGATGTAGCCGTGGAGAACCGTAACCGGGCAAACATACATATTACATATTGCATACGATATCATTTGCATACATTACATATGAACGCCCGCTACACTAATGTTAGTCTGTTTTGTCCCCTTCTCTCTTTCTCCTCCTCTCTCCTTTTCTCTCTCTCTATCCCCCTCTCCCTTTTCCAAGGGATCCCGAGGAATGAGTTCCAGCTGGCACAACACTGCTCATAACAGTCCTGCCCCACCTGATGCCCATCCTGGTGATGTTAAATGGACGACTGCCCAAGACGAACACCTTACTTATAATTCATTTTTATTCATTCTTTTAAATAAGTAAATGTCTGTGTCTTGTAACTCCATAGTGAGTTATAGATGCGATCAATGGCAATTTGTGTTCTTTATTACGGATTGCACATGCCACGGATTGCAACTATAACATGTCATGTCAGGGTTTTTTTCTCTCTTAAAGAGTTTTTTTGAATCCCTGACCACTGACTGTTATCTTTCCATACATGTAAAGCTGCTTTGGTACAATGACCTTTGTGAGAAAGCGCTATACAAATAAAATTGAATTGAATAGATGTGTAAGTGTCTAGGAGAGACAGCAGTGGAGTTTTTTTCTAGTTTATTTAACAGGATTTTTGAGCGTGAGAAGATGCCTGAAGAATGGAGGAAAAGTGTTTTAGTGCCGATCTTTAAGAACAAGGGTGATTGCAGAGTTGTAGCAACTATAGAGGTATGAAGTTGATGAGCCACACAATAAAGCTATAGCATATAGAATGTCTATGAAAAAGTACAGAGATGGTCAGAAGGAGCTGCACTGTGTCTTTGTGGATCTAAAGAAAGCATATGACAGGGTGCTGAGAGAGGAGCTTTGGTATTGCATGAGGATGTCAGGCGTGGCAGAGAAGTACATCAGAGTAGTTCAGGATATGTGTGAGAGGAGTATGACAGTAGTGAGATGTGCTATAGGTCGGACAGAGGAGTTCAATGTTGAGGCGGGGCTACACCAAGGATAAGCTTTGAGTACCTTCTTGTTTGCTATGGTGATGGACAGGTTGACAGATGAAGTCAGACAGGAATCTCCTTGGACAATGATGTTTGCGGATGACATTGTGATTTGTAGTCAGAGCAAAGAGCAGGTGGAGGAAAACCTGGAAAGGTGGGGCTATGCTCTGGAAAGAAGAGGAATGAGAGTCAATCAAAGCAAGACAGAATACATATGTATGAACGAGAGGATCGGAAGTAGAACAGTGAGGTTACAGGGGGCTGAGGTCAAGAAGGTACAGGAGTTTAAAAACTTGGGGTCAATAGTTCAGTGCGACGGGGAATGTGGAAAAGAGGTGACGAGTGCAGGCAGGTTGGAGTGAGTGGAGAAAAGTGTCAGGAGTGTGACAGAAGAGTGTCAGCAAAAATCAAAGGAAATGTGTACAAGACAGAAGTGGACCAGCTATGTTGTTTGGGTTAGAGACTGTAGCAGAATGAGCACATTAGAGGGACAGCTCATGATGGCTGTTTTGGGGAGAAGCTCAGAGAGGCCAGATTGAGATGGTCTGGACATGTACTGAGGTGGGATAGGGGTTATATTGGTAGAAGGAAGTTGGAGATGGAGCTACCTGGCAAGAGGAAGGCCAAAGAGGAGATATATGGATGTGATAAAAGAGGACATGAAGGTAATTGGTGTGAGAGTTGAGGATGCCAAGGATAGAGTTAGATGGAAACAGATGATTTGCTGTGGCGACCCCTAAAAGGAACCAGACGAAAGTAGAAGAATAAGACTTTCTCTCCCCATCTGATAAATAACTTTCCCCTCTGTGTGAACTCAGTTGATAATTGCAGGATTGCAGTATGAGCTCATTTATTGGATAAGCTGACAAAGCTGGGAGCTACTACAATGTAACATGCCGACAAGTTCGTTGCTTTGTGTTTATATCAGTATGTATCCATATTTTTTTACATGCATGGAAATCGAAACCTTTCTGTATAGCCATCTGAAATTTCAGTGAAATGCATTTGAGTTTTGAAATTATTAGCAAAAACAGTCACAAAATCTGATACTCATAGTCTTAACAACAGTCCAGTGTGTTTTAAGGGTAGCAGGTGTAAATTGTAGAGTGAAGCATTTAAATTTATAAGCATTGTTAGAAATCAATGTGACACGCTCTTAAGTCCCATATTGCCATTTAGAAGGGTCGCTTATTGAGCTGAATGGCCTCTCAATCTAATTTAGCAACAATATACTGGCTTAATAACATTAAG
Source organism: Beaufortia kweichowensis (assembly GCA_019155185.1). Classification (NCBI taxonomy): domain Eukaryota; kingdom Metazoa; phylum Chordata; class Actinopteri; order Cypriniformes; family Gastromyzontidae; genus Beaufortia; species Beaufortia kweichowensis. The sequence continues at coordinate 13,125,196 of CM032813.1, forward strand.
TGTCACAATTTCAATGTAAACAAGCACACACATACATTCTTATTATGTTCTGTTTCAAGAGATTTAGGGGTGTTCTTATGTTTTGTATTGAACTGTTAATAATAGTTTATTGCTTTACTAATCCAGATCTAAGCTTTTCTTTTTTAATTTTGCGAAACATATTTCAGTTTTTTTGCCCCTCAGTGTTTTGTCACAGAGGCTTTTTGTTCGCACAATTAAAAAAAATCTCAAACAAAAACATGAAAAACAATTTAAATATGACTGTAATCTCTACAAAAACAGATCATAATGCAGAAAACTAGTATACAAAGTACTATAATAAACTGCACTTCAATATACTCCAGTACGATATACTACAGTGTGTTCACATGTGGGATTTGCATTTGCAGTACAGGAGGTGTATATATATATATATATATATATATATATATAGAGAGAGAGAGAGAGAGAGAGAGAGAGAGAGAGAGAGAGAGAGAGAGAGAGCTTCAAAAGAGGTACGACATTAGCAATATGAATAAACACATTAAATAAAAATTCATACAAATATTTCTATGATGTTGCGCAAGACTAGTAGAAAGTGGGAAAAGGCTTAATAGCGCCACCTTGTGGTTGAAAGTTAACGAGGACAGGAGCAGTCATATCTTATTTACAAATCTAATTTATATTAAATGTAGTTACATTTATACAGCCAATTGGATATAAATCAGTAAAATTACAATTAATATTTCATTTGAAATGTGTTATCATGAAGTTTCATAACAAGATTTAAATTTTTGTTGTGCATTAAAAGGATCCATTTAATATAATTTAAAAAGGCAATCAAAAGTCCTCAAAAGATTACAGTAACCTAAAAAAAAGTGACATAAATTATAAAACAGGCAGTCTTTTATATAAAACATAAACAAATGGTTTGGCATATAATCTGGCAATGTCAAGCTTTGGAAAGGTGTAATTTATATTTGTTTTCATATGCAAACATTTTCAGTTTGACAGAGATTTTACAGTTTGTGCATTAATTTGGTTAATCAAGTGTCATATAGGTAGTTGACAAATAAATGCGTGACTGTGTCCTATGGTGTGGACAGCAAAATGTAGAAAAACTTACAAAATATACAAATAGCATGGAAGATTTATATTTATTGCTGGAGTTACAAATATGATGAAAAAGATTTATCTTAATTTAGTTTTTTTTTTCCGACATGTTTTGTATGTCGCACCATAGGACACAGTCACATATTTATTTGTCTACCCATATATGCTATGCTATTACCAAACGATTGTTACACCAAAGTAATTGTTCAATCTTCAACTAAATACAGCTATTTGCTAATTATATCTAAAGAAGGATTCCTCAAAAGCAAATAAGAAAAATATATTTTACTAGTTAAAAAAATCTACAAAGACGGACAGTGGTGCTGGTCCACGAAATGTGCAAATGTGCAACAAAGCATTAATCTTTGACTGGAAGCAGTTTCTAGACTATTTATAACAAGAAATTAAACAACAAAAGCAGCTTTTTGTTCAAAAATTTTATGTTCAAGATGTTTGTACCCTGCCAGAGCCTAAGCACAAGCACTACTCTTCTGACCAATGGTAAAAACAAAATGTAAAAATATAACAAACTCTTTAAAAGATAAATGAAAATGAAACACTAACAAGTTTTTCTTTAAAACAAAAAAAAAACAGATTAAAGTAACATTTAACTAAAAAACACTCATAACAAAGTCTTATGCAAAACGTGCTGGAAATCCTCTGTAAAATTTCAACAATTATAACTTTAATGCAGCACAAATCATTCATGTAGTCCTAGCTTGAATGGATCAAGTTTGATGACATGAAAAGATAATTTGTGACTAAAAATATGTTAAATTAACTTGTTGAAATGGTATGTATTTAAATATGTTTAAAATTAATTTAGTTATTAAATTAATTAAATTTTAAGTTTTTTTGGTGTGTCATATTGTCACACTTAACACACTTTATTAACACAAACATGCAGTTTTATTTCAATAAATAAAGCAGTTCAAGAATTTCTAACCATAAATAATAAAAATGGAAGCATGAAACAGAATAAATAAAATGATTAAATACAAAAAAATAATATAAATAAATAAATAAATGAATTATTTTTTGTTAATGTTGATATCCAGAAGATTTTCTTTTACGTGTGAGTTTTTAGAGATTACCATAATGGTGAAGAGTAAAGGTTTCAGGTTAGGTTATGTTTCAACTTTTGCAACAATTGCTTTATTACTATTATTATTATTTACTTTTAAACAAGGTTCTATAGGTTTTAATATAATTGTCATATAATGCATTTTTATTTATGACCATTTGACTGTTATCTCTGTTTAAAATGTTTTAATGTCCATCATGAAAATTATGCTACAATGAATTAATGTTTAATTAACATTTTGAAACCCACAAGGAAACGCAAACTGAAGAGAAAAGACACGTCAAGCCAACCTTGATCCTAGAATCTTCTGATCCGTAGTCAGATACGTTAACCATTAAGCCACTGTCCCAAGAGTAACGATTAAGTTAGTCATGGATGTCTACTTTCATCTTCTTATTAGGGAATATTACTGGACATGAGATGTCTGCATAAATGCCATATTTCACGTGTCTATAAAAGGAAGAAAGGTAAAGGAGCGCCCTCACACGTGCCTGTTCACCGTATTTCAGTAAATGTCACGCAATTAAGAGCTGTAGGGGCCCAATACGTCTGAAGTGGGATTCGAACCTACGCCTAGACGGGAGACTGCGACCTGAACCGCCTTTGACCGCTCGGCCATCCTGACACGCTCAGGCGTTCGTAAGCAGCAGACTATGCGTTTTTGTGCAAAAGAGCAGGTCTGCTGTTACTTTCACGTCATTTACTTGCATAAAATCAGCTTGCTCTGTTTCTGGGGAACATTTGATCAGCTAGCTTTGATTTTCTCTTTGCAGACTCACTGGTTCCATCATCAGAGTACATGAGGGTCAAAGAGTTTAACTCGATCCCCTTCTTCTGATGAGCCACATTACTCCATTGTTGCTTGTAGTGGTTTTTGAATTCTAATTGGATTGGCCGTTCGCATTCTATTGACCTGTGAAATGGGCGTTTACCTTTTGTTTGGCATAGACGCCTTCACAGTTGCTAATTCACACCTCCAGAGAAGAACATGAGCTGCTGGTAAGGCAATCCTTGCAAATACCTCTCCCTCTGTTTACAGTCATTTAAAATGTTTTTGTGTTTTTTGTTAACATGTCAATATGAGAACAATATATATATATATATATATATATATAACTAGAGGCATTCATTTGAACAGAGCACACACAACCTTATTCTGTTCTGATGTCGTTGTACTCTTTAGGAGCCTTCGTTCACTCTCTTGGCTATTGAGAGGTGCGTCAGTTTCTTGGACGTTTTCTTTCGATTCAGTGATTTCCATCTCCAGCAGTGAAAAGCACTCGGGGATCTATTGAACAGACACTGTTGGTATGAGTGTTTGGTGGGAAAGAGGGGCTGTGTGTGTGAAGCTGTCATCTGCTGGTGTTACTGGGCTGAGAGCAGACTTTCCCTTCTCTGCTAGGTCTTTCAAGGCTGCACAGTCTCTCTCAAACTGTTCAAGAATGTCTTCTGAACACTGGATCATTACTGTGCCTCTGTGATACAGACGTAGTTGCGTCATGGCTTGCATTTTACTAGTCTGTGCCAAAGAACAGATCTGCTTTTACTTTCCTGCCTTGTACTTGCATGAAGTCGGCTTTCTGGGGGGGGGTTGATTAGTTAGTTTTGATTTTGTTTTTGCAGGCTCACTGGTTACATCATCGGGGCATGTGATGGTCAGAGATTTCAGGTCGGTCGCCTCCTTCTGATGAGGCACTTCCCTCCATTGATGTCTGTACTTGCTGTTTGTATTGTAATGGGATTGGTCGATAGCATAGTCTTGACCTATCAGTGGAAGCGTTTACCGTTTATGTGGCATAGGCCTTCACAGTTGATAATTCACACCACCACAGAAGAACGTGAGTTGCTGGTGAGCAGGTAGGCTGGTCAAACAAGACTGGCAAGTCTCTCTTCCTTTGTTTAGTTTAATTAAAATTGTATGTGTATTTTATTATGTCAATATGTGTATAATATATGAAAAGAGTTTTTCTTCTTTTTCCTAGACGTAAAACATTTAAAGGAACTCACTGTTTCCTGATGCTGTTGGACTGTTATTGTAGCTTCTTGGTTGGCTTGGTGCTTTGCTTCTGTTATGCTCTTTAGAATGTTGTGGTTCTTCCAGGAAGTTTCCACGTTTGCAGTTCAATTTCGAACAAAATGTCTTAATCACTATGTGTATAATCCGATTTACAGTGGCAAGAATTCAGATACAATCCAAAGTAAATGCGGTTACTTTGACTTCACTTGTGATTCCGCTGTCAGTTTCGCCTCCTTCACTGCAGTGCTTCATCCCCCCACCCCCCGACGTCCATTGTGCCTCGTTGGCGCAGTTAGGCAGCGCGTCAGTCTCATAATCTGAAGGTCGTGAGTTCGAGCCTCACACGGGGCAGGGTGGTACTTTTAAACTACTGGTATGCGGCCCATTTCACTTCCACGCCCTTGGCCTATCCCGGCTTGTGAGCAGATCGTCCCTGGTGGTCTAGTGGTTAGGATTCGGCGCTCTCACCGCCGCGGCCCGGGTTCGATTCCCGGTCAGGGAACTTGTGTTTTGAGACGGACATTTTTGACAAGTAACAAATTTGCATGACCAACTCGTAGGAAAAACACCTCTTCCTTCGAGCCGGATTTGAACCAGCGACCTAAGGATGACCAGTGAAATGCCTACAGTCCTCCGCTCTACCAACTGAGCTATCGAAGGTGTACCGATGGCCAACAATGGTTTCGGGTTTTGTATTTGACACCAGTGAATGTTCCTGTTCCTGATTCTATTCGTCCATGCTGTGGATTTTAAGCCGTACAAATCAGAATCTGGCCAAGCAGATCCATGGAGAAATGCCATTCTTAATTTCACCTTTTCTTCTAGTGCACAATGTGGCTTCTGGAAGAAATGTGGTCTTGCCAAAGTGCTTTGAAACACAAAGCAATGAGATTCATAATGTATATCCTATGACACATTCATCTTATTCATTTGGGTTTTTCTCAGAGCGAAGCATGGAACGACGAGGATGGGATTCGAACCCACGCGTGCAGAGCACAATGGATTAGCAGTCCATCGCCTTAACCACTCGGCCACCTCGTCACATTGCAAACTGCTTTGCACCGGTGACAGAGAGAAAAATCCAGTTTTGCCTAAATAGTTGGACCGCCTTGTATGGATGAATGAATAGCAATACGCTAAACATTTTGAAAGCCACAAAGAAACGCGCAAACTGAAGGGAGCAAGGGGACACCCGGATTTGAACCGGGACCTCTTGATCTGCAGTCAAATGCTCTACCACTGAGCTATACCCCCCGCGACGGAAGGTTGTGACCATCTCATTGCTGGGGGAACACATCCTGACACCTGAGAATGTTCCTGTCAGATAGTGTTCCCCATGTTTTCCATCAGACAGAAAGTTCATACATGTTTTAAAAATAAAACTGCTCAATATCTAGCCTACAATACGTAGGTTCTGAAGGTGTTTGTATTTTCATGCTTCATTTTATTATAGAGAATATAACTGTCAGATAATGATCTCCTGTGTATAATAAAAAGCATAATGTGGGTCAGGAAAAATCCACAGGATGACCAGTGAAATGCCTACAGTACTCCGCTCTACCCACTTAGCTATCGAAGGCTTAACGACGCTGTTTTTACCAAGAGAGCAGGCACTCTACGACAGAAAACCACCGTCGAGCCAGCCAGGAGTCGAACCTGGAATCTTCTGATCCGTAGTCAGACGCGTTATCCATTGCGCCACTGGCCCAAGAGCAATGACTTGGCTATTTAACCAAATAGTCATCTTCTTTCATCTTCATCAGGGAATATTATTGGACGTCTGTATATATGCCATATTTCACGTGTCTATAAAAGGATTCTTCGTGAAATATGGAGCGCCCTCATACGTGCCTGTTCTTCACTGCCAATTCAAATGACACCGTATTTCAGTAAATGTCATGCAATTAAGAGCTGTAGGGGCCCAATATGTCTGAAGTGGGATTCGAACCTACGCCTAGACGGGAGACTGCGACCTGAACTGCCTTAGACCATTTCGGCCATCCTGACACGCCCAGGCGTTTGTAAGCAGCAGACTATGCGTTTTTTGTGCAAAAAGAGCAGGTCTGCTGTTACTCACGTCATTTACTTGCATAAAATCAGCTTGCTCTGTTTCTGGGGAACATTTGATCAGCTAGCTTTGATTTTCTCTTTGCAGACTCACTGGTTCCATCATCAGAGTACATGAGGGTCAAAGAGTTTAACTCGATCCCCTTCTTCTGATGAGCCACATTACTCCATTGTTGCTTGTAGTGGTTTTGAATTCTAATTGGATTGGCCGTTAAGCATTCTATTGACCTGTGAAATGGGCGTTTACCTTTTGTTTGGCATAGACGCCTTCACAGTTGCTAATTCACACCTCCAGAGAAGAACATGAGCTGCTGGTAAGGCAATCCTTGCAAATACCTCTCCCTCTGTTTACAGTCATTTAAAATGTTTTGTGTTTTTGTTAACATGTCAATATGAGGACAATATATATATATATATACAATATATATATATATATATATATATATATATATATATATATATATATATATATATATATAAACTAGAGGCATTCATTTGAACAGAGCACACACAACCTTATTCTGTTCTGATGTCGTTGTCCTCTTTAGGAGCCTTCGTTCACTCTCTTGGCTATTGAGAGGTGCGCCAGTTTCTTGGACGTTTTCTTTTCGATTCAGTGATTTCCATCTCCAGCAGTGAAAAGCACTCGGGGATCTATTGAACAGACACTGTTGGTATGAGTGTTTGGTGGGAAAGAGGGGCTGTGTGTGTGTGTGTGAAGCTGTCATCTGCTGGTGTTACTGGGCTGAGAGCAGACTTTCCCTTCTCTGCTAGGTCTTTCAAGGCTGCACAGTCTCTCTCAAACTGTTCAAGAATGTCTTCTGAACACTGGATCATTACTGTGCCTCTGTGATACAGACGTAGTTGCGTCATGGCTTGCATTTTACTAGTCTGTGCCAAAGAACAGATCTGCTTTTACTTTCCTGCCTTGTACTTGCATGAAGTCGGCTTTCTGGGGGGGTTGATTAGTTAGTTTTGATTTTGTTTTGCAGGCTCACTGGTTACATCATCGGGGCATGTGATGGTCAGAGATTTCAGGTCGGTCGCCTCCTTCTGATGAGGCACTTCCCTCCATTGATGTCTGTACTTGCTGTTTGTATTGTAATGGGATTGGTCGATAGCATAGTCTTGACCTATCAGTGGGGCGTTTACCGTTTATGTGGCATAGGCGCCTTCACAGTTGATAATTCACACCACCACAGAAGAACGTGAGTTGCTGGTGAGCAGGTAGGCTGGTCAAACAAGACTGGCAAGTCTCTCTTCCTTTGTTTAGTTTAATTAAAATTGTATGTGTATTTTATTATGTCAATATGTGTATAATATATGAAAAGAGTTTTTCTTCTTTTTCCTAGACGTAAAACATTTAAAGGAACTCACTGTTTCCTGATGCTGTTGGACTGTTATTGTAGCTTCTTGGTTGGCTTGGTGCTTTGCTTCTGTTATGCTCTTTAGAATGTTGTGGTTCTTCCAGGAAGTTTCCACGTTTGCAGTTCAATTTCGAACAAAATGTCTTAATCACTATGTGTATAATCCGATTTACAGTGGCAAGAATTCAGATACAATCCAAAGTAAATGCGGTTACTTTGACTTCACTTGTGATTCCGCTGTCAGTGTCGCCTCCTTCACTGCAGTGCTTCGTCCCCCCACCCCCCGACGTCCATTGTGCCTCGTTGGCGCAGTTAGGCAGCGCGTCAGTCTCATAATCTGAAGGTCGTGAGTTCGAGCCTCACACGGGGCAGGGTGGTACTTTTAAACTACTGGTATGCGGCCCATTTCACTTCCACGCCCTTGGCCTATCCCGCTTGTGAGCAGATCGTCCCTGGTGGTCTAGTGGTTAGGATTCGGGCGCTCACGCGCCGCTGCCCGGGTTCGATTCCGGTCAGGGAACTTGTGTTTTGAGACGGACATTTTTGACAAGTAACAAATTTGCATGACCAACTCGTAGGAAAAACACCTCTTCCTTCGAGCCGGATTTGAACCAGCGACCTAAGGATGACCAGTGAAATGCCTACAGTCCTCCGCTCTACCAACTGAGCTATCGAAGGTGTACCGATGGCCAACAATGGTTTCGGTTTTGTATTTGACACCAGTGAATGTTCCTGTTCCTGATTCTATTCGTCCATGCTGTGGATTTTAAGCCGTACAAATCAGAATCTGGCCAAGCAGATCCATGGAGAAATGCCATTCTTAATTTCACCTTTTCTTCTAGTGCACAATGTGGCTTCTGGAAGAAATGTGGTCTTGCCAAAGTGCTTTGAAACACAAAGCAATGAGATTCATAATGTATATCCTATGACACATTCATCTTATTCATTTGGGTTTTTCTCAGAGCGAAGCATGGAACAGCGAGGATGGGATTCGAAACCCACGCGTGCAGAGCACAATGGATTAGCAGTCCATCGCCTTTAACCACTCGGCCACCTCGTCACATTGCAAACTGCTTTGCACCGGTGACAGAGAGAAAATCCAGTTTTGCCTAAATAGTTGGACCGCCTTGTATGGATGAATGAATAGCAATACGCTAAACATTTTGAAAGCCACAAAGAAAGCATAAACTGAAGGGAGCAAGGGGACACCCGGATTTGAACCGGGACCTCTTGATCTGCAGTCAAATGCTCTACCACTGAGCTATACCCCCGCACTGAAGGTTGTGACCATCTCATTGCTGGGGGAACACATCCTGACACCTGAGAATGTTCCTGTCAGATAGTGTTCCCCATGTTTTCCATCAGACAGAAAGTTCATACATGTTTTAAAAATAAAACTGCTCAATATCTAGCCTACAATACGTAGGTTCTGAAGGTGTTTGTATTTTCATGCTTCAATTTTATTATAGAGAATATAACTGTCAGATAATGATCTCCTGTGTATAATAAAAAGCATAATGTGGGTCAGGAAAAATCCACAGGATGACCAGTGAAATGCCTACAGTACTCCGCTCTACCCACTTAGCTATCGAAGGCTTAACGACGCTGTTTTTACCAAGAGAGCAGGCACTCTACGACAGAAAACCACCGTCGAGCCAGCCAGGAGTCGAACCTGGAATCTTCTGATCCGTAGTCAGACGCGTTATCCATTGCGCCACTGGCCCAAGAGCAATGACTTGGCTATTTAACCAAATAGTCATCTTCTTATCAGGGAATATTATTGGACGTCTGTATATATGCCATATTTCACGTGTCTATAAAAGGATTCTTCGTGAAATATGGGAGCCCTCATACGTGCCCTTTCTTCACTGCCAATTCAAATGACACCGTATTTCAGTAAATGTCATGCAATTAAGAGCTGTAGGGGCCCAATATGTCTGAAGTGGGATTCGAACCTACGCCTAGACGGGAGACTGCAACCTGAACTGCCTTAGACCGCTCGGCCATCCTGACACGCCCAGGCGTTTGTAAGCAGCAGACTATGCGTTTTTGTGCAAAAGAGCAGGTCTGCTGTTACTTTCACGTCATTTACTTGCATAAAATCAGCTTGCTCTGTTTCTGGGGAACATTTGATCAGCTAGCTTTGATTTTCTCTTTGCAGACTCACTGGTTCCATCATCAGAGTACATGAGGGTCAAAGAGTTTAACTCGATCCCCTTCTTCTGATGAGCCACATTACTCCATTGTTGCTTGTAGTGGTTTTTGAATTCTAATTGGATTGGCCGTTCGCATTCTATTGACCTGTGAAATGGGCGTTTACCTTTTGTTTGGCATAGACGCCTTCACAGTTGCTAATTCACACCTCCAGAGAAGAACATGAGCTGCTGGTAAGGCAATCCTTGCAAATACCTCTCCCTCTGTTTACAGTCATTTAAAATGTTTTTGTGTTTTTTGTTAACATGTCAATATGAGGACAATATATATATATATATATATATATATATATATACATATATATATATATATATATATATATAAAACTAGAGGCATTCATTTGAACAGAGCACACACAACCTTATTCTGTTCTGATGTCGTTGTCCTCTTTAGGAGCCTTCGTTCACTCTCTTGGCTATTGAGAGGTGCGTCAGTTTCTTGGACGTTTTCTTTCGATTCAGTGATTTCCATCTCCAGCAGTGAAAAGCACTCGGGGATCTATTGAACAGACACTGTTGGTATGAGTGTTTGGTGGGAAAGAGGGGCTGTGTGTGTGTGTGTGAAGCTGTCATCTGCTGGTGTTACTGGGCTGAGAGCAGACTTTCCCTTCTCTGCTAGGTCTTTCAAGGCTGCACAGTCTCTCTCAAACTGTTCAAGAATGTCTTCTGAACACTGGATCATTACTGTGCCTCTGTGATACAGACGTAGTTGCGTCATGGCTTGCATTTTACTAGTCTGTGCCAAAGAACAGATCTGCTTTTACTTTCCTGCCTTGTACTTGCATGAAGTCGGCTTTCTGGGGGGGTTGATTAGTTAGTTTTGATTTTGTTTTTGCAGGCTCACTGGTTACATCATCGGGGCATGTGATGGTCAGAGATTTCAGGTCGGTCGCCTCCTTCTGATGAGGCACTTCCCTCCATTGATGTCTGTACTTGCTGTTTGTATTGTAATGGGATTGGTCGATAGCATAGGCGCCTTCACAGTTGATAATTCACACCACCACAGAAGAACGTGAGTTGCTGGTGAGCAGGTAGGCTGGTCAAACAAGACTGGCAAGTCTCTCTTCCTTTGTTTAGTTTAATTAAAATTGTATGTGTATTTTATTATGTCAATATGTGTATAATATATGAAAAGAGTTTTTCTTCTTTTTCCTAGACGTAAAACATTTAAAGGAACTCACTGTTTCCTGATGCTGTTGGACTGTTATTGTAGCTTCTTGGTTGGCTTGGTGCTTTGCTTCTGTTATGCTCTTTAGAATGTTGTGGTTCTTCCAGGAAGTTTCCACGTTTGCAGTTCAATTTCGAACAAAATGTCTTAATCACTATGTGTATAATCCGATTTACAGTGGCAAGAATTCAGATACAATCCAAAGTAAATGCGGTTACTTTGACTTCACTTGTGATTCCGCTGTCAGTGTCAGCCTCCTTCACTGCAGTGCTTCGTCCCCGGAAAAACCCCGACGTCCATTGTGCCTCGCTGGCGCAGTTAGGGCAGCGCCAGTCTCATAATCTGAAGGTCGTGAGTTCGAGCCTCACACGGGCAGGGTGGTACTTTTAAACTACTGGTATGCGCCCATTTCACTTCCACGCCTTGGCCTATCCCAGCTTTTGAGCAGATCGTCCCTGGTGGTCTAGTGGTTAGGATTCGGCGCTCACCGCCTTGCCCGGTTCGATTCCCCGGTCAGGGAACTTGTGTTTTGAGACGGACATTTTGACAAGTAACAAATTTGCATGACCAACTCGTAGGAAAAACACCTCTTCCTTCGAGCCGGATTTGAACCAGCGACCTAAGGATGACCAGTGAAATGCCTACAGTCCTCCGCTCTACCAACTGAGCTATCGAAGGTGTACCGATGGCCAACAATGGTTTCGGTTTTGTATTTGACACCAGTGAATGTTCCTGTTCCTGATTCTATTCGTCCATGCTGTGGATTTTAAGCCGTACAAATCAGAATCTGGCCAAGCAGATCCATGGAGAAATGCCATTCTTAATTTCACCTTTTCTTCTAGTGCACAATGTGGCTTCTGGAAGAAATGTGGTCTTGCCAAAGTGCTTTGAAACACAAAGCAATGAGATTCATAATGTATATCCTATGACACATTCATCTTATTCATTTGGGTTTTTCTCAGAGCGAAGCATGGAACGACGAGGATGGGATTCGAACCCACGCGTGCAGAGCACAATGGATTAGCAGTCCATCGCCTTAACCACTCGGCCACCTCGTCACATTGCAAACTGCTTTGCACCGGTGACAGAGAGAAAAATCCAGTTTTGCCTAAATAGTTGGACCGCCTTGTATGGATGAATGAATAGCAATACGCTAAACATTTTGAAAGCCACAAAGAAACGCAAACTGAAGGGAGCAAGGGGACACCCGGATTTGAACCGGGGACCTCTTGATCTGCAGTCAAATGCTCTACCACTGAGCTATACCCCCGCACGGAAGGTTGTGACCATCTCATTGCTGGGGGAACACATCCTGACACCTGAGAATGTTCCTGTCAGATAGTGTTCCCCATGTTTTCCATCAGACAGAAAGTTCATACATGTTTTAAAAATAAAACTGCTCAATATCTAGCCTACAATACGTAGGTTCTGAAGGTGTTTGTATTTTCATGCTTCAATTTTATTATAGAGAATATAACTGTCAGATAATGATCTCCTGTGTATAATAAAAGCATAATGTGGGTCAGGAAAATCCACAGGATGACCAGTGAAATGCCTACAGTACTTCGGGCTCTACCCACTTAGCTATCGAAGGCTTAACGACGCTGTTTTACCAAGAGAGCAGGCACTCTACGACAGAAAACCACCGCCGAGCCAGCCAGGAGTCGAACCTGGAATCTTCTGATCCGTAGTCAGACCAGCGTTATCCATTCGCGCCACTGGCCCAAGAGCAATGACTTGGCTATTTAACCAAAATCTAGTCATCTTCTTCTTATCAGGGAATATTATTGGACGTCTGTATATATGCCATATTTCACGTGTCTATAAAAGGATTCTTCGTGAAATATGGAGCGCCCTCATACGTGCCTTTTCTTCACTGCCAATTCAAATGACACCGTATTTCAGTAAATGTCATGCAATTAAGAGCTGTAGGGGCCCAATATGTCTGAAGTGGGATTCGAACCTACGCCTAGACGGGAGACTGCAACCTGAACTGCCTTAGACCGCTCGGCCATCCTGACCGACCCAGGCGTTTGTAAGCAGCAGACTATGCGTTTTTGTGCAAAAGAGCAGGTCTGCTGTTACTTTCACGTCATTTACTTGCATAAAATCAGCTTGCTCTGTTTCTGGGGAACATTTGATCAGCTAGCTTTGATTTTCTCTTTGCAGACTCACTGGTTCCATCATCAGAGTACATGAGGGTCAAAGAGTTTAACTCGATCCCCTTCTTCTGATGAGCCACATTACTCCATTGTTGCTTGTAGTGGTTTTTGAATTCTAATTGGATTGGCCGTTCGCATTCTATTGACCTGTGAAATGGGCGTTTACCTTTTGTTTGGCATAGACGCCTTCACAGTTGCTAATTCACACCTCCAGAGAAGAACATGAGCTGCTGGTAAGGCAATCCTTGCAAATACCTCTCCCTCTGTTTACAGTCATTTAAAATGTTTTTGTGTTTTTTGTTAACATGTCAATATGAGGACAATATATATATATATATATATATATATATATATATATATATATATATATATATATATATATATATAAAACTAGAGGCATTCATTTGAACAGAGCACACACAACCTTATTCTGTTCTGATGTCGTTGTCCTCTTTAGGAGCCTTCGTTCACTCTCTTGGCTATTGAGAGGTGCGTCAGTTTCTTGGACGTTTTCTTTCGATTCAGTGATTTCCATCTCCAGCAGTGAAAAGCACTCAGGGATCTATTGAACAGACACTGTTGGTATGAGTGTTTGGTGGGAAAGAGGGGCTGTGTGTGTGTGTGTGTGAAGCTGTCATCTGCTGGTGTTACTGGGCTGAGAGCAGACTTTCCCTTCTCTGCTAGGGTCTTTCAAGGCTGCACAGTCTCTCTCAAACTGTTCAAGAATGTCTTCTGAACACTGGATCATTACTGTGCCTCTGTGATACAGACGTAGTTGCGTCATGGCTTGCATTTTACTAGTCTGTGCCAAAGAACAGATCTGCTTTTACTTTCCTGCCTTGTACTTGCATGAAGTCGGCTTTCTGGGGGGGTTGATTAGTTAGTTTTGATTTTGTTTTGCAGGCTCACTGGTTACATCATCGGGCATGTGATGGTCAGAGATTTCAGGTCGGTCGCCTCCTTCTGATGAGGCACTTCCCTCCATTGATGTCTGTACTTGCTGTTTGTATTGTAATGGGATTGGTCGATAGCATAGTCTTGACCTATCAGTGGGGCGTTTACCGTTTATGTGGCATAGCCTTCACAGTTGATAATTCACACCACCACAGAAGAACGTGAGTTGCTGGTGAGCAGGTAGGCTGGTCAAACAAGACTGGCAAGTCTCTCTTCCTTTGTTTAGTTTAATTAAAATTGTATGTGTATTTTATTATGTCAATATGTGTATAATATATGAAAAGAGTTTTTCTTCTTTTTCCTAGACGTAAAACATTTAAAGGAACTCACTGTTTCCTGATGCTGTTGGACTGTTATTGTAGCTTCTTGGTTGGCTTGGTGCTTTGCTTCTGTTATGCTCTTTAGAATGTTGTGGTTCTTCCAGGAAGTTTCCACGTTTGCAGTTCAATTTCGAACAAAATGTCTTAATCACTATGTGTATAATCCGATTTACAGTGGCAAGAATTCAGATACAATCCAAAGTAAATGCGGTTACTTTGACTTCACTTGTGATTCCGCTGTCAGTGTCGCCTCCTTCACTGCAGTGCTTCGGCCCCCACCCCCGACGTCCATTGTGCCCTCGTTAGCAGTTAGGCAGCAGCCGCCAGTCTCATAATCTGAAGGTCGTGAGTTCGAGCCTCACACGGGGCAGGGTGGTACTTTTAAACTACTGGTATGCGGCCCATTTCACTTCCACGCCCTTGGCCTATCCCAGCTTTTGAGCAGATCGTCCCTGGTGGTCTAGTGGTTAGGATTCGGCGCTCTCACCGCCGCGGCCCGGGTTCGATTCCCGGTCAGGGAACTTGTGTTTTGAGACGGACATTTTTGACAAGTAACAAATTTGCATGACCAACTCGTAGGAAAAACACCTCTTCCTTCGAGCCGGATTTGAACCAGCGACCTAAGGATGACCAGTGAAATGCCTACAGTCCTCCGCTCTACCAACTGAGCTATCGAAGGTGTACCGATGGCCAACAATGGTTTCGGTTTTGTATTTGACACCAGTGAATGTTCCTGTTCCTGATTCTATTCGTCCATGCTGTGGATTTTAAGCCGTACAAATCAGAATCTGGCCAAGCAGATCCATGGAGAAATGCCATTCTTAATTTCACCTTTTCTTCTAGTGCACAATGTGGCTTCTGGAAGAAATGTGGTCTTGCCAAAGTGCTTTGAAACACAAAGCAATGAGATTCATAATGTATATCCTATGACACATTCATCTTATTCATTTGGGTTTTTCTCAGAGCGAAGCATGGAACGACGAGGATGGGATTCGAACCCCACGTGCAGAGCACAATGGATTAGCAGTCCATCGCCTTAACCACTCGGCCACCTCGTCACATTGCAAACTGCTTTGCACCGGTGACAGAGAGAAAAATCCAGTTTTGCCTAAATAGTTGGACCGCCTTGTATGGATGAATGAATAGCAATACGCTAAACATTTTGAAAGCCACAAAAGAAACGCAAACTGAAGGGAGCAAAGGGGACACCCGGATTTGAACCGGGGACCTCTTGATCTGCAGTCAAATGCTCTACCACTGAGCTATACCCCCGCAAGACGGAAGGTTGTGACCATCTCATTGCTGGGGAACACATCCTGACACCTGAGAATGTTCCTGTCAGATAGTGTTCCCCATGTTTTCCATCAGACAGAAAGTTCATACATGTTTTAAAAAATAAAACTGCTCAATATCTAGCCTACAATACGTAGGTTCTGAAGGTGTTTGTATTTTCATGCTTCAATTTTTATTATAGAGAATATAACTGTCAGATAATGATCTCCTGTGTATAATAAAAGCATAATGTGGGTCAGGAAAATCCACAGGATGACCAGTGAAATGCCTACAGTACTTCGCTTCTACCCACTTAGCTATCGAAGGCTTAACGACGCTGTTTTTACCAAGAGAGCAGGCACTCTACGACAGAAAACCACCACGAGCCAGCCAGGAGTCGAACCTGGAATCTTCTGATCCGTAGTCAGACGCTAAGTATCCATTGCGCCACTGGCCCAAGAGCAATGACTTGGCTATTTAACCAAATAGTCATCTCTTCTTATCAGGGAATATTATTGGACGCCTGTATATATGCCATATTTCACGTGTCTATAAAAGGATTCTTCGTGAAATATGGGAGCCCTCATACGTGCCTTTTCTTCACTGCCAATTCAAATGACACCGTATTTCAGTAAATGTCATGCAATTAAGAGCTGTAGGGGCCCAATATGTCTGAAGTGGGATTCGAACCTACGCCTAGACGGGAGACTGCAACCTGAACTGCCTTAGACCGCTCGGCCATCCTGACACGCTCAGGCGTTTGTAAGCAGCAGACTATGCGTTTTTGTGCAAAAGAGCAGGTCTGCTGTTACTTTCACTGTCATTTACTTGCATAAAATCAGCTTGCTCTGTTTCTGGGGAACATTTGATCAGCTAGCTTTGATTTTCTCTTTGCAGACTCACTGGTTCCATCATCAGAGTACATGAGGGTCAAAGAGTTTAACTCGATCCCCTTCTTCTGATGAGCCACATTACTCCATTGTTGCTTGTAGTGGTTTTGAATTCTAATTTGATTGGCCGTTCGTGATTCTATTGACCTGTGAAATGGGCGTTTACCTTTTGTTTGGCATAGACGCCTTCACAGTTGCTAATTCACACCTCCAGAGAAGAACATGAGCTGCTGGTAAGGCAATCCTTGCAAATACCTCTCCCTCTGTTTACAGTCATTTAAAATGTTTTGTGTTTTTGTTAACATGTCAATATGAGGACAATATATATATATATATATATATATATATATATATATATATATATATATATATATATATATAAAACTAGAGGCATTCATTTGAACAGAGCACACACAACCTTATTCTGTTCTGATGTCGTTGTCCTCTTTAGGAGCCTTCGCTCACTCTCTTGGCTATTGAGAGGTGCGCCAGTTTCTTGGACGTTTTCTTTCGATTCAGTGATTTCCATCTCCAGCAGTGAAAAGCACTCGGGGATCTATTGAACAGACACTGTTGGTATGAGTGTTTGGTGGGAAAGAGGGGCTGTGTGTGTGTGTGTGAAGCTGTCATCTGCTGGTGTTACTGGGCTGAGAGCAGACTTTCCCTTCTCTGCTAGGTCTTTTCAAGGCTGCACAGTCTCTCTCAAACTGTTCAAGAATGTCTTCTGAACACTGGATCATTACTGTGCCTCTGTGATACAGACGTAGTTGCGTCATGGCTTGCATTTTACTAGTCTGTGCCAAAGAACAGATCTGCTTTTACTTTCCTGCCTTGTACTCTGCATGAAGTCGGCTTTCTGGGGGTTGATTAGTTAGTTTTGATTTTGTTTTGCAGGCTCACTGGTTACATCATCGGGCATGTGATGGTCAGAGATTTCAGGTCGGTCGCCTCCTTCTGATGAGGCACTTCCTCCATTGATGTCTGTACTTGCTGTTTGTATTGTAATGGGATTGGTCGATAGCATAGTCTTGACCTATCAGTGGGCGTTTACCGTTTATGTGGCATAGCGCCTTCACAGTTGATAATTCACACCACCACAGAAGAACGTGAGTTGCTGGTGAGCAGGTAGGCTGGTCAAACAAGACTGGCAAGTCTCTCTTCCTTTGTTTAGTTTAATTAAAATTGTATGTGTATTTTATTATGTCAATATGTGTATAATATATGAAAAGAGTTTTTCTTCTTTTTCCTAGACGTAAAACATTTAAAGGAACTCACTGTTTCCTGATGCTGTTGGACTGTTATTGTAGCTTCTTGGTTGGCTTGGTGCTTTGCTTCTGTTATGCTCTTTAGAATGTTGTGGTTCTTCCAGGAAGTTTCCACGTTTGCAGTTCAATTTCGAACAAAATGTCTTAATCACTATGTGTATAATCCGATTTACAGTGGCAAGAATTCAGATACAATCCAAAGTAAATGCGGTTACTTTGACTTCACTTGTGATTCCGCTGTCAGTGTCGCCTCCTTCACTGCAGTGCTTCGTCCCCCCACCCCCCGACGTCCATTGTGCCTCGTTGGCGCAGTTAGGCAGCAGCGGCCAGTCTCATAATCTGAAGGTCGTGGAGTTCGAGCCTCACACGGGCAGGGTGGTACTTTTAAAACTACTGGTATGCGCCCATTTCACTTCCACGCCCTTGGCCTATCCCAGCTTGTGAGCAGATCGTCCCTGGTGGTCTAGTGGTTAGGATTCGGCGCTCTCACCGCCAGCGGCCGGGTTCGATTCGGTCAGGGAACTTGTGTTTTGAGACGGACATTTTGACAAGTAACAAATTTGCATGACCAACTCAGAGGAAAAACACCTCTTCCTTCGAGCCGGATTTGAACCAGCGACCTAAGGATGACCAGTGAAATGCCTACAGTCCTCCTCGCTCTACCAACTGAGCTATCGAAGGTGTACCGATGGCCAACAATGGTTTCGGTTTTGTATTTGACACCAGTGAATGTTCCTGTTCCTGATTCTATTCGTCCATGCTGTGGATTTTAAGCCGACAAATCAGAATCTGGCCAAGCAGATCCATGGAGAAATGCCATTCTTAATTTCACCTTTTCTTCTAGTGCACAATGTGGCTTCTGGAAGAAATGTGGTCTTGCCAAAGTGCTTTGAAACACAAAGCAATGAGATTCATAATGTATATCCTATGACACATTCATCTTATTCATTTGGGTTTTTCTCAGAGCGTAAGCATGGAACGACGAGGATGGGATTCGAACCCACGCGTGCAGAGCACAATGGATTAGCAGTCCATCGCCTTTAACCACTCGGCCACCTCGTCACATTGCAAACTGCTTTGCACCGGTGACAGAGAGAAAAATCCAGTTTTGCCTAAATAGTTGGACCGCCTTTGTATGGATGAATGAATAGCAATACGCTAAACATTTTGAAAGCCACAAAGAAACGCTAAACTGAAGGGAGCAAGGGGACACCCGGATTTGAACCGGGACCTCTTGATCTGCAGTCAAATGCTCTACCACTGAGCTATACCCCCCGACGGAAGGTTGTGACCATCTCATTGCTGGGGAACACATCCTGACACCTGAGAATGTTCCTGTCAGATAGTGTTCCCATGTTTTCCATCAGACAGAAAGTTCATACATGTTTTAAAAATAAAACTGCTCTTAGCTATCTGAAGGTGTTTGTATTTTCATGCTTCATTTTTATTATAGAGAATATAACGATAATGATCTCCTGTGTTTTACAGGAAAAATCCACAGGAGAGAGCCTACAGGCTACCCTCTTAGCTATCGAACGACGCTTGTTTTTACCAAGAGCAGGCAACCACCACCACGAGCCAGCCAGGAGTCGAACCTGGAATCTTCTGATCCGTAGTCAGACGCGTTATCCATTGCGCCACTGGCCCAAGAGCAATGACTTGGCTATTTAACCAAATAGTCTACTTTCATCTTCTTATCAGGGAATATTATTGGACGTCTGTATATATGCCATATTTCACGTGTCTATAAAAGGATTCTTCGTGAAATATGGAGCGCCCTCATACGTGCCTGTTCTTCACTGCCAATTCAAATGACACCGTATTTCAGTAAATGTCATGCAATTAAGAGCTGTAGGGGCCCAATATGTCTGAAGTGGGATTCGAACCTACGCCTAGACGGGAGACTGCGACCTGAACTGCCTTAGACCGCTCGGCCATCCTGACACGCCCAGGCGTTTGTAAGCAGCAGACTATGCGTTTTTGTGCAAAAGAGCAGGTCTGCTGTTACTTTCACGTCATTTACTTGCATAAAATCAGCTTGCTCTGTTTCTGGGGAACATTTGATCAGCTAGCTTTGATTTTCTCTTTGCAGACTCACTGGTTCCATCATCAGAGTACATGAGGGTCAAAGAGTTTAACTCGATCCCCTTCTTCTGATGAGCCACATTACTCCATTGTTGCTTGTAGTGGTTTTTGAATTCTAATTGGATTGGCCGTTAAGCATTCTATTGACCTGTGAAATGGGCGTTTACCTTTGTTTGGCATAGACGCCTTCACAGTTGCTAATTCACACCTCCAGAGAAGAACATGAGCTGCTGGTAAGGCAATCCTTGCAAATACCTCTCCCTCTGTTTACAGTCATTTAAAATGTTTTTGTGTTTTTTGTTAACATGTCAATATGAGGACATATATATATATATATATATATATATATATATATATATATATAAAACTAGAGGCATTCATTTGAACAGAGCACACACAACCTTATTCTGTTCTGATGTCGTTGTCCTCTTTAGGAGCCTTCGCTCACTCTCTTGGCTATTGAGAGGTGCAGCCAGTTTCTTGGACGTTTTCTTTCGATTCAGTGATTTCCATCTCCAGCAGTGAAAAGCACTCAGGGATCTATTGAACAGACACTGTTGGTATGAGTGTTTGGTGGGAAAGAGGGGCTGTGTGTGTGTGTGTGTGAAGCTGTCATCTGCTGGTGTTACTGGGCTGAGAGCAGACTTTCCCTTCTCTGCTAGGTCTTTCAAGGCTGCACAGTCTCTCTCAAACTGTTCAAGAATGTCTTCTGAACACTGGATCATTACTGTGCCTCTGTGATACAGACGTAGTTGCGTCATGGCTTGCATTTTACTAGTCTGTGCCAAAGAACAGATCTGCTTTTACTTTCCTGCCTTGTACTTGCATGAAGTCGGCTTTCTGGGGGGGTTGATTAGTTAGTTTTGATTTTGTTTTTGCAGGCTCACTGGTTACATCATCGGGCATGTGATGGTCAGAGATTTCAGGTCGGTCAGCCTCCTTCTGATGAGGCACTTCCTCCATTGATGTCTGTACTTGCTGTTTGTATTGTAATGGGATTGGTCGATAGCATAGTCTTGACCTATCAGTGGGGCGTTTACCGTTTATGTGGCATAGGCGCCTTCACAGTTGATAATTCACACCACCACAGAAGAACGTGAGTTGCTGGTGAGCAGGTAGGCTGGTCAAACAAGACTGGCAAGTCTCTCTTCCTTTGTTTAGTTTAATTAAAATTGTATGTGTATTTTATTATGTCAATATGTGTATAATATATGAAAAGAGTTTTTCTTCTTTTTCCTAGACGTAAAACATTTTAAAGGAACTCACTGTTTCCTGATGCTGTTGGACTGTTATTGTAGCTTCTTGGTTGGCTTGGTGCTTTGCTTCTGTTATGCTCTTTAGAATGTTGTGGTTCTTCCAGGAAGTTTCCACGTTTGCAGTTCAATTTCGAACAAAATGTCTTAATCACTATGTGTATAATCCGATTTACAGTGGCAAGAATTCAGATACAATCCAAAGTAAATGCGGTTACTTTGACTTCACTTGTGATTCCGCTGTCAGTGTCGCCTCCTTCACTGCAGTGCTTCGTCCCCCCACCCCCCGACGTCCATTGTGCCTCGTTGGCGCAGTTAGGCAGCGCGTCAGTCTCATAATCTGAAGGTCGTGAGTTCGAGCCTCACACGGGGCAGGGTGGTACTTTTAAACTACTGGTATGCGGCCCATTTCACTTCCACGCCCTTGGCCTATCCCAGCTTGTGAGCAGATCGTCCCTGGTGGTCTAGTGGTTAGGATTCGGCGCTCTCACCGCCGCGGCCCGGGTTCGATTCCCGGTCAGGGAACTTGTGTTTTGAGACGGACATTTTTGACAAGTAACAAATTTGCATGACCAACTCGTAGGAAAAACACCTCTTCCTTCGAGCCGGATTTGAACCAGCGACCTAAGGATGACCAGTGAAATGCCTACAGTCCTCCGCTCTACCAACTGAGCTATCGAAGGTGTACCGATGGCCAACAATGGTTTCGGTTTTGTATTTGACACCAGTGAATGTTCCTGTTCCTGATTCTATTCGTCCATGCTGTGGATTTTAAGCCGTACAAATCAGAATCTGGCCAAGCAGATCCATGGAGAAATGCCATTCTTAATTTCACCTTTTCTTCTAGTGCACAATGTGGCTTCTGGAAGAAATGTGGTCTTGCCAAAGTGCTTTTGAAACACAAAGCAATGAGATTCATAATGTATATCCTATGACACATTCATCTTATTCATTTGGGTTTTTCTCAGAGCCGAAGCATGGAACAGACGAGGATGGGATTCGAACCCACGCGTGCAGAGCACAATGGATTAGCAGTCCATCGCCTTAACCACTCGGCCACCTCGTCACATTGCAAACTGCTTTGCACCGGTGACAGAGAGAAAAATCCAGTTTTGCCTAAATAGTTGGACCGCCTTGTATGGATGAATGAATAGCAATACGCTAAACATTTTGAAAGCCACAAAGAAACGCAAACTGAAGGGAGCAAGGGGACACCCGGATTTGAACCGGGGACCTCTTGATCTGCAGTCAAATGCTCTACCACTGAGCTATACCCCCGCACGGAAGGTTGTGACCATCTCATTGCTGGGGGAACACATCCTGACACCTGAGAATGTTCCTGTCAGATAGTGTTCCCCATGTTTTCCATCAGACAGAAAGTTCATACATGTTTTAAAAATAAAACTGCTCAATATCTAGCCTACAATACGTAGGTTCTGAAGGTGTTTGTATTTTCATGCTTCAATTTTATTATAGAGAATATAACTGTCAGATAATGATCTCCTGTGTATAATAAAAAGCATAATGTGGGTCAGGAAAAATCCACAGGATGACCAGTGAAATGCCTACAGTACTCCGCTCTACCCACTTAGCTATCGAAGGCTTAACGACGCTGTTTTTACCAAGAGAGCAGGCACTCTACGACAGAAAACCACCGTCGAGCCAGCCAGGAGTCGAACCTGGAATCTTCTGATCCGTAGTCAGACGCGTTATCCATTGCGCCACTGGCCCAAGAGCAATGACTTGGCTATTTAACCAAATAGTCATCTTCTTATCAGGGAATATTATTGGACGTCTGTATATATGCCATATTTCACGTGTCTGTAAAAGGATTCTTCGTGAAATATGGAGCGCCCTCATACGTGCCTTTTCTTCACTGCCAATTCAAATGACACCGTATTTCAGTAAATGTCATGCAATTAAGAGCTGTAGGGGCCCAATATGTCTGAAGTGGGATTCGAACCTACGCCTAGACGGGAGACTGCAACCTGAACTGCCTTAGACCGCTCGGCCATCCTGACACGCCCAGGCGTTTGTAAGCAGCAGACTATGCGTTTTTGTGCAAAAGAGCAGGTCTGCTGTTACTTTCACGTCATTTACTTGCATAAAATCAGCTTGCTCTGTTTCTGGGGAACATTTGATCAGCTAGCTTTGATTTTCTCTTTGCAGACTCACTGGTTCCATCATCAGAGTACATGAGGGTCAAAGAGTTTAACTCGATCCCCTTCTTCTGATGAGCCACATTACTCCATTGTTGCTTGTAGTGGTTTTTGAATTCTAATTGGATTGGCCGTTCGCATTCTATTGACCTGTGAAATGGGCGTTTACCTTTTGTTTGGCATAGACGCCTTCACAGTTGCTAATTCACACCTCCAGAGAAGAACATGAGCTGCTGGTAAGGCAATCCTTGCAAATACCTCTCCTCTGTTTACAGTCATTTAAAATGTTTTTGTGTTTTGTTAACATGTCAATATGAGGACAATATATATATATATATATATATATATATATATACATATATATATATATATATATATATAAAACTAGAGGCATTCATTTGAACAGAGCACACACAACCTTATTCTGTTCTGATGTCGTTGTCCTCTTTAGGAGCCTTCGTTCACTCTCTTGGCTATTGAGAGGTGCGCGCCAGTTTCTTGGACGTTTTTTTTCGATTCAGTGATTTCCATCTCCAGCAGTGAAAAGCACTCGGGATCTATTGAACAGACACTGTTGGTATGAGTGTTTGGTGGGAAAGAGGGGCTGTGTGTGTGTGTGTGAAGCTGTCATCTGCTGGTGTTACTGGGCTGAGAGCAGACTTTCCCTTCTCTGCTAGGTCTTTCAAGGCTGCACAGTCTCTCTCAAACTGTTCAAGAATGTCTTCTGAACACTGGATCATTACTGTGCCTCTGTGATACAGACGTGAAGTTAAGCGTCATGGCTTGCATTTTACTAGTCTGTGCCAAAGAACAGATCTGCTTTTACTTTCCTGCCTTGTACTTGCATGAAGTCGGCTTTCTGGGGGTTGATTAGTTAGTTTTGATTTTGTTTTGCAGGCTCACTGGTTACATCATCGGGCATGTGATGGTCAGAGATTTCAGGTCGGTCAGCCTCCTTCTGATGAGGCACTTCCCTCCATTGATGTCTGTACTTGCTGTTTGTATTGTAATGGGATTGGTCGATAGCATAGTCTTGACCTATCAGTGGGGCGTTTACCGTTTATGTGGCATAGGCGCCTTCACAGTTGATAATTCACACCACCACAGAAGAACGTGAGTTGCTGGTGAGCAGGTAGGCTGGTCAAACAAGACTGGCAAGTCTCTTCCTTTGTTTAGTTTAATTAAAATTGTATGTGTATTTTATTATGTCAATATGTGTATAATATATGAAAAGAGTTTTTCTTCTTTTTCCTAGACGTAAAACATTTAAAGGAACTCACTGTTTCCTGATGCTGTTGGACTGTTATTGTAGCTTCTTGGTTGGCTTGGTGCTTTGCTTCTGTTATGCTCTTTAGAATGTTGTGGTTCTTCCAGGAAGTTTCCACGTTTGCAGTTCAATTTCGAACAAAATGTCTTAATCACTATGTGTATAATCCGATTTACAGTGGCAAGAATTCAGATACAATCCAAAGTAAATGCGGTTACTTTGACTTCACTTGTGATTCCGCTGTCAGTGTCGCCTCCTTCACTGCAGTGCTTCGTCCCCCAGGAAAAATCCCCGACGTCCATTGTGCCTCGTTGGCGCAGTTAGGCAGCGCGTCAGTCTCATAATCTGAAGGTCGTGAGTTCGAGCCTCACACGGGGCAGGGTGGTACTTTTAAACTACTGGTATGCGGCCCATTTCACTTCCACGCCCTTGGCCTATCCCGGCTTGTGAGCAGATCGTCCCTGGTGGTCTAGTGGTTAGGATTCGGCGCTCACCGCCGCGGCCCGGGTTCGATTCCCGGTCAGGGAACTTGTGTTTTGAGACGGACATTTTGACAAGTAACAAATTTGCATGACCAACTCGTAGGGAAAACACCTCTTCCTTCGAGCGGATTTGAACCAGCGACCTAAGGATGACCAGTGAAATGCCTACAGTCCTCCAGCTCTACCAACTGAGCTATCGAAGGTGTACCGATGGCCAACAATGGTTTCGGTTTTGTATTTGACACCAGTGAATGTTCCTGTTCCTGATTCTATTCGGTCCATGCTGTGGATTTTAAGTCAGTACAAATCAGAATCTGGCCAAGCAGATCCATGGAGAAATGCCATTCTTAATTTCACCTTTTCTTCTAGTGCACAATGTGGCTTCTGGAAGAAATGTGGTCTTGCCAAAGTGCTTTGAAACACAAAGCAATGAGATTCATAATGTATATCCTATGACACATTCATCTTATTCATTTGGGTTTTTCTCAGAGCCGAAGCATGGAACGACGAGGATGGGATTCGAACCCACGCGTGCAGAGCACAATGGATTAGCAGTCCATCGCCTTTAACCATCGGCCACCTCGTCACATTGCAAACTGCTTTGCACCGTGACAGAGAGAAAAATCCAGTTTTGCCTAAATAGTTGGACCGCCTTGTATGGATGAATGAATAGCAATACGCTAAACATTTTGAAAGCCACAAAGAAACGCGAAACTGAAGGGAGCAAGGGACACCCGGATTTGAACCGGGACCTCTTGATCTGCAGTCAAATGCTCTACCACTGAGCTATACCCCAAGCACGGAAGGTTGTGACCATCTCATTGCTGGGGAACACATCCTGACACCTGAGAATGTTCCTGTCAGATAGTGTTCCCCATGTTTTCCATCAGACAGAAAGTTCATACATGTTTTAAAAATAAAACTGCTTAGCTATCGAAGGCTTAACGACGCTGTTTTTACCAAGAGAGCAGGCACTCTACGACAGAAAACCACCATAATCCGGGCCAGCCAGGAGTCGAACCTGGAATCTTTCTGATCCGTAGTCAGACGCCGTTATCCATTCTAGCCACTGGCCCAAGAGCAATGACTTGGCTATTTAACCAAATAGTCTACTTTCATCTTCTTATCAGGGAATATTATTGGACGTCTGTATATATGCCATATTTCACGTGTCTATAAAAGGATTCTTCGTGAAATATGGAGCCCTATCACGCACGTGCCTGTTCTTCACTGCCAATTCAAATGACACCGTATTTCAGTAAATGTCATGCAATTAAGAGCTGTAGGGGCCCAATATGTCTGAAGTGGGATTCGAACCTCCACGCCTAGACGGAGACTGACCTGAACTGCCTTAGACCGCTCGGCCATCCTGACACGCGCATGGCGTTTGTAAGCAGCAGACTATGCGTTTTGTGCAAAAGAGCAGGTGTGCTGTTACTTTCCGTCATTTACTTGCATAAAATCAGCTTGCTCTGTTTCTGGGGAACATTTGATCAGCTAGCTTTGATTTTTCTTTGCAGACTCACTGGTTCCATCATCAGAGTACATGAGGGTCAAAGAGTTTAACTCGATCCCCTTCTTCTGATGAGCCACATTACTCCATTGTTGCTTGTAGTGGTTTTTGAATTCTAATTGGATTGGCCGTTCGCATTCTATTGACCTGTGAAATGGGCGTTTACCTTTTGTTTGGCATAGACGCCTTCACAGTTGCTAATTCACACCTCCAGAGAAGAACATGAGCTGCTGGTAAGGCAATCCTTGCAAATACCTCTCCCTCTGTTTACAGTCATTTAAAATGTTTTTGTGTTTTTTGTTAACATGTCAATATGAGGACAATATATATATATATATATATATATATATATATATATATAAAACTAGAGGCATTCATTTGAACAGAGCACACACAACCTTATTCTGTTCTGATGTCGTTGTCCTCTTTAGGAGCCTTCGTTCACTCTCTTGGCTATTGAGAGGTGCGTCAGTTTCTTGGACGTTTTCTTTCGATTCAGTGATTTCCATCTCCAGCAGTGAAAAGCACTCAGGGATCTATTGAACAGACACTGTTGGTATGAGTGTTTGGTGGGAAAGAGGGGCTGTGTGTGTGTGTGTGTGAAGCTGTCATCTGCTGGTGTTACTGGGCTGAGAGCAGACTTTCCCTTCTCTGCTAGGTCTTTCAAGGCTGCACAGTCTCTCTCAAACTGTTCAAGAATGTCTTCTGAACACTGGATCATTACTGTGCCTCTGTGATACAGACGTAGTTTGCGCCATGGCTTGCATTTTACTAGTCTGTGCCAAAGAACAGATCTGCTTTTACTTTCCTGCCTTGTACTTGCATGAAGTCGGCTTTCTGGGGGGGTTGATTAGTTAGTTTTGATTTTGTTTTTGCAGGCTCACTGGTTACATCATCGGGGCATGTGATGGTCAGAGATTTCAGGTCGGTCGCCTCCTTCTGATGAGGCACTTCCCTCCATTGATGTCTGTACTTGCTGTTTGTATTGTAATGGGATTGGTCGATAGCATAGTCTTGACCTATCAGTGGGGCGTTTACCGCTTATGTGGCATAGGGCCTTCACAGTTGATAATTCACACCACCACAGAAGAACGTGGAGTTGCTGGTGAGCAGGTAGGCTGGTCAAACAAGACTGGCAAGTCTCTCTCTTCCTTTGTTTAGTTTAATTAAAATTGTATGTGTATTTTATTATGTCAATATGTGTATAATATATGAAAAGAGTTTTTCTTCTTTTTCCTAGACGTAAAACATTTAAAGGAACTCACTGTTTCCTGATGCTGTTGGACTGTTATTGTAGCTTCTTGGTTGGCTTGGTGCTTTGCTTCTGTTATGCTCTTTAGAATGTTGTGGTTCTTCCAGGAAGTTTCCACGTTTGCAGTTCAATTTGAACAAAATGTCTTAATCACTATGTGTATAATCCGATTTACAGTGGCAAGAATTCAGATACAATCCAAAGTAAATGCGGTTACTTTGACTTCACTTGTGATTCCGCTGTCAGTAATAGCCTCCTTCACTGCAGTGTAGCCGTCCCCACCCCGACGTCCATTGTGCCTCGCTGGCGCAGTTAGGCAGCAGCGTCAGTCTCATAATCTGAAGGTCGTGAGTTCGAGCCTCACACGGGGCAGGGTGGTACTTTTTAAACTACTGGTATGCGGCCCATTTCACTTCCACGCCTTTGGCCTATCCCAGCTTGTGAGCAGATCGTCCCTGGTGGTCTAGTGGTTAGGATTCGGGCGCTCACCGCCAGCGGCCGGGTTCGATTCCCGGTCAGGGAACTTGTGTTTTGAGACGGACATTTTGACAAGTAACAAATTTGCATGACCAACTCGTAGGAAAAACACCTCTTCCTTCGAGGCGGATTTGAACCAGCGACCTAAGGATGACCAGTGAAATGCCTACAGTCCTCCGGCTCTACCAACTGAGCTATCGAAGGTGTACCGATGGCCAACAATGGTTTCGGTTTTGTATTTGACACCAGTGAATGTTCCTGTTCCTGATTCTATTCGTCCATGCTGTGGATTTTAGCCCAGACAAATCAGAATCTGGCCAAGCAGATCCATGGAGAAATGCCATTCTTAATTTCACCTTTTCTTCTAGTGCACAATGTGGCTTCTGGAAGAAATGTGGTCTTGCCAAAGTGCTTTGAAACACAAAGCAATGAGATTCATAATGTATATCCTATGACACATTCATCTTATTCATTTGGGTTTTCTCAGAGCCAAGCATGGAGCGCACGAGGATGGGATTCGAACCCACGCATGCAGAGCACAATGGATTAGCAGTCCATCGCCTTTAACCACTGGCCACCTCGTCACATTGCAAACTGCTTTGCACCGGTGACAGAGAGAAAAATCCAGTTTTGCCTAAATAGTTGGACCGCCTTGTATGGATGAATGAATAGCAATACGCTAAACATTTTGAAAGCCACAAAGAAACGCAAACTGAAGGGAGCAAGGGGACACCCGGATTTGAACCGGGGACCTCTTGATCTGCAGTCAAATGCTCTACCACTGAGCTATACCCCATACGGAAGGTTGTGACCATCTCATTGCTGGGGGAACACATCCTGACACCTGAGAATGTTCCTGTCAGATAGTGTTCCCCATGTTTTCCATCAGACAGAAAGTTCATACATGTTTTAAAAATAAAACTGCTCAATATCTAGCCTACAATACGTAGGTTCTGAAGGTGTTTGTATTTTCATGCTTCAATTTTATTATAGAGAATATAACTGTCAGATAATGATCTCCTGTGTATAATAAAAGCATAATGTGGGTCAGGAAAATCCACAGGATGACCAGTGAAATGCCTACAGTACTTCGCTCTCTACCCACTTAGCTATCGAAGGCTTAACGACGCTGTTTTTACCAAGAGAGCAGGCACTCTACGACAGAAAACCACCGTCGAGCCAGCCAGGAGTCGAACCTGGAATCTTCTGATCCGTAGTCAGACGCGTTATCCATTGCGCCACTGGCCCAAGAGCAATGACTTGGCTATTTAACCAAATAGTCATCTTCTTATCAGGGAATATTATTGGACGTCTGTATATATGCCATATTTCACGTGTCTGTAAAAGGATTCTTAAGTGAAATATGGAGCCTCACACGTGCCTTTTCTTCACTGCCAATTCAAATGACACCGTATTTCAGTAAATGTCATGCAATTAAGAGCTGTAGGGGCCCAATATGTCTGAAGTGGGATTCGAACTTCACGCCTAGACGGAGACTGCAACCTGAACTGCCTTAGACCGCTCGGCCATCCTGACACGCCCAGGCGTTTTGTAAGCAGCAGACTATGCGTTTTGTGCAAAAAGAGCAGGTCTGCTGTTACTTTCAAATCATTTACTTGCATAAAATCAGCTTGCTCTGTTTCTGGGGAACATTTGATCAGCTAGCTTTGATTTTCTCTTTGCAGACTCACTGGTTCCATCATCAGAGTACATGAGGGTCAAAGAGTTTAACTCGATCCCCTTCTTCTGATGAGCCACATTACTCCATTGTTGCTTGTAGTGGTTTTTGAATTCTAATTGGATTGGCCGTTCAGATTCTATTGACCTGTGAAATGGGCGTTTACCTTTGTTTGGCATAGACGCCTTCACAGTTGCTAATTCACACCTCCAGAGAAGAACATGAGCTGCTGGTAAGGCAATCCTTGCAAATACCTCTCCCTCTGTTTACAGTCATTTAAAATGTTTTTGTGTTTTTTGTTAACATGTCAATATGAGGATATATATATATATATATATATATATATATATATATATATATATATATATATATATATAAAACTAGAGGCATTCATTTGAACAGAGCACACACAACCTTATTCTGTTCTGATGTCGTTGTCCTCTTTAGGAGCCTTCGTTCACTCTCTTGGCTATTGAGAGGTGCGTCAGTTTCTTGGACGTTTTCTTTCGATTCAGTGATTTCCATCTCCAGCAGTGAAAAGCACTGGGGATCTATTGAACAGACACTGTTGGTATGAGTGTTTGGTGGGAAGAGGGGCTGTGTGTGTGTGTGTGAAGCTGTCATCTGCTGGTGTTACTGGGCTGAGAGCAGACTTTCCCTTCTCTGCTAGGTCTTTCAAGGCTGCACAGTCTCTCTCAAACTGTTCAAGAATGTCTTCTGAACACTGGATCATTACTGTGCCTCTGTGATACAGACGTAGTTTGCGTCATGGCTTGCATTTTACTAGTCTGTGCCAAAGAACAGATCTGCTTTTACTTTCCTGCCTTGTACTTGCATGAAGTCGGCTTTCTGGGGGGGTTGATTAGTTAGTTTTGATTTTGTTTTTGCAGGCTCACTGGTTACATCATCGGGGCATGTGATGGTCAGAGATTTCAGGTCGGTCGCCTCCTTCTGATGAGGCACTTCCCTCCATTGATGTCTGTACTTGCTGTTTGTATTGTAATGGGATTGGTCGATAGCATAGTCTTGACCTATCAGTGGGGCGTTTACCGTTTATGTGGCATAGGCGCCTTCACAGTTGATAATTCACACCACCACAGAAGAACGTGAGTTGCTGGTGAGCAGGTAGGCTGGTCAAACAAGACTGGCAAGTCTCTCTTCCTTTGTTTAGTTTAATTAAAATTGTATGTGTATTTTATTATGTCAATATGTGTATAATATATGAAAAGAGTTTTCTTCTTTTCCTAGACGTAAAACATTTAAAGGAACTCACTGTTTCCTGATGCTGTTGGACTGTTATTGTAGCTTCTTGGTTGGCTTGGTGCTTTGCTTCTGTTATGCTCTTTAGAATGTTGTGGTTCTTCCAGGAAGTTTCCACGTTTGCAGTTCAATTTCGAACAAAATGTCTTAATCACTATGTGTATAATCCGATTTACAGTGGCAAGAATTCAGATACAATCCAAAGTAAATGCGGTTACTTTGACTTCACTTGTGATTCCGCTGTCAGTTTCGGGCCTCCTTCACTGCAGTGCTTCATCCCCCCACCCCCCGACGTCCATTGTGCCTCGTTGGCGCAGTTAGGCAGCGCGTCAGTCTCATAATCTGAAGGTCGTGAGTTCGAGCCTCACACGGGGCAGGGTGGTACTTTTAAACTACTGGTATGCGGCCCATTTCACTTCCGCCCTTGGCCTATCCCGGCTTGTGAGCAGATCGTCCCTGGTGGTCTAGTGGTTAGGATTCGGCTCTCACCGCCAGCTTGCCCGGGTTCGATTCCCGGTCAGGGAACTTGTGTTTTGAGACGGACATTTTTGACAAGTAACAAATTTGCATGACCAACTCGTAGGAAAAACACCTCTTCCTTCGGGCGGATTTGAACCAGCGACCTAAGGATGACCAGTGAAATGCCTACAGTCCTCCGCTCTACCAACTGAGCTATCGAAGGTGTACCGATGGCCAACAATGGTTTCGGGTTTTGTATTTGACACCAGTGAATGTTCCTGTTCCTGATTCTATTCGTCCATGCTGTGGATTTTAAGCCGTACAAATCAGAATCTGGCCAAGCAGATCCATGGAGAAATGCCATTCTTAATTTCACCTTTTCTTCTAGTGCACAATGTGGCTTCTGGAAGAAATGTGGTCTTGCCAAAGTGCTTTGAAACACAAAGCAATGAGATTCATAATGTATATCCTATGACACATTCATCTTATTCATTTGGGTTTTCTCAGAGCTGAAGCATGGAACAGCGAGGATGGGATTGAACCCACGCGTGCAGAGCACAATGGATTAGCAGTCCATCGCCTTTAACCACTTCACTCGGCCACCTCGTCACATTGCAAACTGCTTTGCACCGGTGACAGAGAGAAAAATCCAGTTTTGCCTAAATAGTTGGACCGCCTTGTATGGATGAATGAATAGCAATACGCTAAACATTTTGAAAAGCCACAAAGAAACGCAAACTGAAGGGAGCAAGGGGACACCCAGATTTGAACCGGGGACCTCTTGATCTGCAGTCAAATGCTCTACCACTGAGCTATACCCCGCGCGGAAGGTTGTGACCATCTCATTGCTGGGGAACACATCCTGACACCTGAGAATGTTCCTGTCAGATAGTGTTCCCCCCATGTTTTCCATCAGACAGAAAGTTCATACATGTTTTAAAAATAAAACTGCTCAATATCTAGCCTACAATACGTAGGTTCTGAAGGTGTTTGTATTTTCATGCTTCATTTTATTATAGAGAATATAACTGTCAGATAATGATCTCCTGTGTATAATAAAAGCATAATGTGGGTCAGGAAAATCCACAGGATGACCAGTGAAATGCCTACAGTACTCCGGCTCTACCCACTTAGCTATCGAAGGCTTAACGACGCTTGTTTTTACCAAGAGAGCAGGCACTCTACCGACAGAAAACCACCGTCGAACCAGCCAGGAGTCGAACCTGGAATCTTCTGATCCGTAGTCAGATCCAAGTTATCCATTGCGCCACTGGCCCAAGAGCAATGACTTGGCTATTTAACCAAATAGTCTACTTTCATCTTCTTATCAGGGAATATTATTGGACGTCTGTATATATGCCATATTTCACGCGGTCTATAAAAGGATTCTTCGTGAAATATGGAGCGCCCTCATCACGTGCCTGTTCTTCACTGCCAATTCAAATGACACCGTGATTTCAGTAAATGTCATGCAATTAAGAGCTGTAGGGGCCCAATATGTCTCAAGTGGGATTGAACCTACGCCTAGACGGGAGACTGCGACCTGAACTGCCTTAGACCGCCGGCCATCCTGACACGCTCAGGCGTTTGTAAGCAGCAGACTATGCGTTTTGTGCAAAAAGAGCAGGTCTGCTGTTACTTTCACGTCATTTACTTGCATAAAATCAGCTTGCTCTGTTTCTGGGAACATTTGATCAGCTAGCTTTGATTTTCTCTTTGCAGACTCACTGGTTCCATCATCAGAGTACATGAGGGTCAAAGAGTTTAACTCGATCCCCTTCTTCTGATGAGCCACATTACTCCATTGTTGCTTGTAGTGGTTTTGAATTCTAATTGGATTGGCCGTTCAGCATTCTATTGACTCTGTGAAATGGGCGTTTACCTTTGTTTGGCATAGACGCCTTCACAGTTGCTAATTCACACCTCCAGAGAAGAACATGAGCTGCTGGTAAGGCAATCCTTGCAAATACCTCTCCCTCTGTTTACAGTCATTTAAAATGTTTTGTGTTTTTGTTAACATGTCAATATGAGGACAATATATATATATATATATATATATATATACATATATATATATATATATATATATATATATAAAACTAGAGGCATTCATTTGAACAGAGCACACACAACCTTATTCTGTTCTGATGTCGTTGTCCTCTTTAGGAGCCTTCGTTCACTCTCTTGGCTATTGAGAGTGCGCCAGTTTCTTGGACGTTTTCTTTCGATTCAGTGATTTCCATCTCCAGCAGTGAAAAGCACCGGGATCTATTGAACAGACACTGTTGGTATGAGTGTTTGGTGGGAAGAGGGCTGTGTGTGTGTGTGTGAAGCTGTCATCTGCTGGTGTTACTGGGCTGAGAGCAGACTTTCCCTTCTCTGCTAGGTCTTTCAAGGCTGCACAGTCTCTCTCAAACTGTTCAAGAATGTCTTCTGAACACTGGATCATTACTGTGCCTCTGTGATACAGATCTGCGGCCATGGCTTGCATTTTACTAGTCTGTGCCAAAGAACAGATCTGCTTTTACTTTCCTGCCTTGTACTTGCATGAAGTCGGCTTTCTGGGGGGTTGATTAGTTAGTTTTGATTTTGTTTTGCAGGCTCACTGGTTACATCATCGGGGCATGTGATGGTCAGAGATTTCAGGTCGTGTAGCCTCCTTCTGATGAGGCACTTCCCCTCCATTGATGTCTGTATTTGCTGTTTGTATTGTAATGGGATTGGTCGATAGCATAGTCTTGACCTATCAGTGGGCGTTTACCGTTTATGTGGCATAGGCGCCTTCACAGTTGATAATTCACACCACCACAGAAGAACGTGAGTTGCTGGTGAGCAGGTAGGCTGGTCAAACAAGACTGGCAAGTCTCTCTTCCTTTGTTTAGTTTAATTAAAATTGTATGTGTATTTTATTATGTCAATATGTGTATAATATATGAAAAGAGTTTTTCTTCTTTTCCTAGACGTAAAACATTTAAAGGAACTCACTGTTTCCTGATGCTGTTGGACTGTTATTGTAGCTTCTTGGTTGGCTTGGTGCTTTGCTTCTGTTATGCTCTTTAGAATGTTGTGGTTCTTCCAGGAAGTTTCCACGTTTGCAGTTCAATTTCGAACAAAATGTCTTAATCACTATGTGTATAATCCGATTTACAGTGGCAAGAATTCAGATACAATCCAAAGTAAATGCTGGTTACTTTGACTTCACTTGTGATTCCGCTGTCAGTTTCGCCTCCTTCACTGCAGTGCTTCATCCCCCCCCCCCGACGTCCATTGTGCCTCGTTGGCGCAGTTAGGCAGCGCGTCAGTCTCATAATCTGAAGGTCGTGAGTTCGAGCCTCTCACACGGGGCAGGGTGGTACTTTTAAACTACTGGTATGCGGCCCATTTCACTTCCACGCCCTTGGCCTATCCCGGCTTGTGAGCAGATCGTCCCTGGTGGTCTAGTGGTTAGGATTCGGCGCTCACGCCCAGCATGGCCAGGTTCGATTCCCGGTCAGGGAACTTGTGTTTTGAGACGGACATTTTTGACAAGTAACAAATTTGCATGACCAACTCGTGAGGAAAAACACCTCTTTCGCCGAGCGGATTTGAACCAGCGACCTAAGGATGACCAGTGAAATGCCTACAGTCCTCCGCTCTACCAACTGAGCTATCAAGGTGTACCGATGGCCAACAATGGTTTTGGTTTTGTATTTGACACCAGTGAATGTTCCTGTTCCTGATTCTATTCGCCCATGCTGTGGATTTTAAGTCGTACAAATCAGAATCTGGCCAAGCAGATCCATGGAGAAATGCCATTCTTAATTTCACCTTTTCTTCTAGTGCACAATGTGGCTTCTGGAAGAAATGTGGTTCTTGCCAAAGTGCTTTGAAACACAAAGCAATGAGATTCATAATGTATATCCTATGACACATTCATCTTATTCATTTGGGTTTTTCTCAGAATGAAGCATGGAACGACGAGGATGGGATTCGAACCCACGCGCGCAGAGCACAATGGATTAGCAGTCCATCGCCTTTAACCACTCGGCCACCTCGTCACATTGCAAACTGCTTTGCACCGTGACAGAGAGAAAAAATCCAGTTTTGCCTAAATAGTTGGACCGCCTTGTATGGATGAATGAATAGCAATAAACTAAACATTTTGAAAGCCACAAAGAAACGCAAACTGAAGGGAGCAAGGGGACACCCGGATTTGAACCGGGGACCTCTTGATCTGCAGTCAAATGCTCTACCACTGAGCTATACCCCCGCACGGAAGGTTGTGACCATCTCATTGCTGGGGGAACACATCCTGACACCTGAGAATGTTCCTGTCAGATAGTGTTCCCCATGTTTTCCATCAGACAGAAAGTTCATACATGTTTTAAAAATAAAACTGCTCAATATCTAGCCTACAATACGTAGGTTCTGAAGGTGTTTGTATTTTCATGCTTCATTTTTATTATAGAGAATATAACTGTCAGATAATGATCTTTTGTTTGGCATAGACGCCTTCACAGTTGCTAATTCACACCTCCAGAGAAGAACATGAGCTGCTGGTAAGGCAATCCTTGCAAATCCTTGCAAATCCTTGCAAATCACCATCGAGCCAGCCAGGAGTCGAACCTAGAATCTTCTGATCCGTAGTCAGACGCGTTATCCATTGCGCCACTGGCCCAAGATCGATGACCTGTTTTGTCACGGACGCTCCCTCTACCTTACCATATTTAGGGGATAAAGGAAAGAAGGTAAAGGAACGCACTCACACGTGCCTGTTCACTGCCAATTACAAACGCACCGTATTGCAGTGAACGTCATGCAATGTTCAGCTGTAAGGGACACAATATGTCAGAAGTGGGATTCGAACCCACGCCTCCAGGGGAGACTGCGACCTGAACGCAGCGCCTTAGACAGCTCGGCCATCCTGACACATACGGCCGTTCGTCAGATAACGTGCCTGGAATGCCATTGCTTTGGGCTTTATTTCTGATTTGATTTGGAAGCATGTGCCCCAGCCATTCACTTGAACATAGCACACACAACCTTACTCTGATCGATGTTGTTCCACTCTCTCATCCACTCTCTTGGAGTCTGGTTCTTGGGAGGGGTTTGTTTTTAATTCAGTGATTTCCATCTGCTGATGTGAGAAGCACTCATGGATCTGTTGAGTGGAGACTGTTGATATGGTTGTTTGGTGGGAGAGGTGCTGTGTGTGAAGCTATGATTTCTTCATCTGCTGGTGTTACTGGGCTGAGAGAAGACTTGTCATTCTCTGCTAAGTTTCTTATTGCTGCAAAGTTTCTTTCACACTGTTCAAATATGTCATGTGAATCCTGGATCAAAACTCTGCCGCTGTGATACAGGGTGACATTGGATTTTGGTGTAGTGTCTAGATGCAGCTGCATCCGGCTTTGTGTCCAAGACATTTTCAGATCTTTGTAGGCAGAACAAAGTGCTGAATGCCATGCATTGCTGTATGTCTCCTGTTACTTTCCCGTCATTTACTTGCATAAAACCTGCTTGCTGTGTTTCTGAGGAACGCTTGATTAGTTAGGTTTGATTTTCTATTTGCAGTCTCACCGGTTCCATTATCAGGCTACGTGAGGGTCAAAGAGTTTTACTCGATCCCTTTCTTCTGATGGGCCACATCCCTCCGTTGTTGCTTGTGGTGGTTTTTGAATTCCAATTGGATTGGCCGTTTGCATACTATTGACCCGTCAGCTGGGCGTTTAGCTTTCGTTTGGCAGAGATGCCTTCACAGTTGCTAATTCACACCTCCAGAGAAGAACGTGAGCTGCCGGTAAGCCGATCCCTCTGTTTACAGTTTAAGATCACTGTAGGCAGAGCAGAGTGCTGAATGCCATGCATTTGACTAGTCTGTGCCAAACAACAGATCTGCTTTTACTTCCCTGTCTTGCACTTGCATGAAGTCTGCTTTCTGTGTTTCTGGGGGGCCACTGATTAGTTAGTTATGAATATGTTGCTGCAGGCCAATGATTATTTAGTTTTGAATATGTTTTTGCAGGCTCACTGGTTACATCATCAGGGTATGTGATGGTCAGAGATTTCAGGTCGCACAACCCTCCAATGATGTATGTACTTGTTTTTTGTATTGTGATGGGATTGGCCGATGGCATAGTCTTGACCTATCAGTGGGGCGTTTACCTTTTATGTGGCATAGGCGACTTCACAGTTGCTAATTCAAACCTCCAGAGTAAAACTTGAGTTGCTGTTGAGCAGGTAGGCTGGTCGACCAAGACTGGCAAGTCTCTCTTCCTTCGTTTAGTTTAATTGAAATTGTTTGTGTATTTTTGGTTTATTATGTCCATGTGTGCATATATAATATATGAAGAGAGTTTTTTTCCCCCAGATGTAAAACATTTAAAGGAACTAACTGTTTCCCGACGCTGTCGGACTGTTACTGTAGCTTCTTTGTTGGCTTGATGCTTTGCTTTTCTTATGCTCTTTAGAATGTTGTGGTTCTTCCAGGAAGTTCACTTCAAGTTTCCACGTTTGCAGTTCAATTTCAAACAAAATGTCGTAGTCACTGTGTGTATAATCCAGTTTACATTGGCAACAATTCAGATACAATCCAAAGTAAGTGCTGTTACTTTGACTTCCCTTGTGATTCCTCTGTCAGCGTCGCCTACTTCACTTCAGTGATTTCTGGAGAATCAGCCCCCCCCCTCCATTTTCCCGTGCCTCGTTGGCGCAGTTAGGCAGCGCGTCAGTCTCATAATCTGAAGGTCGTGAGTTCGAGCCTCACACGGGGCAGGGTGGTAGTTTTAAACCACTGGTTTAAGATGTGTGGCCCATTTCACTTCCACGCCCTCGGTCTATCTCTACATGGCAGCGTAACGAGCAAGGCGCCCACTTGGCCTCTGCGTGGGCCATGCAACAGCAGACCGTCCCTGGTGGTCTAGTGGTTAGGATTCGGCGCTCTCACCGCCGCGGCCCGGGTTCGATTCCCGGTCAGGGAACTCACGTTTTGACGCGAGACGGACGTTTTTTGACAACTTAAACAAATCGGCAAGACAAACACGTTGGAAAAACAAGTCTTCCTTCGAGCCGGATTCGAACCAGCGACCTAAGGATAACCAGTGAAATGCCTACAGTCCTCCGCTCTACCAACTGAGCTATCGAAGGTGTACCGACGGTTGAGTGGCTTGCCTGGGTGAATCAACATCAATACGCTTAACGTTTTCAAACCATTAAATGGCAAGGCCAACAATGGTTTCGGTTTTGTATTTGTAGTCTTCTGCATCTAACTCTGTCAGTCATAGCTGGGGGAACGCATCCTGACACCTGAGAATGTTCCTGTCAGATAGCGTTCCCCCTGTTTTCCATAAGACAGAGGGTTGAAACATGTTTCAAAATAAAAACTGTTTTGGCACTGACAGCATGTTCATGCTTTATATAGAAGGTATCTGTCATGTAATGTTACTCCGAAAGAAATGTGGTTTTGACAAGCTGCTCAGGAAAACACTGAGATTTATAATGTCTCACCTACGAGAGGTTCAGACCAAAGCTCGGAACGACGAGGATGGGATTCGAACCCACGCGTGCAGAGCACAATGGATTAGCAGTCCATCGCCTTAACCACTCGGCCACCTCGTCACAATGCAAACAGTCCTGGACACATACACCGGTGCTAGTTTTTGCCTAAATAGTAGGAAAGCCTTGTATGGATGAAGG
This sequence comes from Beaufortia kweichowensis, assembly GCA_019155185.1. NCBI lineage: Eukaryota > Metazoa > Chordata > Actinopteri > Cypriniformes > Gastromyzontidae > Beaufortia > Beaufortia kweichowensis. The sequence goes on from CM032813.1 coordinate 13,164,626, forward strand.
AATGTCAATACGCTTAACAACATTTGAAACCCAAAAGGAAACACAAACTGAAGTCAGATTCGTGCGAGGGCACCGGATTTGAACCGGGACCTCTTGATCTGCAGTCAAATGCTCTACCACTGAGCTATACCCCGTCGCCAGGGTTGTGGAAATGCCAAATTATCAACATTAGCTTCAATTTCTGTACCCTAGAAGAATCAACTGACACTGGCGTGTTCCATGGTATGTAAATAGCGCTAAGAGTACTCTGAGGTTGTGTAACGATGGCTTAACGGTGCTGTTTTTATCAAGACAGCAGGCACTCTACGCCGAAAGGGAGCAGAAAATCACCATCGAGCCAGCCAGAGTCGAACCTAGAATCTTCTGATCCGTAGTCAGACGCGTTATCCATTGCGCCACTGGCCCAAGATCGATGACCTGTTTTGTCACGGACGTGCTCTACCTTACCATATTTAGGGGATAAAGGAAGAAGGTAAAGGAACGCACTCACACGTGCCTGTTCACTGCCAATTACAAACGCACCCGATTGCAGTGAACGTCATGCAATGTTCAGCTGTAAGGGACACAATATGTCAGAAGTGGGATTCGAACCCACGCCTCCAGGGGAGACTGCGACCTGAACGCATGGCGCCTAGACCGCTTCGGCCATCCTGACACATACAGCCGTTCGTCAGATAACGTGCCTGGAATGCCATTGCTTTGGGCTTTATTTCTGATTTGATTTGGAAGCATGTGCCCCAGCCATTCACTTGAACATAGCACACACAACCTTACTCTGATCGATGTTGTTCCACTCTCTCATCCACTCTCTTGGAGTCTGGTTCTTGGGAGGGTTGTTTTTAATTCAGTGATTTCCATCTGCTGATGTGAGAAGCACTCATGGATCTGTTGAGTGGAGACTGTTGATATGGTTGTTTGGTGGGGAGAGAGGTGCTGTGTGTGAAGCTATGATTTCTTCATCTGCTGGTGTTACTGGGCTGAGAGAAGACTTGTCATTCTCTGCTAAGTTTCTTATTGCTGCAAAGTTTCTTTCTACACTGTTCAAATATGTCATGTGAATCCTGGATCAAAACTCTGAGCTGTGATACAGGGTGACATTGGATTTTGGTGTAGTGTCTAGATGCAGCTGCATCGTGGCTTTGTGTCCGCACATTTTTCAGATCTTTGTAGGCAGAACAAAGTGCTGAATGCCATGCATTGCTGTATGTCTCCTGTTACTTTCCGTCATTTACTTGCATAAAACCTGCTTGCTGTGTTTCTGAGGAACGTTTGATTAGTTAGGTTTGATTTTCTATTTGCAGTCTCACGGTTCCATTATCAGGCTACGTGAGGGTCAAAGAGTTTTACTCGATCCCTTTCTTCTGATGGGCCACATCCCTCCGTTGTTGCTTGTGGTGGTTTTTGAATTCCAATTGGATTGGCGTTTGCATACTATTGACTCATCAGCTGGGCGTTTAGCTTTTCGTTTGGCAGAGATGCCTTCACAGTTGCTAATTCACACCTCCAGAGAAGAACGTGAGCTGCCGGTAAGCCGATCCCTCTGTTTACAGTTTAAGATCACTGTAGGCAGAGCAGAGTGCTGAATGCCATGCATTTGACTAGTCTGTGCCAAACAACAGATCTGCTTTTACTTCCCTGTCTTGCACTTGCATGAAGTCTGCTTTCTGTGTTTCTGGGGCCACTGATTAGTTAGTTATGAATATGTTGCTGCAGGCCAATGATTATTTAGTTTTGAATATGTTTTGCAGGCTCACTGGTTACATCATCAGGGTATGTGATGGTCAGAGATTTCAGGTCGCACAACCCTCCAATGATGTATGTACTTGTTTTTGTATTGTGATGGGATTGGACGATGGCATAGTCTTGACCTATCAGTGGGCGTTTACCTTTATGTGGCATAGGCGACTTCACAGTTGCTAATTCAAACCTCCAGAGTAAAACTTGAGTTGCTGTTGAGCAGGTAGGCTGGTCGACCAAGACTGGCAAGTCTCTCTTCCTTCGTTTAGTTTAATTGAAATTGTTTTGTGTATTTTGGTTTATTATGTCCATGTGTGTATAATATATGAAGAAGAGTTTTTTCCCCAGATGTAAAACATTTAAAGGAACTCACTGTTTCCGGACGCTGTCGGACTGTTACTGTAGCTTCTTTGTTGGCTTGATGCTTTGCTTTTCTTATGCTCTTTAGAATGTTGTGGTTCTTCCAGGAAGTTCACTTCAAGTTTCCACGTTTGCAGTTCAATTTCAAACAAAATGTCGTAGTCACTGTGTGTATAATCCAGTTTACATTGGCAACAATTCAGATACAATCCAAAGTAAGTGCTGTTACTTTGACTTCCCTTGTGATTCCTCTGTCAATTCGCCTACTTCACTTCCAGTGATTTCTGGAGAATCAGCCCCCTCCATTTTCCCGTGCCTCGTTGGCGCAGTTAGGCAGCTAGCGCCAGTCTCATAATCTGAAGGTCGTGAGTTCGAGCCTCACACGGGGCAGGGTGGTAGTTTTAAACCACTGGTTTAAGATGTGTGGCCCATTTCACTTCCACCCTCGGTCTATCTCTACATGGCAGCGTAACGAGCAGAGCAACCACTTGGCCCTCTGGGCCATGCAACAGCAGACCGTCCCTGGTGGTCTAGTGGTTAGGATTCGGCGCTCTCACCGCCGCGGCCCGGTTCGATTCCCCGGTCAGGGAACTCACGTTTGACGCGAGGCGGACGGACGCTTTTTTGACAAGTTAAACAAATCGGCAAGACAAACACGTTGGAAAAACAAGTCTTCCTTCGAGCGGATTCGAACCAGCGACCTAAGGATAACCAGTGAAATGCCTACAGTCCTCCGCTTCTACCAACTGAGCTATCGAAGGTGTACCGGACGGTTGAGTGGCTTGCCTGGGTGAATCAACATCAATAACGCTTTAACGTTTTCAAACCATTAAATGGCAAGGCCAACAATGGTTTCGGTTTTGTATTTGTAGTCTTCTGCATCTAACTCTGTCAGTCATAGCTGGGGAACGCATCCTGACACCTGAGAATGTTCCTGTCAGATAGCGCTCCCCTGTTTTCCATAAGACAGAGGGTTGAAACATGTTTCAAAATAAAACTGTTTTGGCACTGACAGCATGTTCATGCTTTTATAGAGAAGGTATCTGTCATGTAATGTTACTTCCGAAAAGAAATGTGGTTTTGACAAGCTGCTCAGGAAAAACACTGAGATTTATAATGTCTCACCTACGAGAGGTTCAGACCAAAGCTCGGAACGACGAGGATGGGATTCGAACCCACGCTGCAGAGCACAATGGATTAGCAGTCCATCGCCTTTAACCACTCGGCCACCCCGTCACAATGCAAACAGTCCTGGACACATACACCGGTGCTAGTTTTTGCCTAAATAGTAGGAAAGCCTTGTATGGATGAAGGAATGTCAATAAACAACATTTTGAAAACCCAAAGGAAACACAAACTGAAGTCAGATCGCGTGCGAGGGGGCACCCGGATTTGAACCGGGGACCTCTTGATCTGCAGTCAAATGCTCTACCACTGAGCCTATACCCCGCCGCCAGAGGTTGTGGAAATGCCAAATTATCAACATTAGCTTCAATTTCTGTACCCTAGAAGAATCAACTGACACTGGCGTGTTCCATGGTATGTAAATAACGCTAAGAGTACTCTGAGGTTGTGTAACGATGGCTTAACGGTTGCTTTTTATCAAGACAGCAGGCACTCTACGCCACGAAAGGAGCAGAAAATCACCATCGAGCCAGCCAGAGTCGAACCTAGAATCTTCTGATCCATTAGTCAGACGCCGTTATCCATTGGCGCCACTGGCCCAAGATCGATGACCTGTTTTGTCACGGGCGTGCTCTACCTTACCATATTTAGGGGATAAAGGAAAGAAGGTAAAGAACGCGCTCACACGTGCCTGTTCACTGCCAATTACAAACGCACCGTATTGCAGTGAACGTCATGCAATGTTCAGCTGTAAGGGACACAATATGTCAGAAGTGGGATTCGAACCCACGCCTCCAGGGGAGACTCGCGACCTGAACGCAGCCTTGGACCGCTTCGGGCCATCCTGACACATATGGCCGTTCGCCAGATAACGTGCCTGGAATGCCATTGCTTTGGGCTTTATTTCTGATTTGATTTGGAAGCATGTGCCCCAGCCATTCACTTGAACATAGCACACACAAACCTTACTCTGATCGATGTTGTTCCACTCTCTCATCCACTCTCTTGGAGTCTGGTTCTTGGGAGGGGTTGTTTTAATTCAGTGATTTCCATCTGCTGATGTGAGAAGCACTCATGGATCTGTTGAGTGGAGACTGTTGATATGGTTGTTTGGTGGGAGAGAGGTGCTGTGTGTGAAGCTATGATTTCTTCATCTGCTGGTGTTACTGGGCTGAGAGAAGACTTGTCATTCTCTGCTAAGTTTCTTATTGCTGCAAAGTTTCTTTCACACTGTTCAAATATGTCATGTGAATCCTGGATCAAAACTCTGCCGCTGTGATACAGGGTGACATTGGATTTTGGTGTAGTGTCTAGATGCAGCTGCATGGTGGCTTTGTGTCCGCACATTTTCAGATCTTTGTAGGCAGAACAAAGTGCTGAATGCCATGCATTGCTGTATGTCTCCTGTTACTTTCCGTCATTTACTTGCATAAACCTGCTTGCTGTGTTTCTGAGGAACGTTTGATTAGTTAGGTTTGATTTTCTATTTGCAGTCTCACGGTTCCATTATCAGGCTACGTGAGGGTCAAAGAGTTTTACTCGATCCCTTTCTTCTGATGGGCCACATCCCTCCGTTGTTGCTTGTGGTGGTTTTTGAATTCCAATTGGATTGGCCGTTTGCATACTATTGACCCGTCAGCTGGGCGTTTAGCTTTTCGTTTGGCAGAGATGCCTTCACAGTTGCTAATTCACACCTCCAGAGAAGAACGTGATCTGCCGTAAGCCGATCCCTCTGTTTACAGTTTAAGATCACTGTAGGCAGAGCAGAGTGCTGAATGCCATGCATTTGACTAGTCTGTGCCAAACAACAGATCTGCTTTTACTTCCCTGTCTTGCACTTGCATGAAGTCTGCTTTCTGTGTTTCTGGGGGGCCACTGATTAGTTAGTTATGAATATGTTGCTGCAGGCCAATGATTATTTAGTTTTGAATATGTTTTTGCAGGCTCACTGGTTACATCATCAGGGTATGTGATGGTCAGAGATTTCAGGTCGCACAACCTCCAATGATGTATGTACTTGTTTTTGTATTGTGATGGGATTGGCCGATGGCATAGTCTTGACCTATCAGTGGGGCGTTTACCTTTTATGTGGCATAGGCGACTTCACAGTTGCTAATTCAAACCTCCAGAGTAAAACTTGAGTTGCTGTTGAGCAGGTAGGCTGGTCGACCAAGACTGGCAAGTCTCTCTTCCTTCGTTTAGTTTAATTGAAATTGTTTGTGTATTTTTGGTTTATTATGTCCATGTGTGTATAATATATGAAGAGTTTTTTCCCCAGATGTAAAAACATTTAAAGGAACTAACTGTTTCCGACGCTGTCGGACTGTTACTGTAGCTTCTTTGTTGGCTTTGATGCTTTGCTTTTCTTATGCTCTTTAGAATGTTGTGGTTCTTCCAGGAAGTTCACTTCAAGTTTCCACGTTTGCAGTTCAATTTCAAACAAAATGTCTTAGTCACTGTGTGTATAATCCAGTTTACATTGGCAACAATTCAGATACAATCCAAAGTAAAGTGCTGTTACTTTTGACTTCCCTTGTGATTCCTCTGTCAGCGCCGCCACTTCACTTCAGTGATTTCTGGAGAATCAGCCCTCCATTTTTCCCGTGCCTCGTTGGCGCAGTTAGGCAGCGCGTCAGTCTCATAATCTGAAGGTCGTGAGTTCGAGGCCTCACACGGGCAGGGTGGTAGTTTTAAACCACTGGTTTAAGATGTGTGGCCCATTTCACTTCCACGCCCTCGGTCTATCTCTACATGGCAGCGTAACGAAAGCAGCCCACTTGCCCTCTGCCCTCATGCAACAGCAGACCGTCCCTGGTGGTCTAGTGGTTAGATTCGCGCTCACCGCCAGCGGCCCGGTTCGAATTCGGTCAGGGAACTCACGTTTTGACGCGGAGACGGACGTTTTTTGACAAGTTAAACAAATCGGCAAGACAAACACGTTGGAAAAACAAGTCTTCCTTCGAGCCGGATTCGAACCAGCGACCCTAAGGATAACCAGTGAAATGCCTACAGTCCTCCCGCTCTACCAACTGAGCTATCGAAGGGTACCGACGGCGGTTAGTGGCTTGCCTGGGTGAATCAACATCAATACGCTTAACGTTTTCTTAAACCATTAAATGGCAAGGCCAACAATGGTTTCGGGTTTTGTATTTGTAGTCTTCTGCATCTAACTCTCCTTCAGTCATAGCTGGGGAACGCATCCTGACACCTGAGAATGTTCCTGTCAGATAGCCGCCTCCTGTTTTCCATAAGACAGAGGGTTGAAACATGTTTCAAAATAAAACTGTTTTGGCACTGGCAGCATTTTCATGCTTTTATAGAGAAGGTATCTGTCATGTAATGTTACTTCCGAAAGAAATGTGGTTTTGACAAGCTGCTCAGGAAAAACACTGAGATTTATAATGTCTCACCTACGAGAGGTTCAGACCAAAGCTCGGAACGACGAGGATGGGATTCGAACCACGCGTGCAGAGCACAATGGATTAGCAGTCCATCGCCTTTAACCACTACCGGCCAATCCTCGCCACAATGCAACAGTCCTGGACATACACCGGTGCTAGTTTTTTGCCTAAATAGTAGGAAAGCCTTGTATGGATGAAGGAATGTCAATACGCTTAACATTTTGAAACCCAAAAGGAAACACAAACTGAAGTCAGATGCGTATGCGAGGGGCACCCGGATTTGAACCGGGGACCTCTTGATCTGCAGTCAAATGCTCTACCACTGAGCTATACCCCGCCGCCAGGTTGTGGAAATGCCAAATTATCAACATTAGCTTCAATTTCTGTACCCTAGAAGAATCAACTGACACTGGCGTGTTCCATGGTATGTAAATAACGCCACGAGTACTCTGAGGTTGTGTAACGATGGCTTAACGGTGCTGTTTTTATCAAGACAGCAGGCACTCTACGCTACGGTAAAGGGAGCAGAAAATCACCATCGGAGCCAGCCAGGAGTCGAACCTAGAATCTTCTGATCCGTAGTCAGACGCGTTATCCATTGCGCCACTGGCCCAAGATCGATGACCTGTTTTGTCACGGACGTGCTCTACCTTACCATATTTAGGGGATAAAGGAAAGAAGGTAAAGGAACGCACTCACACGCGCCTTACCTGTTCACTGCCAATTACAAACGCACCCGTATTGCAGCGAACGCCATGCAATGTTCAGCTGTGAAAGGGACACAATATGTCAGAAGTGGGATTCGAACCCACGCCTCCAGGAGACTGCGATTCGAACGCAGCGCCTTAGACCGCTCGGCCATCCTGACACATATGGCCGTCGTCGCAAACAGATAACGCCTGGAATGCCATTGCTTTGGGCTTTATTTCTGATTTGATTTGGAAGCATGTGCCCCAGCCATTCACTTGAACATAGCACACACAACCTTACTCTGATCGATGTTGTTCCATTCTCTCATCCACTCTCTTGGAGTCTGGTTCTTTGGGAGGGGTTGTTTTAATTCAGTGATTTCCATCTGCTGATGTGAGAAGCACTCCATGGATCTGTTGAGTGGAGACTGTTGATATGGTTGTTTGGTGGGGAGAGAGGTGCTGTGTGTGAAGCTATGATTTCTTCATCTGCTGGTGTTACTGGGCTGAGAGAAGACTTGTCATTCTCTGCTAAGTTTCTTATTGCTGCAAAGTTTCTCTTCACACTGTTCAAATATGTCATGTGAATCCTGGATCAAAACTCTGCCGCTGTGATACAGGGTGACATTGGATTTTGGTGTAGTGTCTAGATGCAGCTGCATCGTGGCTTTGTGTCCGCATTTTCAGATCTTTGTAGGCAGAACAAAGTGCTGAATGCCATGCATTGCTGTATGTCTCCTGTTACTTTCCCGTCATTTACTTGCATAAAACCTGCTTGCTGTGTTTCTGAGGAACGTTTGATTAGTTAGGTTTGATTTTCTATTTGCAGTCTCACCGGTTCCATTATCAGGCTACGGAGGGTCAAAGAGTTTTACTCGATCCCTTTCTTTCTGATGGGCCACATCCCTCCGTTGTTGCTTGTGGTGGTTTTTGAATCTAAATTGATTGGCGTTTGCATACTATTGACCGTCAGCTGGGCGCTTAGCTTCGCTTTGGCAGAGATGCCTTCACAGTTGCTAATTCACACCTCCAGAGAAGAACGTGAGCTGCCGGTAAGCCGATCCCTGTTTACAGTTTAAGATCACTGTAGGCAGAGCAGAGTGCTGAATGCCATGCATTTGACTAGTCTGTGCCAAACAACAGATCTGCTTTTACTTCCCTGTCTTGCACTTGCATGAAGTCTGCTTTCTGTGTTTCTGGGGCCACTGATTAGTTAGTTATGAATATGTTGCTGCAGGCCAATGATTATTTAGTTTTGAATATGTTTTTGCAGGCTCACTGGTTACATCATCAGGGTATGTGATGGTCAGAGATTTCAGGTCGCACAACCCTCCAATGATGTATGTACTTGTTTTTTGTATTGTGATGGGATTGATCGATGGCATAGTCTTGACCTATCAGTGGGCGTTTACCTTTTATGTGGCATAGGCGACTTCACAGTTGCTAATTCAAACCTCCAGAGTAAAACTTGAGTTGCTGTTGAGCAGGTAGGCTGGTCGACCAAGACTGGCAAGTCTCTCTTCCTTCGTTTAGTTTAATTGAAATTGTTTGTGTATTTTTGGTTTATTATGTCCATGTGTGTATAATATATGAAGAGAGTTTTTCCCCAGATGTAAAACATTTAAAGGAACTTATCTGCTTCGAGCAGCTGTCGGACTGTTACTGTAGCTTCTTTGTTGGCTTGATGCTTTGCTTTTCTTATGCTCTTTAGAATGTTGTGGTTCTTCCAGGAAGTTCACTTCAAGTTTCCACGTTTGCAGTTCAATTTCAAACAAAATGTCGTAGTCACTGTGGTGTATAATCCAGCTTACATTGGCAACAATTCAGATACAATCCAAAGTAAGTGCTGTTACTTTGACTTCCCTTTGTGATTCCTCTGTCAGCGTCGCCTACTTCACTTCAGTGATTTCTGGAGAATCAGCCCCCTCCATTTTCCGATGCCTCGTTGGCGCAGTTAGGCAGCGTCAGTCTCATAATCTGAAGTCGTCGAGTTCGAGCCTCACACGGGCAGGGTGGTAGTTTTAAACCACTGGTTTAAGATGTGTGGCCCATTTCACTTCCACGCCCTCGGTCTATCTCTGCATGGCAGCGTAACGAGCAAGAGCGCCCACTTGCCCTCTGCGGCCATGCAACAGCAGACCGTCCCTGGTGGTCTAGTGGTTAGGATTCGGCGCTCATCGCCGCAATCTTCCGGTTCGATTCCTCGTCAGGGAACTCACGCTTTGACGCTGAGACGGACGTTTTTGACAAGTTAAACAAATCGGCAAGACAAACACGTTGGAAAAACAAGTCTTCCTTCGAGCCGGATTCGAACCAGCGACCTAAGGATAACCAGTGAAATGCCTACAGTCCTCCGCTTCTACCAACTGGAGCTATCGAAGGTGTACCGACGGTTGAGTGGCTTGCCTGGGTGAATCAACATCAATACGCTTTAACGCTTTCAAACCATTAAATGGCAAGGCCAACAATGGTTTCGGTTTTGTATTTGTAGTCTTCTGCATCTAACTCTGTCAGTCATAGCTGGGGAACGATCCTGACACCTGAGAATGTTCCTGTCAGATAGCTGCCCCTGTTTTCCATAAGACAGAGGGTTGAAACATGTTTCAAAATAAAAACTGTTTTGGCACTGACAGCATGTTCATGCTTTTATAGAGAAGGTATCTGTCATGTAATGTTACTTCGAAAGAAATGTGGTTTTGACAAGCTGCTCAGGAAAAACACTGAGATTTATAATGTCTCACCTACGAGAGGTTCAGACCAAAGCTCGAACGACGAGGATGGGATTCGAACCCACGCGCGCAGAGCACAATGGATTAGCAGTCCATCGCCTTTAACCACTCGGCCACCTCGTCACAATGCAAACAGTCCTGGACACATACACCGGTGCTAGTTTTTGCCTACCAATAGTAGGAAAGCCTTGTATGGATGAAGGAATGTCAATACGCTTTAACATTTTGAAACCCAAAAGGAAACACAAACTGAAGTCAGATGCGCAAGAGGGGCACCCGGATTTGAACCGGGGACCTCTTGATCTGCAGTCAAATGCTCTACCACTGAGCTATACCCCGCCGCCAGGGTTGTGGAAATGCCAAATTATCAACATTAGCTTCAATTTCTGTAACCCAGAAGAATCAACTGACACTGGCGTGTTCCATGGTATGTAAATAACGCTTAAGAGTACTCTGAGGTTGTGTAACGATGGCTTAACGGTGCTTTTTTATCAAGACAGCAGGCACTCTACGCTACTTGAAAAGGGAGCAGAAAATCACCATCGAGCCAGCCAGGAGTCGAACCTGAATCTTCTGATCCAGTAGTCAGACGTAGCGTTATCCATTGCGCCACTGGCCCAAGATCGATGACTTGTTTTGTCACGGACGCGGCTCTACCTTACCATATTTAGAGGATAAAGGAAAGAAGGTAAAGGAACGCACTCACACGCGCTGCCTGTTCACTGCCAATTACAAACGCACCGTGATTGCAGTGAACGTCATGCAATGTTCAGCTGTAAGGGACACAATATGTCAGAAGTGGGATTCGAACCCACGCCTTCCAGGGAGACTGCGAACCTGAACGCATGGCGCCTTTAGACCGGCCGGCCATCCTGACACATATGGCCGCCGTCTGCAACAGATAGCGTGCCTGGAATGCCATTGCTTTGGGCTTTATTTCTGATTTGATTTGAAGCATGTGCCCCAGCCATTCACTTTGAACATAGCACACACAACCTTACTCTGATCGATGTTGTTCCACTCTCTCATCCACTCTCTTGGAGTCTGGTTCTTGGGAGGGGTTGTTTTAATTCAGTGATTTCCATCTGCTGATGTGAGAAGCACTCATGGATCTGTTGAGTGGAGACTGTTGATATGGTTGTTTGGTGGGAGAGAGGTGCTGTGTGTGAAGCTATGATTTCTTCATCTGCTGGTGTTACTGGGCTGAGAGAAGACTTGTCATTCTCTGCTAAGTTTCTTATTGCTGCAAAGTTTCTTTCACACTGTTCAAATATGTCATGTGAATCCTGGATCAAAACTCTGCCGCTGTGATACAGGGTGACATTGATTTGGTGTAGTGTCCAGATGCAGCTGCATCGTTTTGTGTCCGCGACATTTTCAGATCTTTGTAGGCAGAACAAAGTGCTGAATGCCATGCATTGCTGTATGTCTCCTGTTACTTTCCCGTCATTTACTTGCATAAAACCTGCTTGCTGTGTTTCTGAGGAACGTTTGATTAGTTAGGTTTGATTTTCTATTTGCAGTCTCACCGGTTCCATTATCAGGCTACGTGAGGGTCAAAGAGTTTTACTCGATCCCTTTCTTCTTCTGATGGGCCACATCCCTCCGTTGTTGCTTGTGGTGGTTTTTGAATTCCAATTGGATTGGCCGTTTGCATACTATTGACCCGCCAGCTGGGCGTTTAGCTTTCGTTTGGCAGAGATGCCTTCACAGTTGCTAATTCACACCTCCAGAGAAGAACGTGAGCTGCCGGTAAGCTCGATCCCTCTGTTTACAGTTTAAGATCACTGTAGGCAGAGCAGAGTGCTGAATGCCATGCATTTGACTAGTCTGTGCCAAACAACAGATCTGCTTTTACTTCCTGTCTTGCACTTGCATGAAGTCTGCTTTCTGTGTTTCTGGGGCCACTGATTAGTTAGTTATGAATATGTTTCTGCAGGCCAATGATTATTTAGTTTTGAATATGTTTTGCAGGCTCACTGGTTACATCATCAGGGTATGTGATGGTCAGAGATTTCAGGTCGCACAACCCTCCAATGATGTATGTACTTGTTTTTGTATTGTGATGGGATTGGCCGATGGCATAGTCTTGACCTATCAGTGGGCTTACCTTTTATGTGGCATAGGCTTAACTTCACAGTTGCTAATTCAAACCTCCAGAGTAAAACTTGAGTTGCTGTTGAGCAGGTAGGTTGGGTCGACCAAGACTGGCAAGTCTCTCTTCCTTCGTTTAGTTTAATTGAAATTGTTTGTGTATTTTGGTTTATTATGTCCATGTGTGTATAATATATGAAGAGAGTTTTTTCCCCAGATGTAAAACATTTTAAAGGAACTTACTGTTACGGCGGCTGTCGGACTGTTACTCGTAGCTTCTTTGTTGGCTTGATGCTTTGCTTTTCTTATGCTCTTTAGAATGTTGTGGTTCTTCCAGGAAGTTCACTTCAAGTTTCCACGTTTGCAGTTCAATTTCAAACAAAATGTCTTAGTCACTGTGTGTATAATCCAGTTTACATTGGCAACAATTCAGATACAATCCAAAGTAAATGCTGTTACTTTGACTTCCCTTTGTGATTCCTCTGTCAGCGCCGCCTACTTCACTTCAGTGATTTCTGGAGAATCAGCCCCCTCCATTTTCCTGTGCCTCGTTGGCGCGCAGTTAGGGCAGCGTCAGTCTCATAATCTGAAGGTCGTGAGTTCGAGCCTCACACGGGCAGGGTGGTAGTTTTAAACCACTGGTTTAAGATGTGGCCCATTTCACTTCCCACTCGGTCTATCTCTACATGGCAGCGTAACGAGCAAGGCGCCCACTTGCCCTCTGCCCTCATGCAACAGCAGACCGTCCCTGGTGGTCTAGTGGTTAGGATTCGGGCTCTCACCACCGCCATGGCCCGGGTTCGATTTCGGTCAGGAACTCACGTTTTGACGCGAAGACGGACGTTTTTGACAAGTTAAACAAATCGGCAAGACAAACACGTTGGAAAAACAAGTCTTCCTTCGAGCCGGATTCGAACCAGCGACCTAAGGATAACCAGTGAAATGCCTACAGTCCTCCCGCTCTACCAACTGAGCTTATCGGGTGTACCGACGGTTGAGTGGCTTGCCTGGGTGAATCAACATCAATACGCTTAACGTTTTCAAACCATTAAATGGCAAGGCCAACAATGGTTTCTGGTTTTGTATTTGTAGTCTTCTGCATCTAACTCTGTCAGTCATAGCTGGGGAACGCATCCTGACACCTGAGAATGTTCCTGTCAGATAGCCGTTCCCCTGTTTTCCATAAGACAGAGGGTTGAAACATGTTTCAAAAATAAAACTGTTTTGGCACTGACAGCATTTTCATGCTTTTATAGAGAAGGTATCTGTCATGTAATGTTACTCCGAAAGAAATGTGGTTTTGACAAGCTGCTCAGGAAAACACTGAGATTTATAATGTCTCACCTACGAGAGGTTCAGACCAAAGCTCGGAACGACGAGGGATGGGATTCGAACCCACGCTGCAGAGCACAATGGATTAGCAGTCCATCGCCTTAACCACTCGCCACCTCGTCCACAATGCAAACAGTCCTGGACACATACACGGTGCTAGTTTTTGCCTAAATAGTAGGAAAGCCTTTGTATGGATGAAGGAATGTCAATACGCTTTAACATTTTGAAACCCAAAAGGAAAACACAAACTGAAGTCAGATGCGTGAGGGGCACCCGGATTTGAACCGGGACCTCTTGATCTGCAGTCAAATGCTCTACCACTGAGCTATACCCCCCCTAGTCATGGTTGTGGAAATGCCAAATTATCAACATTAGCTTCAATTTCTGTACCCTAGAAGAATCAACTGACACTGGCGTGTTCCATGGTATGTAAATAACGCTAAGAGTACTCTGAGGTTGTGTAACGATGGCTTAACGGTGCTGTTTTTATCAAGACAGCAGGCACTCTACGCTACGAAAGGGAGCAGAAAATCACCATCGAGCCAGCCAGGAGTCGAACCTAGAATCTTCTGATCCGGTAGTCAGACGCTGCTATCCATTGGCGCCACTGGCCCAAGATCGATGACCTGTTTTGTCACGGACGTGCTCTACCTTACCATATTTAGAGGATAAAGGAAAGAAGGTAAAGGAACGCGACTCACACGTGCCTGTTCACTGCCAATTACAAACGCACCGTATTGCAGTGAACGCCATGCAATGTTCAGCTGTAAGGGACACAATATGTCAGAAGTGGGATTCGAACCCACGCCTCCAGGGGAGACTCCGGCGACCTGAACAGCGCCTTTAGACCGCTCGCCATCCTGACACATATGGCCGTCGGCGTCTGCGTCAGATAACGTGCCTGGAATGCCATTGCTTTGGGCTTTATTTCTGATTTGATTTGAAGCATGTGCCCCAGCCATTCACTTGAACATAGCACACACAACCTTACTCTGATCGATGTTGTTCCACTCTCTCATCCACTCTCTTGGAGTCTGGTTCTTGGGAGGGGTTGTTTTTAATTCAGTGATTTCCATCTGCTGATGTGAGAAGCACTCATGGATCTGTTGGAGTGGAGACTGTTGATATGGTTGTTTGGTGGGAGAGAGGTGCTGTGTGTGAAGCTATGATTTCTTCATCTGCTGGTGTTACTGGGCTGAGAGAAGACTTGTCATTCTCTGCTAAGTTTCTTATTGCTGCAAAGTTTCTTTCACACTGTTCAAATATGTCATGTGAATCCTGATCAAAACTCTGCCGCTGTGATACAGGGTGACATTGATTTTGGTGTAGTGTCTAGATGCAGCTGCATCGGCTTTGTGTCCGCGACATTTTCAGATCTTTGTAGGCAGAACAAAGTGCTGAATGCCATGCATTGCTGTATGTCTCCTGTTACTTTCCCGCCATTTACTTGCATAAAACCTGCTTGCTGTGTTTCTGAGGAACGCTTTGATTAGTTAGGTTTGATTTTCTATTTGCAGTCTCACCGGTTCCATTATCAGGCTACGGAGGGTCAAAGAGTTTTACTCGATCCCTTTCTTCTGATGGGCCACATCCCTCCGTTGTTGCTTGTGGTGGTTTTTGAATTCCAATTGATTGGCCGTTTGCATACTATTGACCTGGCCAGCTGGGCGCTTAGCTTTCGCTTGGCAGAGATGCCTTCACAGTTGCTAATTCACACCTCCAGAGAAGAACGTGAGCTGCCGGTAAGCCGATCCCTCTGTTTACAGTTTAAGATCACTGTAGGTAGAGCAGAGTGCTGAATGCCATGCATTTGACTAGTCTGTGCCAAACAACAGATCTGCTTTTACTTCCCTGTCTTGCACTTGCATGAAGTCTGCTTTCTGTGTTTCTGGGGCCACTGATTAGTTAGTTATGAATATGTTTCTGCAGGCCAATGATTATTTAGTTTTGAATATGTTTTGCAGGCTCACTGGTTACATCATCAGGGTATGTGATGGTCAGAGATTTCAGGTCGCACAACCCTCCAATGATGTATGTACTTGTTTTTGTATTGTGATGGGATTATCGATGGCATAGTCTTGACCTATCAGTGGGGCGTTTACTTTTATGTGGCATAGGCGACTTCACAGTTGCTAATTCAAACCTCCAGAGTAAAACTTGAGTTGCTGTTGAGCAGGTAGGCTGGTCGACCAAGACTGGCAAGTCTCTTCCTTCGCTTAGTTTAATTGAAATTGTTTGTGTATTTTTGGTTTATTATGTCCATGTGTGTATAATATATGAAGAGAGTTTTTTCCCCAGATGTAAAACATTTAAAGGAACTTACTGTTTCCGACGCTTCCGTCGGACTGTTACTGTAGCTTCTTTGTTGGCTTGATGCTTTTGCTTTTCTTATGCTCTTTAGAATGTTGTGGTTCTTCCAGGAAGTTCACTTCAAGTTTCCACGTTTGCAGTTCAATTTCAAACAAAATGTCTTAGTCACTGTGTGTATAATCCAGTTTACATTGGCAACAATTCAGATACAATCCAAAGTAAATGCTGTTACTTTTGACTTCCCTTTGTGATTCCTCTGTCAGCGTCGCCTACTTCACTTCAGTGATTTCTGGAGAATCAGCCCCTCCATTTTCCCGTGCCTCGTTGCGCAGTTAGGCAGCAGCGTCCAGTCTCATAATCTGAAGGTCGTGAGTTCGAGCCTCACACGGGGCAGGGTGGTAGTTTTAAACCACTGGTTTAAGATGTGTGGCCCATTTCACTTCCACGCCCTCGGTCTATCTCTACATGGCAGCGTGAACGAGCAAACCACTTGCCCTCTGCCCTCATGCAACAGCAGACCGTCCCTGGTGGTCTAGTGGTTAGATTCGGGCGCTCACACCGCCAAGCGGCCCGGTTCGATTCCTCGGTCAGGGAACTCACGTTTTGACGCGAGACGGACGTTTTTGACAAGTTAAACAAATCGGCAAGACAAACACGTTGGAAAACAAGTCTTCCTTGAGCCGGATTCGAACCAGCGACCTAAGGATAACCAGTGAAATGCCTACAGTCCTCGGCTCTACCAACTGAGCTATCGAAGGTGTACCGACGGGTTGAAAGTGGCTTGCCTGGGTGAATCAACATCAATACGCTTTAACGTTTTCAAACCATTAAATGGCAAGGCCAACAATGGTTTCGGTTTTGTATTTGTAGTCTTCTGCATCTAACTCTGTCAGTCATAGCTGGGGAACGCATCCCTGACACCTGAGAATGTTCCTGTCAGATAGCTGCCCCCTGTTTTCCATAAGACAGAGGGTTGAAACATGTTTCAAAATAAAAACTGTTTTGGCACTGACAGCATGTTCATGCTTTTATAGAGAAGGTATCTGTCATGTAATGTTACTCCGAAAGAAATGTGGTTTTGACAAGCTGCTCAGGAAAAACACTGAGATTTATAATGTCTCACCTACTGAGAGGTTCAGACCAAAGCTCGGAACGACGAGGATGGGATTCGAACCCCACGTGCAGAGCACAATGGATTAGCAGTCCATCGCCTTAACCACTGCCACCTCGCCACAATGCAAACAGTCCTGGACACATACACCGGTGCTAGTTTTGCCTAAATAGTAGGAAAGCCTTGTATGGATGAAGGAATGTCAATACGCTTTAACATTTTGAAACCCAAAAGGAAACACAAACTGAAGTCAGATGCGTGCGTGAGGGGCACCCAGATTTGAACCGGGACCTCTTGATCTGCAGTCAAATGCTCTACCACTGAGCTATACCCCGCAGTCATGGTTGTGGCCAAATTATCAACATTAGCTTCAATTTCTGTACCTAGAAGAATCAACTGACACTGGCGTGTTCCATGGTATGTAAATAACGCCACGAGTACTCTGAGGTTGTGTAACGATGGCTTAACGGTGCTGTTTTTATCAAGACAGCAGGCACTCTACGCTACGGTAAAGGGAGCAGAAAATCACCATCGAGCCAGCCAGGAGTCGAACCTAGAATCTTCTGATCCGTAGTCAGATCGCGTTATCCATTGCGCCACTGGCCCAAGATCGATGACCTGTTTTGTCACGGACGGCTCTACCTTACCATATTTAGAGGATAAAGGAAAGAAGGTAAAGGAACGCACTCACACACGCCTGTTCACTGCCAATTACAAACGCACCGTGATTGCAGTGAACGTCATGCAATGTTCAGCTGTAAAGGGACACAATATGTCAGAAGTGGGATTCGAACCCACGCCTCCAGGGGAGACTTCGGCGACCTGAACGAGCGCCTTAGGACCGCCGGCCATCCCTGACACATACGGCCGTTTCGTCAGATAACGCGGCCTGGAATGCCATTGCTTTGGGCTTTATTTCTGATTTGATTTGGAAGCATGTGCCCCAGCCATTCACTTGAACATAGCACACACAACCTTACTCTGATCGATGTTGTTCCACTCTCTCATCCACTCTCTTGGAGTCTGGTTCTTGGGAGGGGTTGTTTTTAATTCAGTGATTTCCATCTGCTGATGTGAGAAGCACTCATGGATCTTGTTGAGTGGAGACTGTTGATATGGTTGTTTGGTGGGGAGAGAGGTGCTGTGTGTGAAGCTATGATTTCTTCATCTGCTGGTGTTACTGGGCTGAGAGAAGACTTGTCATTCAGCGCTAAGTTTCTATTGCTGCAAAGTTTCTCACACTGGAACATGTCGAGTGAACTTGATCAAAACTCTGCCGCCGTGATACAGGTGGACATTGGATTCACCTGTAGTGTACAGATGCAGCATCGCGGCTTTGTGCCATCACATTTTCAGATCTTTGTAAAGCAGAACAAAGTGCTGAATGCCATGCATTGCTGTATGTCTCCTGTTACTTTCACGCCATTTACTTGCATAAAACCTGCTTGCTGTGTTTCTGAGGAACGTTTGATTAGTTAGGGTTTGATGTTTCTATTGCAGTCTCAATGTTCCATTATCAGTTTTGAGGGTCAAAGAGTTTTACTCGATCCCTTCTTCTGATGGGCCACATCCCTCCGCTGTTGCATTTGTGGTTTTTTTGAATTCAATTGATTTCTAGGTAGCATACTATTGACTCTTCAGCCAAGGCGTTTAGCTTTCGCTTGGCAGAGATGCCTTCACAGTTGCTAATTCACACCTCCAGAGAAGAACGGAGCTGCGGTAAGCCGATCCTCTGTTTACAGTTTAAGATCACTGTACTTAGAGCAGAGTGCTGAATGCCATGCATTTGACTAGTCTGTGCCAAACAACAGATCTGCTTTTACTTCCCTGTCTTGCACTTGCATGAAGTCTGCTTTCTGTGTTTCTGGGGCCACTGATTAGTTAGTTATGAATATGTTGCTGCAGGCCAATGATTATTTAGTTTTGAATATGTTTTTTGCAGTACTGGCCTGGTTACAATCATCAGGTATGTGATGGTCAGAGATTTCAAAGGCACAACCCTCCAAATGATGTATGTACTTGTTTTTTGTATTGTGATGGGACTGATCGATGGCATAGTCTTGACCTATCAGTGGGCTTACCTTTTATGTGGCATAGGCGAATTTCACAGTTGCTAATTCCAAACCTCCAGAGTAAAACTTGAGTTGCTGTTGAGCAGGTAGTACTGGTCGACCAAGACTGGCAAGTCTCTTCCTTCGTTTAGTTTAATTGAAATTGTTTGTGTATTTTTGGTTTATTATGTCCATGTGTGTATAATATATGAAGAGAGTTTTTTCCCCAGATGTAAAACATTTAAAGGAACTTACTGCTTTAGCGACGCTGTCGGACTGTTACTGTAGCTTCTTTGTTGGCTTGATGCTTTGCTTTTCTCATGCTCTTTAGAATGTTGTGGTTCTTCCAGGAAGTTCACTTCAAGTTTCCACGCTTCAGTTCAATTTCAAACAAAATGTCTTAGTCACTGTGTGTATAATCCAGTTTACATTGGCAACAATTCAGATACAATCCAAAGTAAATGCTGTTACGTTGACTTCCCTTGTGATTCCTCTGTCAGCCGCCTACTTCACTTCAGTGATTTCTGGAGAATCAGCCCCTCCACATTTTCCGTGCCTGCGCTGGCGCAGTTAGGCAGCAGCGCCAGTCTCATAATCTGAAGGTCGTGAGTTCGAGCCTCACACGGGCAGGGTGGTAGTTTTAAACCACTGGTTTAAGATGTGTGGCCCATTTCACTTCCACCGGTCTATCTCTACATGGCAGCGTAACGAGCAAGGCAACCACTTGCCCTCTGCCCTCATGCAACAGCAGACCGCCCCTGGTGGTCTAGTGGTTAGGATCGGGCGCTCTACACCGGCCCAGGTTCGATTCGGTCAGGGACTCACGCTTTTGACGCCGAGACGGACGTTTTTGACAAGTTAAACAAATCGGCAAGACAAACACGTTGGAAAAACAAGTCTTCCTTCTCGGCCGATTCGAACCAGCGACCTAAGGATAACCAGTGAAATGCCTACAGTCCTCCCGCTCTACCAACTGAGCTTATCGAAGGTGTACCGACGGTTGAGTGGCTTGCCTGGGTGAATCAACATCAATACGCTTTAACGTTTTCAAACCGTTAAATGGCAAGGCCAACAATGGTTTCGGGTTTTTGTATTTGTAGTCTTCTGCATCTAACTCTGTCAGTCATAGCTGGGGAACGATCCTGACACCTGAGAATGTTCCTGTCAGATAGCCGCTCCCCTGTTTCCATAAGACAGAGGGTTGAAACATGTTTCAAAATAAAAACTGTTTTGGCACTGGCAGCATTTTCATGCTTTTATAGAGAAGGTATCTGTCATGTAATGTTACTTCGAAAAGAAATGTGGTTTTGACAAGCTGCTCAGGAAAAACACTCTGAGATTTATAATGTCTCACCTACGAAGAGGTTCAGACCAAAGCTTCGGAACAAGATGGGATCTCGAACCTACCACGAGGCAGAGCAATAACAATGGATTAGCAGTCCATCGCCTTTAACCACTCGCCACCTCGCCACAATGCAAACAGTCCTGACTACAGATGCGGTGCACAATAGGAAAGCCTTTTGTATGGATGCAGTCCATCGCTTTAACATTTTAACACAAACTGGAAGTCAGATGGCGAGGGGCACCGGATTTGAACCGGGGACCTCTTGATCTGCAGTCAAACTCTACCACTGAGCACATACCCGCTTCGCCAGGGTTGTGCTAGCCAAATTATCAACATTCTTCAATTTAGTACCCTAGAAGAATCAAACTGACAGTTCCATGGTATGTAAATAACGCTTAGAGATTTCTGAGGTTGTGTAACGATGTCAACGGTGCTGTTTTTTATCAAGACAGCAGGCACTCTACGCCACGAAAGGGAGCAGAAAAATCACCATCGAGCCAGCCAGAAGTCGAACCTAGAATCTTCTGATCCGTAGTCAGACGCTGGCGTTATCCATTGGCGCCTTTTGGCCCAAGATCGATGACCTGTTTTGATCTGCATTTAGGGTCAAATGAACGCACCACACGAGCTGTTACTGCCTAAACGCGCAGTGTCATGGTTGTGGACAAATATGTCATCAACATTCAACCCACGCTTCAGGGGAGACTTTCTGTGACCGCCGCCATCCTGACAGAAGAGATAACGCAACTGAATGCCATTGCTTTGGGGCTTTATTTCTGATTTGATTTGAAGCATGTGCCACAGCCATTCACTTGAACATAGCACACAATAACCTTTACTCTGATCGATGTTGTTCCACTCTCTCATCCACTCTCTGAGTCTGGTTCTTTGGGAGGGGGGTTGTTTTAATTCAGTGACATCTGCTGATGTGAGAAGCACTCATGGATCGTTGAGTGGAGATGTTGATATGGTTGTTTGGTGGGAGAGGTGCTGTGTGTGAAGCTATCATTTCTTTCATCTGCTGGTGCCTGGGCCAGGAGTCGTCAACCTAGAATCTTATTCTGATCCGTAGTCAGATGCGTAGTGAATCCTATCTAAAATCTGGCCACAGGGCCCATTGGATTTTAGTGTATCGATGCACTCGTGCATTTTCAGATCTTTGTAGGCGAACGCTGAATACAGTCATAGTGCTACCTGTTACTTTACCATATTTAGAGGATAAAAGTGAAAGAAGGATTAAAGTTTGATTTTTCTATTTGCACTCACACGTGCCATTATCAGGCTACATTGAGGGTCAAAGAGTTTTACTCGATCCCTTTCTTCTGATGGGCCACATCCCTCCGTTGTTGCTTGTGGTGGTTTTGAATTCCAATTGGATTGGCCGTTTGCATACTATTGACCCGTCAGCTGGGCGCTTAGCTTTCGCTTGGCAGAGATGCCTTCACAGTTGCTAATTCACACCTCCAGAAGAACGTGGGAGCTGCCGGTAAGCCGATCCCTCTGTTTACAGTTTAAGATCACTGTAGGTAGAGCAGAGTGCTGAATGCCATGCATTTGACTAGTCTGTGCCAAACAACAGATCTGCTTTTACTTCCCTGTCTTGCACTCTGCATGAAGTCTGCTTTCTGTGTTTCTGGGGGCCACTGATTAGTTAGTTATGAATATGTTTCTGCAGGCCAATGATTATTTAGTTTTGAATATGTTTTTGCAGGCTCACTGGATTTACATCATCAGGGTATGTGATGGTCAGAGATTTCGTGGTCGCACAACCCTCCAATGATGTATGTACTTGTTTTTTGTATTGTGATGGGATTCATCGATGGCATAGTCTTGACCTATCAGTGGGCTGTTTACCTTTATGTGGCATAGGCGACTTCACAGTTGCTAATTCAAACCTCAGAGTAAAACTTGAGTTGCTGTTGAGCAGGTAGGCTGGTCGACCAAGACTGGTCTCTCTTCCTTTCGTTTAGTTTAATTGAAATTGTTTGTGTATTTTGGTTTATTATGTCCATGTGTGTATATATATATGAAGAGTTTTTTCCCCAGATGTAAAACATTTAACTGAACTTACTGTTTCCTGACGCTGTCCGGATTGTTACTGTAGCTTCTTTGTTGGCTTGATGCTTTGCTTTTCTCATGCTCTTTAGAATGTTGTGGTTCTTCCAGGAAGTTCACTTCAAGTTTCCACGTTTGCAGTTCAATTTCAAACAAAATGTCTTAGTCACTGTGTGTATAATCCAGTTTACATTGGCAACAATTCAGATACAATCCAAAGTGAAATGCTGTTACGTTGACTTCCCTTGTGATTCCTCTGTCAGCGTCGCCTACTTCAATTTCAGTGATTTCTGGAGAATCAGCCCCCTCCATTTTTCCGTGCCCTCGCTGGCGCAGTTAGGCAGCGCGTCAGTCTCATAATCTGAAGGTCGTGGAGTTCGAGCCTCACACGGGGCAGGGGTGGTAGTTTTAAAACCACTGGTTTAAGATGTGTGCTCCATTTCACTTCCACGCCTCGGTCCATCTCTACATGGCAGCGTAACGAGAGCAACCACTTGCCCTCTGCCCTCATGCAACAGCAGACCGCCCCTGGTGGTCTAGTGGTTAGGATTCCCGCTCTCACCGCCAGGCCCGGTTCGATTCCCGGTCAGGGAACTCCCGCTTTTGACGCGAGGCGGACGTTTTGACAAAGTTAAACAAATCGGCAAGACAAACACGTTGGAAAAACAAGTCTTCCTTCGAGCCGATTCGAACCAGCGACCTAAGGATAACCAGTGAAATGCCTACAGTCCCTCCGCTCTACCAACTGAGCTATCGGTGTGTACCCGACGGTCGAGTGGCTTGCCTGGGGTGAATCAACATCAATACGCTTTAACGTTTTCAAACTAGCCTAAAATGGCAAGGCCAACAATGGTTTCGGGTTTTGTATTTGTAGTCTTCTGCATCTAACTCTGTCAGTCATAGCTGGGGAACGCATCCTGACACCTGAGAATGTTCCTGTCAGATAAGCGTTCCTCCTGGTTTTCCATAAGACAGAGGGTTGAAACATGTTTCAAAATAAAACTGTTTTGGCACTGGCAGCATTTTCATGCTTTTATAGAGAAGGTATCTGTCATGTAATGTTACTTCGGAAGAAATGTGGTTTTTGACAAGCTGCTCAGGAAAAACACTGAGGATTTATAATGTCTCACCCTAATGAGGTTCAGACCAAAGCTTCGAACGACGAGGATGGATTCGAACCCACGCGTGCAGAGCACAATGGATTAACAGTCCATCGCTTTAACCACTCAGCCACCTCGCCACAATGCAAACAGTCCTGGACACATACACCGGGTGCTGCTTTTGCCTCAATAGTAGGAAAGCCTTGTATGGATGAAGGAATGTCAATATCGCTTTAACATTTTGAAACCCAAAGGATACACAAACTGAAGTCAGATGCGTGCGAGGGGCACCCGGATTTGAACCGGGACCTCTTGATCTGCAGTCAAATGCTCTACCACTGAGCTATACCCAGTCAGTCATGGTTGTGGCCAAATTATCAACATTAGCTTCAATTTCTGTACCCTAGAAGAATCAACTGACACTGGCGTGTTCCATGGTATGTAAATAACGCTATGAGTACTCTTGAGGTTGTGTAACGATGGGCTTAACGGTGCTGTTTTTTATCAAGACAGCAGGCACTCTACGCTACTGAAAGGGAGCAGAAAATCACCATCGAGCCAGCCAGGAGTCGAACCTAGAATCTTCTGATCCGTAGTCAGACGCGTTATCCATTGGGCGCCACTGGCCCAAGATCGATGACCTGTTTTGTCACGGACGCGTGATCTACCTTACCATATTTAGAGGATAAAGGAAAGAAGGTAAAGGAACGCGCACTCACACGTGCCTGTTCACTGCCAATTACAAACGCACCGTATTGCAGTGAACGCCATGCAATGTTCAGCTGTAAGGGACACAATATGTCAGAAGTGGGATTCGAACCCACGCCTCCAGGGGAGACTGCGACCTGAACGCAGCGCCTTTAGACCGCTCGGCCATCCTGACATATATGGCCGTCGTCTGCAACAGATAACGTGCCTGGAATGCCATTGCTTTGGGCTTTATTTCTGATTTGATTTGGAAGCATGTGCCCCAGCCATTCACTTGAACATAGCACACACAACCTTACTCTGATCGATGTTGTTCCACTCTCTCATCCACTCTCCTTGGAGTCTGGTTCTTGGGAGGGGTTGTTTTTAATTCAGTGATTTCCATCTGCTGATGTGAGAAGCACTCATGGATCCGTTGAGTGGAGACTGTTGATATGGTTGTTTGGTGGGAGAGAGGTGCTGTGTGTGAAGCTATGATTTCTTCATCTGCTGGTGTTACTGGGCTGAGAGAAGACTTGTCATTCTCTGCTAAGTTTCTTATTGCTGCAAAGTTTCTTTCTACACTGTTCAAATATGTCATGTGAATCCTGGAT
This sequence comes from Beaufortia kweichowensis, assembly GCA_019155185.1. NCBI lineage: Eukaryota > Metazoa > Chordata > Actinopteri > Cypriniformes > Gastromyzontidae > Beaufortia > Beaufortia kweichowensis. The sequence continues at coordinate 13,189,366 of CM032813.1, forward strand.
CAAAACTCTGCCGCTGTGATACAGGCTGACATTGGATTTTGGTGTAGTGTCTAGATGCAGCTGCATCGTGGCTTTGTGTCCGCACATTTTCAGATCTTTGTAGGCAGAACAAAGTGCTGAATGCCATGCATTGCTGTATGTCTCCTGTTACTTTCCCCGTCATTTACTTGCATAAAACCCGCTTGCTGTGTTTCTGAGGAACGTTTGATTAGTTAGGTTTGATTTTCTATTTGCAGTCTCACGGTTCCATTATCAGGCTACCGTGAGGGTCAAAGAGTTTTACTTTCGATCCCTTTCTTCTGATGGGCCACATCCTCTCCGCTGTTGCTTGTGGTGGTTTTGAATTCCAATTGGATTGGCCGTTTGCATACTATTGACCCAATCAGCTGGGCGCTTAGCTTTTCGTTTGGCAGAGATGCCTTCACAGTTGCTAATTCACACCTCCAGAGAAGAACGTGAGCTGCCGGTAAGCCGATCCTCTGTTTACAGTTTAAGATCACTGTAGGCAGAGCAGAGTGCTGAATGCCATGCATTTGACTAGTCTGTGCCAAACAACAGATCTGCTTTTACTTCCCTGTCTTGCACTTGCATGAAGTCTGCTTTCTGTGTTTCTGGGGCCACTGATTAGTTAGTTATGAATATGTTTCTGCAGGCCAATGATTATTTAGTTTTGAATATGTTTTGCAGGTTTCACTGGTTACATCATCAGGGTATGTGATGGTCAGAGATTTCAGGTCGCACAACCCTCCAATGATGTATGTACTTGTTTTTTTTGTATTGTGATGGGATTGATTTATGGCATAGTCTTGACCTATCAGTGGGCGCGTTTACCTTTTATGTGGCATGGCGACTTCACAGTTGCTAATTCAAACCTCCAGAGTAAAACTTGAGTTGCTGTTGAGCAGGTAGGCTGGTCGACCAAGACTGGCAAGTCTCTCTCTTCCTTCGTTTAGTTTAATTGAAATTGTTTGTGTATTTTTGGTTTATTATGTCCATGTGTGTATAATATATGAAGAGAGTTTTTTCCCCAGATGTAAAACATTTAAAGGAACTTACTGTTTCCCGGCAGCTGTCGGACTGTTACTGTAGCTTCTTTGTTGGCTTGATGCTTTGCTTTTCTCATGCTCTTTAGAATGTTGTGGTTCTTCCAGGAAGTTCACTTCAAGTTTCCACGTTTGCAGTTCAATTTCAAACAAAATGTCTTAGTCACTGTGTGTATAATCCAGTTTACATTGGCAACAATTCAGATACAATCCAAAGTAAATGCTGTTACGTTGACTTCCCTTGTGATTCCTCTGTCAGCGTCGCCTACTTCACTTCAGTGATTTCTGGAGAATCAGCCCCCTCCATTTTCCCGTGCCTCGTTGGCGCAGTTAGGCAAGCGTCAGTCTCATAATCTGAAGGTCGTGAGTTCGAGCCTCACACGGGGGCAGGGTGGTAGTTTTAAACCACTGGTTTAAGATGTGGCCCATTTCACTTCCGCCCTCGGTCTATCTCTACATGGCAGCGTAACGAGCAACCACTTGCCCTCTGCCCTCATGCAACAGCAGACCGTCCCTGGTGGTCTAGTGGTTAGGATTCGGCGCTCTCACCGCCGCGGCCCGGGTTCGATTCCCGGTCAGGGAACTCCGCTTTGACGCCGAGACGGACGCTTTTGACAAGTTAAACAAATCGGCAAGACAAACACGTTGGAAAAACAAGTCTTCCTTCGGCGGATTCGAACCAGCGACCTAAGGATAACCAGTGAAATGCCTACAGTCCTCCGGCTCTACCAACTGAGCTTATCGAAGGTGTACCGACGGGTTGAGTGGCTTGCCTGGGTGAATCAACATCAATACGCTTAACGTTTTCAAACCGTTAAATGGCAAGGCCAACAATGGTTTCGGTTTTGTATTTGTAGTCTTCTGCATCTAACTCTGTCAGTCATAGCTGGGGGAACGCATCCTGACACCTGAGAATGTTCCTGTCAGATAGCGTTCCCCCTGTTTTCCATAAGACAGAGGGTTGAAACATGTTTCAAAATAAAAACTGTTTTGGCACTGGCAGCATTTTCATGCTTTTATAGAGAAGGTATCTGTCATGTAATGTTACTTCCAAAGAAATGTGGTTTTGACAAGCTGCTCAGGAAAAACACTGAGATTTATAATGTCTCACCTACGAGAGGTTCAGACCAAAGCTCGGAACGACGAGGATGGGATTCGAACCCACGCGTGCAGAGCACAATGGATTAGCAGTCCATCGCCTTAACCACTCGGCCACCTCGTCACAATGCAAACAGTCCTGGACACATACACCGGTGCTAGTTTTTGCCTCAATAGTAGGAAAGCCTTGTATGGATGAAGGAATGTCAATACGCTTTAACATTTTGAAACCCAAAAGGATACACAAACTGAAGTCAGATGCGTGCGAGGGGCACCCGGATTTGAACCGGGGACCTCTTGATCTGCAGTCAAATGCTCTACCACTGAGCTATACCCCCGCAGTCATGGTTGTGGCCAAATTATCAACATTAGCTTCAATTTCTGTACCCTAGAAGAATCAACTGACACTGGCGTGTTCCATGGTATGTAAATAACGCTACGAGTACTCTGAGGTTGTGTAACGATGGCTTAACGGTGCTGTTTTTTATCAAGACAGCAGGCACTCTACGCTACGAAAGGGAGCAGAAAATCACCATCGAGCCAGCCAGGAGTCGAACCTAGAATCTTCTGATCCGTAGTCAGACGCTGTTATCCATTGGCGCCACTGGCCCAAGATCGATGACCTGTTTTGTCACGGACGTGCTCTACCTTACCATATTTAGGGGATAAAGGAAAGAAGGTAAAGGAACGCACTCACACGTGCCTGTTCACTGCCAATTACAAACGCACCGTATTGCAGTGAACGTCATGCAATGTTCAGCTGTAAGGGACACAATATGTCAGAAGTGGGATTCGAACCCACGCCTCCAGGGGAGACTGCGACCTGAACGCAGCGCCTTAGACCGCTCGGCCATCCTGACACATATGGCCGTTCGTCTGCAACAGATAACGTGCCTGGAATGCCATTGCTTTGGGCTTTATTTCTGATTTGATTTGGAAGCATGTGCCCCAGCCATTCACTTGAACATAGCACACACAACCTTACTCTGATCGATGTTGTTCCACTCTCTCATCCACTCTCTTGGAGTCTGGTTCTTGGGAGGGGTTGTTTTTAATTCAGTGATTTCCATCTGCTGATGTGAGAAGCACTCATGGATCCGTTGAGTGGAGACTGTTGATATGGTTGTTTGGTGGGAGAGAGGTGCTGTGTGTGAAGCTATGATTTCTTCATCTGCTGGTGTTACTGGGCTGAGAGAAGACTTGTCATTCTCTGCTAAGTTTCTTATTGCTGCAAAGTTTCTCTCACACTGTTCAAATATGTCATGTGAATCCTGGATCAAAACTCTGCCGCTGTGATACAGGGTGACATTGGATTTTGGTGTAGTGTCTAGATGCAGCTGCATCGTGGCTTTGTGTCCGCACATTTTCAGATCTTTGTAGGCAGAACAAAGTGCTGAATGCCATGCATTGCTGTATGTCTCCTGTTACTTTCCCGTCATTTACTTGCATAAAACCTGCTTGCTGTGTTTCTGAGGAACGTTTGATTAGTTAGGTTTGATTTTCTATTTGCAGTCTCACCGGTTCCATTATCAGGCTACGTGAGGGTCAAAGAGTTTTACTCGATCCTTTCTTCTGATGGGCCACATCCCTCGTTGTTGTTGCTTGTGGTGGTTTTTGAATTCCAATTGGATTGGCCGTTTGCATACTATTGACCCGTCAGCTGGGCGTTTAGCTTTCGTTTGGCAGAGATGCCTTCACAGTTGCTAATTCACACCTCCAGAGAAGAACGTGAGCTGCCGGTAAGCCGATCCCTCTGTTTACAGTTTAAGATCACTGTAGGTAGAGCAGAGTGCTGAATGCCATGCATTTGACTAGTCTGTGCCAAACAACAGATCTGCTTTTACTTCCCTGTCTTGCACTTGCATGAAGTCTGCTTTCTGTGTGTTTCTGGGGCCACTGATTAGTTAGTTATGAATATGTTTCTGCAGGCCAATGATTATTTAGTTTTGAATATGTTTTTGCAGGCTCACTGGTTACATCATCAGGGTATGTGATGGTCAGAGATTTCAGGTCGCACAACCCTCCAATGATGTATGTACTTGTTTTTTGTATTGTGATGGGATTGGCCGATGGCATAGTCTTGACCTATCAGTGGGGCGTTTACCTTTTATGTGGCATAGGCGACTTCACAGTTGCTAATTCAAACCTCCAGAGTAAAACTTGAGTTGCTGTTGAGCAGGTAGGCTGGTCGACCAAGACTGGCAAGTCTCTCTTCCTTCGTTTAGTTTAATTGAAATTGTTTGTGTATTTTGGTTTATTATGTCCATGTGTGTATAATATATGAAGAGAGTTTTTTTCCCCAGATGTAAAACATTTAAAGGAACTTACTGTTTTACGGCGCTGTCGGACTGTTACTGTAGCTTCTTTGTTGGCTTGATGCTTTGCTTTTCTCATGCTCTTTAGAATGTTGTGGTTCTTCCAGGAAGTTCACTTCAAGTTTCCACGTTTGCAGTTCAATTTCAAACAAAATGTCTTAGTCACTGTGTGTATAATCCAGTTTACATTGGCAACAATTCAGATACAATCCAAAGTAAATGCTGTTACGTTGACTTCCCTTGTGATTCCTCTGTCAGCGTCGCCTACTTCACTTCAGTGATTTCTGGAGAATCAGCCCCCTCCATTTCCCCGTGCCTCGTTGGCGCAGTTAGGCAGCGCCAGTCTCATAATCTGAAGGTCGTGAGTTCGAGCCTCACACGGGGCAGGGTGGTAGTTTTAAACCACTGGTTTAAGATGTGTGGCCCATTTCACTTCCGCGCCTCGGTCTATCTCTCTACATGGCAGCGTAACGAGCAAACCACTTGCCCTCTGCCCTCATGCAACAGCAGACCGTCCCTGGTGGTCTAGTGGTTAGATTGGCGCTCTCACCGCGCGCCGGGTTCGATTCCGGTCAGGGAACTCACGTTTTGACGCGAGACGGACGTTTTTGACAAGTTAAACAAATCGGCAAGACAAACACGTTGGAAAAACAAGTCTTCCTTTCGAGCCGGATTCGAACCAGCGACCTAAGGATAACCAGTGAAATGCCTACAGTCCTCCGGCTCTACCAACTGAGCTATCGAAGGTGTACCGGACGGTTGAGTGGCTTGCCTGGGTGAATCAACATCAATACGCTTTAACGTTTTCAAACCGTTAAATGGCAAGGCCAACAATGGTTTCGGTTTTGTATTTGTAGTCTTCTGCATCTAACTCTGTCAGTCATAGCTGGGGGAACGCATCCTGACACCTGAGAATGTTCCTGTCAGATAGCGTTCCCCCTGTTTTCCATAAGACAGAGGGTTGAAACATGTTTCAAAAAAAAAACTGTTTTGGCACTGGCAGCATTTTCATGCTTTTATAGAGAAGGTATCTGTCATGTAATGTTACTTCGAAAGAAATGTGGTTTTGACAAGCTGCTCAGGAAAAACACTGAGATTTATAATGTCTCACCTACGAGAGGTTCAGACCAAAGCTCGGAACGGCGAGGATGGGATTCGAACCCACGCGTGCAGAGCACAATGGATTAGCAGTCCATCGCCTTTAACCACTCGCCACCTCGTCACAATGCAAACAGTCCTGGACACATACACCGGTGCTAGTTTTTGCCTCAATAGTAGGAAAGCCTTGTATGGATGAAGGAATGTCAATACGCTTAACATTTTGAAACCCAAAAGGATACACAAACTGAAGTCAGATGCGTGCGAGGGGGCACCGGATTTGAACGGGGACCTCTTGATCTGCAGTCAAATGCTCTACCACTGAGCTATACCCCCAGTCATGGTTGTGAAATGCCAAATTATCAACATTAGCTTCAATTTCTGTACCCTAGAAGAATCAACTGACACTGGCGTGTTCCATGGTATGTAAATAACGCTAAGAGTACTCTGAGGTTGTGTAACGATGGCTTAACGGTGCTGTTTTTATCAAGACAGCAGGCACTCTACGCTACGAAAAGGGAGCAGAAAATCACCATCGAGCCAGCCAGGAGTCGAACCTAGAATCTTCTGATCCGTAGTCAGGACGCGTTATCCATCATGCGCCACTGGCCCAAGATCGATGACCTGTTTTGTCACGGACGTGCTCTACCTTACCATATTTAGGGGATAAAGGAAAGAAGGTAAAGGAACGCACTCACACGTGCCTGTTCACTGCCAATTACAAACGCACCGTATTGCAGTGAACGTCATGCAATGTTCAGCTGTAAGGGACACAATATGTCAGAAGTGGATTCGAACCCACGCCTCCAGGGGAGACTGCGACCTGAACGCAGCGCCTTAGACCGCTCGGCCATCCTGACACATATGGCCGTTCGTCTGCCAACAGATAACGTGCCTGGAATGCCATTGCTTTGGGCTTTATTTCTGATTTGATTTGGAAGCATGTGCCCCAGCCATTCACTTGAACATAGCACACACAACCTTACTCTGATCGATGTTGTTCCACTCTCATCCACTCTCTTGGAGTCTGGTTCTTGGGGAGGGGGTTGTTTTAATTCAGTGATTTCCATCTGCTGATGTGAGAAGCACTCATGGATCTGTTGAGTGGAGACTGTTGATATGGTTGTTTGGTGGGGAGAGAGGTGCTGTGTGTGAAGCTATGATTTCTTCATCTGCTGGTGTTACTGGGCTGAGAGAAGACTTGTCATTCTCTGCTAAGTTTCTTATTGCTGCAAAGTTTCTTTCACACTGTTCAAATATGTCATGTGAATCCTGGATCAAAACTCTGCCGCTGTGATACAGGGTGACATTGGATTTTGGTGTAGTGTCTAGATGCAGCTGCATCGTGGCTTTGTGTGTCGCACATTTTCAGATCTTTGTAGGCAGAACAAAGTGCTGAATGCCATGCATTGCTGTATGTCTCCTGTTACTTTCCCGTCATTTACTTGCATAAAACCTGCTTGCTGTGTTTCTGAGGAACGTTTGATTAGTTAGGTTTGATTTTCTATTTGCAGTCTCACCGGTTCCATTATCAGGCTACGTGAGGGTCAAAGAGTTTTACTCGATCCCTTTCTTCTGATGGGCCACATCCCTCCGTTGTTGCTTGTGGTGGGTTTTGAATTCCAATTGGATTGGCCGTTTGCATACTATTGACCCGTCAGCTGGGCGTTTAGCTTTCGTTTGGCAGAGATGCCTTCACAGTTGCTAATTCACACCTCCAGAGAAGAACGCGGAGCTGCCGGTAAGCCGATCCCTCTGTTTACAGTTTAAGATCACTGTAGGTAGAGCAGAGTGCTGAATGCCATGCATTTGACTAGTCTGTGCCAAACAACAGATCTGCTTTTACTTCCCTGTCTTGCACTTGCATGAAGTCTGCTTTCTGTGTTTCTGGGGGCCACTGATTAGTTAGTTATGAATATGTTTCTGCAGGCCAATGATTATTTAGTTTTGAATATGTTTTGCAGGCTCACTGGTTACATCATCAGGGTATGTGATGGTCAGAGATTTCAGGTCGCACAACCCTCCAATGATGTATGTACTTGTTTTTGTATTGTGATGGGATTGGCCGATGGCATAGTCTTGACCTATCAGTGGGCGTTTACCTTTTATGTGGCATAGGCGACTTCACAGTTGCTAATTCAAACCTCCAGAGTAAAACTTGAGTTGCTGTTGAGCAGGTAGGCTGGTCGACCAAGACTGGCAAGTCTCTCTTCCTTCGTTTAGTTTAATTGAAATTGTTTGTGTATTTTTGGTTTATTATGTCCATGTGTGTATAATATATGAAGAGAGTTTTTTTCCCCAGATGTAAAACATTTAAAGGAACTTACTGTTTCCCGACGCTGTCGGACTGTTACTGTAGCTTCTTTGTTGGCTTGATGCTTTGCTTTTCTCATGCTCTTTAGAATGTTGTGGTTCTTCCAGGAAGTTCACTTCAAGTTTCCACGTTTGCAGTTCAATTTCAAACAAAATGTCTTAGTCACTGTGTGTATAATCCAGTTTACATTGGCAACAATTCAGATACAATCCAAAGTAAATGCTGTTACGTTGACTTCCCTTGTGATTCCTCTGTCAGCGTCGCCTACTTCACTTCAGTGATTTCTGGAGAATCAGCCCCCTCCATTTTCCCGTGCCTCGTTGGCGCAGTTAGGCAGCGCGTCAGTCTCATAATCTGAAGGTCGTGAGTTCGAGCCTCACACGGGGCAGGGTGGTAGTTTTAAACCACTGGTTTAAGATGTGTGGCCCATTTCACTTCCACGCCCTCGGTCTATCTCTACATGGCAGCGTAACGAGCAACCACTTGCCCTCTGCCCTCATGCAACAGCAGACCGTCCCTGGTGGTCTAGTGGTTAGGATTCGGCGCTCTCACCGCCGCGGCCCGGGTTCGATTCCCGGTCAGGGAACTCCCGTTTTGACGCGAGACGGACGTTTTTGACAAGTTAAACAAATCGGCAAGACAAACACGTTGGAAAAACAAGTCTTCCTTCGAGCCGGATTCGAACCAGCGACCTAAGGATAACCAGTGAAATGCCTACAGTCCTCCGCTCTACCAACTGAGCTATCGAAGGTGTACCGACGGTTGAGTGGCTTGCCTGGGTGAATCAACATCAATACGCTTAACGTTTTCAAACCGTTAAATGGCAAGGCCAACAATGGTTTCGGTTTTGTATTTGTAGTCTTCTGCATCTAACTCTGTCAGTCATAGCTGGGGGAACGCATCCTGACACCTGAGAATGTTCCTGTCAGATAGCGTTCCCCCTGTTTTCCATAAGACAGAGGGTTGAAACATGTTTCAAAATAAAAACTGTTTTGGCACTGGCAGCATTTTCATGCTTTTATAGAGAAGGTATCTGTCATGTAATGTTACTTCCGAAAGAAATGTGGTTTTGACAAGCTGCTCAGGAAAAACACTGAGATTTATAATGTCTCACCTACGAGAGGTTCAGACCAAAGCTCGGAACGACGAGGATGGGATTCGAACCCACGCGTGCAGAGCACAATGGATTAGCAGTCCATCGCCTTAACCACTCGGCCACCTCGTCACAATGCAAACAGTCCTGGACACATACACCGGTGCTAGTTTTTGCCTCAATAGTAGGAAAGCCTTGTATGGATGAAGGAATGTCAATACGCTTAACATTTTGAAACCCAAAAGGATACACAAACTGAAGTCAGATGCGTGCGAGGGGGCACCCGGATTTGAACCGGGGACCTCTTGATCTGCAGTCAAATGCTCTACCACTGAGCTATACCCCCGCAGTCATGGTTGTGGCCAAATTATCAACATTAGCTTCAATTTCTGTACCCTAGAAGAATCAACTGACACTGGCGTGTTCCATGGTATGTAAATAACGCTACGAGTACTCTGAGGTTGTGTAACGATGGCTTAACGGTGCTGTTTTTTATCAAGACAGCAGGCACTCTACGCTACGAAAGGGAGCAGAAAATCACCATCGAGCCAGCCAGGAGTCGAACCTAGAATCTTCTGATCCGTAGTCAGACGCGTTATCCATTGCGCCACTGGCCCAAGATCGATGACCTGTTTTGTCACGGACGTGCTCTACCTTACCATATTTAGGGGATAAAGGAAAGAAGGTAAAGGAACGCACTCACACGTGCCTGTTCACTGCCAATTACAAACGCACCGTATTGCAGTGAACGTCATGCAATGTTCAGCTGTAAGGGACACAATATGTCAGAAGTGGGATTCGAACCCACGCCTCCAGGGGAGACTGCGACCTGAACGCAGCGCCTTAGACCGCTCGGCCATCCTGACACATACGGCCGTTCGTCAGATAACGTGCCTGGAATGCCATTGCTTTGGGCTTTATTTCTGATTTGATTTGGAAGCATGTGCCCCAGCCATTCACTTGAACATAGCACACACAACCTTACTCTGATCGATGTTGTTCCACTCTCTCATCCACTCTCTTGGAGTCTGGTTCTTGGGAGGGGTTGTTTTTAATTCAGTGATTTCCATCTGCTGATGTGAGAAGCACTCATGGATCTGTTGAGTGGAGACTGTTGATATGGTTGTTTGGTGGGAGAGAGGTGCTGTGTGTGAAGCTATGATTTCTTCATCTGCTGGTGTTACTGGGCTGAGAGAAGACTTGTCATTCTCTGCTAAGTTTCTTATTGCTGCAAAGTTTCTCTCACACTGTTCAAATATGTCATGTGAATCCTGGATCAAAACTCTGCCGCTGTGATACAGGGTGACATTGGATTTTGGTGTAGTGTCTAGATGCAGCTGCATCGTGGCTTTGTGTCCGCACATTTTCAGATCTTTGTAGGCAGAACAAAGTGCTGAATGCCATGCATTGCTGTATGTCTCCTGTTACTTTCCCGTCATTTACTTGCATAAAACCTGCTTGCTGTGTTTCTGAGGAACGTTTGATTAGTTAGGTTTGATTTTCTATTTGCAGTCTCACCGGTTCCATTATCAGGCTACGTGAGGGTCAAAGAGTTTTACTCGATCCCTTTCTTCTGATGGGCCACATCCCTCCGTTGTTGCTTGTGGTGGTTTTTGAATTCCAATTGGATTGGCCGTTTGCATACTATTGACCCGTCAGCTGGGCGTTTAGCTTTCGCGTTTGGCAGAGATGCCTTCACAGTTGCTAATTCACACCTCCAGAGAAGAACGTGAGCTGCCGGTAAGCCGATCCCTCTGTTTACAGTTTAAGATCACTGTAGGTAGAGCAGAGTGCTGAATGCCATGCATTTGACTAGTCTGTGCCAAACAACAGATCTGCTTTTACTTCCCTGTCTTGCACTTGCATGAAGTCTGCTTTCTGTGTTTCTGGGGGGCCACTGATTAGTTAGTTATGAATATGTTTCTGCAGGCCAATGATTATTTAGTTTTGAATATGTTTTTGCAGGCTCACTGGTTACATCATCAGGGTATGTGATGGTCAGAGATTTCAGGTCGCACAACCCTCCAATGATGTATGTACTTGTTTTTGTATTGTGATGGGATTGGCGATGGCATAGTCTTGACCTATCAGTGGGGCGTTTACCTTTTATGTGGCATAGGCGACTTCACAGTTGCTAATTCAAACCTCCAGAGTAAAACTTGAGTTGCTGTTGAGCAGGTAGGCTGGTCGACCAAGACTGGCAAGTCTCTCTTCCTTCGTTTAGTTTAATTGAAATTGTTTGTGTATTTTTGGTTTATTATGTCCATGTGTGTATAATATATGAAGAGAGATTTTTTTCCCCAGATGTAAAACATTTAAAGGAACTTACTGTTTCCACGGCTGTCGGACTGTTACTGTAGCTTCTTTGTTGGCTTGATGCTTTGCTTTTCTCATGCTCTTTAGAATGTTGTGGTTCTTCCAGGAAGTTCACTTCAAGTTTCCACGTTTGCAGTTCAATTTCAAACAAAATGTCTTAGTCACTGTGTGTATAATCCAGTTTACATTGGCAACAATTCAGATACAATCCAAAGTAAAGTGCTGTTACGTTGACTTCCCTTGTGATTCCTCTGTCAGCGTCGCCTACTTCACTTCAGTGATTTCTGGAGAATCAGCCCCCTCCATTTTCCCGTGCCTCGTTGGCGCAGTTAGGCAGCAGCGTCAGTCTCATAATCTGAAGGTCGTGAGTTCGAGCCTCACACGGGCAGGGTGGTAGTTTTAAACCACTGGTTTAAGATGTGTGGCCCATTTCACTTCCACCCTCGGTCTATCTCTACATGGCAGCGTAACGAGCAACCGCCCCTCTGCCCTCTGCCCTCATGCAACAGCAGACCGTCCCTGGTGGTCTAGTGGTTAGGATTCGGCGCTCTCACGCGCTGCCCGGGTTCGATTCCCCGGTCAGGGAACTCCGTTTTGACGCGGAGACGGACGTTTTTGACAAGTTAAACAAATCGGCAAGACAAACACGTTGGAAAAACAAGTCTTCCTTCGAGCCGGATTCGAACCAGCGACCTAAGGATAACCAGTGAAATGCCTACAGTCCTCCGCTCTACCAACTGAGCTATCGAAGGTGTACCGACGGTTGAGTGGCTTGCCTGGGTGAATCAACATCAATACGCTTAACGTTTTCAAACCGTTAAATGGCAAGGCCAACAATGGTTTCGGTTTTGTATTTGTAGTCTTCTGCATCTAACTCTGTCAGTCATAGCTGGGGGAACGCATCCTGACACCTGAGAATGTTCCTGTCAGATAGCGTTCCCCCTGTTTTCCATAAGACAGAGGGTTGAAACATGTTTCAAAATAAAAACTGTTTTGGCACTGGCAGCATTTTCATGCTTTTATAGAGAAGGTATCTGTCATGTAATGTTACTTCCGAAAGAAATGTGGTTTTGACAAGCTGCTCAGGAAAAACACTGAGATTTATAATGTCTCACCTACGAGAGGTTCAGACCAAAGCTCGGAACGACGAGGATGGGATTCGAACCCACGTGCAGAGCACAATGGATTAGCAGTCCATCGCCTTAACCACTCGGCCACCTCGTCACAATGCAAACAGTCCTGGACACATACACCGGTGCTAGTTTTTGCCTCAATAGTAGGAAAGCCTTGTATGGATGAAGGAATGTCAATACGCTTAACATTTTGAAACCCAAAAGGAAACACAAACTGAAGTCAGATCGTGCGAGGGGCACCCGGATTTGAACCGGGACCTCTTGATCTGCAGTCAAATGCTCTACCACTGAGCTATACCCCCGCAGTCATGGTTGTGGCCAAATTATCAACATTAGCTTCAATTTCTGTACCCTAGAAGAATCAACTGACACTGGCGTGTTCCATGGTATGTAAATAACGCTACGAGTACTCTGAGGTTGTGTAACGATGGCTTAACGGTGCTGTTTTTATCAAGACAGCAGGCACTCTACGCCTACTGAAAGGGAGCAGAAAATCACCATCGAGCCAGCCAGGAGTCGAACCTAGAATCTTCTGATCCGTAGTCAGACGCGTTATCCATTGCGCCACTGGCCCAAGATCGATGACCTGTTTTGTCACGGACGTGCTCTACCTTACCATATTTAGAGGATAAAGGAAAGAAGGTAAAGGAACGCACTCACACGTGCCTGTTCACTGCCAATTACAAACGCACCGTATTGCAGTGAACGTCATGCAATGTTCAGCTGTAAGGGACACAATATGTCAGAAGTGGGATTCGAACCCACGCCTCCAGGGGAGACTGCGACCTGAACGCGCCTTTAGACCGCTTCGGCCATCCTGACACATATGGCCGTTCGTCTGCAACAGATAACGTGCCTGGAATGCCATTGCTTTGGGCTTTATTTCTGATTTGATTTGGAAGCATGTGCCCCAGCCATTCACTTGAACATAGCACACACAACCTTACTCTGATCGATGTTGTTCCACTCTCTCATCCACTCTCTTGGAGTCTGGTTCTTGGGAGGGGTTGTTTTAATTCAGTGATTTCCATCTGCTGATGTGAGAAGCACTCATGGATCTGTTGAGTGGAGACTGTTGATATGGTTGTTTGGTGGGAGAGAGGTGCTGTGTGTGAAGCTATGATTTCTTCATCTGCTGGTGTTACTGGGCTGAGAGAAGACTTGTCATTCTCTGCTAAGTTTCTTATTGCTGCAAAGTTTCTTTCACACTGTTCAAATATGTCATGTGAATCCTGGATCAAAACTCTGCCGCTGTGATACAGGGTGACATTGGATTTTGGTGTAGTGTCTAGATGCAGCTGCATCGTGGCTTTGTGTCCGCGACATTTTCAGATCTTTGTAGGCAGAACAAAGTGCTGAATGCCATGCATTGCTGTATGTCTCCTGTTACTTTCCCGTCATTTACTTGCATAAAACCTGCTTGCTGTGTTTCTGAGGAACGTTTGATTAGTTAGGTTTGATTTTCTATTTGCAGTCTCACCGGTTCCATTATCAGGCTACGTGAGGGTCAAAGAGTTTTACTCGATCCCTTTCTTCTGATGGGCCACATCCCTCCGTTGTTGCTTGTGGTGGTTTTGAATTCCAATTGATTGGCCGTTTGCATACTATTGACCCGTCAGCTGGGCGTTTAGCTTTCGTTTGGCAGAGATGCCTTCACAGTTGCTAATTCACACCTCCAGAGAAGAACGTGAGCTGCCGGTAAGCCGATCCCTCTGTTTACAGTTTAAGATCACTGTAGGCAGAGCAGAGTGCTGAATGCCATGCATTTGACTAGTCTGTGCCAAACAACAGATCTGCTTTTACTTCCCTGTCTTGCACTTGCATGAAGTCTGCTTTCTGTGTTTCTGGGGGGCCACTGATTAGTTAGTTATGAATATGTTTCTGCAGGCCAATGATTATTTAGTTTTGAATATGTTTTTGCAGGCTCACTGGTTACATCATCAGGGTATGTGATGGTCAGAGATTTCAGGTCGCACAACCCTCCAATGATGTATGTACTTGTTTTTTGTATTGTGATGGGATTGGCCCGATGGCATAGTCTTGACCTATCAGTGGGCGTTTACTTTTTTATGTGGCATAGGCGACTTCACAGTTGCTAATTCAAACCTCCAGAGTAAAACTTGAGTTGCTGTTGAGCAGGTAGGCTGGTCGACCAAGACTGGCAAGTCTCTCTTCCTTCGTTTAGTTTAATTGAAATTGTTTGTGTATTTTTGGTTTATTATGTCCATGTGTGTATAATATATGAAGAGAGTTTTTTTCCCCAGATGTAAAACATTTAAAGGAACTTACTGTTTCCCGACGCTGTCGGACTGTTACTGTAGCTTCTTTGTTGGCTTGATGCTTTGCTTTTCTCATGCTCTTTAGAATGTTGTGGTTCTTCCAGGAAGTTCACTTCAAGTTTCCACGTTTGCAGTTCAATTTCAAACAAAATGTCTTAGTCACTGTGTGTATAATCCAGTTTACATTGGCAACAATTCAGATACAATCCAAAGTAAATGCTGTTACGTTGACTTCCCTTGTGATTCCTCTGTCAGCGTCGCCTACTTCACTTCAGTGATTTCTGGAGAATCAGCCCCCCCCCTCCATTTTCCCGTGCCTCGTTGGCGCAGTTAGGCAGCGCGTCAGTCTCATAATCTGAAGGTCGTGAGTTCGAGCCTCACACGGGGCAGGGTGGTAGTTTTAAACCACTGGTTTAAGATGTGTGGCCCATTTCACTTCCACGCCCTCGGTCTATCTCTACATGGCAGCGTAACGAGCAACCACTTGCCCTCTGCCCTCATGCAACAGCAGACCGTCCCTGGTGGTCTAGTGGTTAGGATTCGGCGCTCTCACCGCCGCGGCCCGGGTTCGATTCCCGGTCAGGGAACTCCCGTTTTGACGCGAGACGGACGTTTTTGACAAGTTAAACAAATCGGCAAGACAAACACGTTGGAAAAACAAGTCTTCCTTCGAGCCGGATTCGAACCAGCGACCTAAGGATAACCAGTGAAATGCCTACAGTCCTCCGCTCTACCAACTGAGCTATCGAAGGTGTACCGGACGGTTGAGTGGCTTGCCTGGGTGAATCAACATCAATACGCTTAACGTTTTCAAACCATTAAATGGCAAGGCCAACAATGGTTTCGGTTTTGTATTTGTAGTCTTCTGCATCTAACTCTGTCAGTCATAGCTGGGGGAACGCATCCTGACACCTGAGAATGTTCCTGTCAGATAGCGTTCCCCCTGTTTTCCATAAGACAGAGGGTTGAAACATGTTTCAAAATAAAAACTGTTTTGGCACTGGCAGCATTTTCATGCTTTTATAGAGAAGGTATCTGTCATGTAATGTTACTTCCGAAAGAAATGTGGTTTTGACAAGCTGCTCAGGAAAAACACTGAGATTTATAATGTCTCACCTACGAGAGGTTCAGACCAAAGCTCGGAACGACGAGGATGGGATTCGAACCCACGCGTGCAGAGCACAATGGATTAGCAGTCCATCGCCTTTAACCACTCGGCCACCTCGTCACAATGCAAACAGTCCTGGACACATACACCGGTGCTAGTTTTGCCTAAATAGTAGGAAAGCCTTGTATGGATGAAGGAATGTCAATACGCTTTAACATTTTGAAACCCAAAAGGAAACACAAACTGAAGTCAGATGCGCGCGAGGGGCACCGGATTTGAACCGGGACCTCTTGATCTGCAGTCAAATGCTCTACCACTGAGCTATACCCCGCCGTCAGGGTTGTGGAAATGCCAAATTATCAACATTAGCTTCAATTTCTGTACCCTAGAAGAATCAACTGACACTGGCGTGTTCCATGGTATGTAAATAACGCTAAGAGTACTCTGAGGTTGTGTAACGATGGCTTAACGGTGCTGTTTTTTATCAAGACAGCAGGCACTCTACGCTACGAAAGGGAGCAGAAAATCACCATCGAGCCAGCCAGGAGTCGAACCTAGAATCTTCTGATCCGTAGTCAGACGCGCGTTATCCATTGCGCCACTGGCCCAAGATCGATGACCTGTTTTGTCACGGACGTGCTCTACCTTACCATATTTAGGGGATAAAGGAAAGAAGGTAAAGGAACGCACTCACACGTGCCTGTTCACTGCCAATTACAAACGCACCGTATTGCAGTGAACGTCATGCAATGTTCAGCTGTAAGGGACACAATATGTCAGAAGTGGGATTCGAACCCACGCCTCCAGGGGAGACTGCGACCTGAACGCAGCGCCTTAGGCCCTTCGGCCATCCTGACACATATGGCCGTTCGTCTGTCAGATAACGTGCCTGGAATGCCATTGCTTTGGGCTTTATTTCTGATTTGATTTGGAAGCATGTGCCCCAGCCATTCACTTGAACATAGCACACACAACCTTACTCTGATCGATGTTGTTCCACTCTCTCATCCACTCTCTTGGAGTCTGGTTCTTGGGAGGGGTTGTTTTTAATTCAGTGATTTCCATCTGCTGATGTGAGAAGCACTCATGGATCTGTTGAGTGGAGACTGTTGATATGGTTGTTTGGTGGGAGAGAGGTGCTGTGTGTGAAGCTATGATTTCTTCATCTGCTGGTGTTACTGGGCTGAGAGAAGACTTGTCATTCTCTGCTAAGTTTCTTATTGCTGCAAAGTTTCTTTCACACTGTTCAAATATGTCATGTGAATCCTGGATCAAAACTCTGCCGCTGTGATACAGGGTGACATTGGATTTTGGTGTAGTGTCTAGATGCAGCTGCATCGTGGCTTTGTGTCCGCACATTTTCAGATCTTTGTAGGCAGAACAAAGTGCTGAATGCCATGCATTGCTGTATGTCTCCTGTTACTTTCCGTCATTTACTTGCATAAAACCTGCTTGCTGTGTTTCTGAGGAACGTTTGATTAGTTAGGTTTGATTTTCTATTTGCAGTCTCACCGGTTCCATTATCAGGCTACGTGAGGGTCAAAGAGTTTTACTCGATCCCTTTCTTCTGATGGGCCACATCCCTCCGTTGTTGCTTGTGGTGGTTTTGAATTCCAATTGGATTGGCCGTTTGCATACTATTGACCCGTCAGCTGGGCGTTTAGCTTTCGTTTGGCAGAGATGCCTTCACAGTTGCTAATTCACACCTCCAGAGAAGAACGTGAGCTGCCGGTAAGCCGATCCCTCTGTTTACAGTTTAAGATCACTGTAGGCAGAGCAGAGTGCTGAATGCCATGCATTTGACTAGTCTGTGCCAAACAACAGATCTGCTTTTACTTCCCTGTCTTGCACTTGCATGAAGTCTGCTTTCTGTGTTTCTGGGGGCCACTGATTAGTTAGTTATGAATATGTTGCTGCAGGCCAATGATTATTTAGTTTTGAATATGTTTTGCAGGCTCACTGGTTACATCATCAGGGTATGTGATGGTCAGAGATTTCAGGTCGCACAACCCTCCAATGATGTATGTACTTGTTTTTGTATTGTGATGGGATTATCGATGGCATAGTCTTGACCTATCAGTGGGCGTTTACCTTTTATGTGGCATAGGCGACTTCACAGTTGCTAATTCAAACCTCCAGAGTAAAACTTGAGTTGCTGTTGAGCAGGTAGGCTGGTCGACCAAGACTGGCAAGTCTCTCTTCCTTCGTTTAGTTTAATTGAAATTGTTTGTGTATTTTTGGTTTATTATGTCCATGTGTGTATAATATATGAAGAGAGTTTTTTTCCCCAGATGTAAAACATTTAAAGGAACTCACTGTTTCCACGCGCTGTCGGACTGTTACTGTAGCTTCTTTGTTGGCTTGATGCTTTGCTTTTCTTATGCTCTTTAGAATGTTGTGGTTCTTCCAGGAAGTTCACTTCAAGTTTCCACGTTTGCAGTTCAATTTCAAACAAAATGTCTTAGTCACTGTGTGTATAATCCAGTTTACATTGGCAACAATTCAGATACAATCCAAAGTAAGTGCTGTTACTTTGACTTCCCTTGTGATTCCTCTGTCAGCGTCGCCTACTTCACTTCAGTGATTTCTGGAGAATCAGCCCCCCCCCTCCATTTTCCCGTGCCTCGTTGGCGCAGTTAGGCAGCGCGTCAGTCTCATAATCTGAAGGTCGTGAGTTCGAGCCTCACACGGGGCAGGGTGGTAGTTTTAAACCACTGGTTTAAGATGTGTGGCCCATTTCACTTCCACGCCCTCGGTCTATCTCTACATGGCAGCGTAACGAGCAAGGCCCCACTTGCCCTCTGCCCTCATGCAACAGCAGACCGTCCCTGGTGGTCTAGTGGTTAGGATTCGGGCTCTCACCGCGCCCGGGTTCGATTCCCGGTCAGGGAACTCCCGTTTTGACGCGAGACGGACGTTTTTGACAAGTTAAACAAATCGGCAAGACAAACACGTTGGAAAAACAAGTCTTCCTTCGAGCCGGATTCGAACCAGCGACCTAAGGATAACCAGTGAAATGCCTACAGTCCTCCGCTCTACCAACTGAGCTATCGAAGGTGTACCGACGGTTGAGTGGCTTGCCTGGGTGAATCAACATCAATAAACGCGTTTTCAAACCATTAAATGGCAAGGCCAACAATGGTTTCGGTTTTGTATTTGTAGTCTTCTGCATCTAACTCTGTCAGTCATAGCTGGGGAACGCATCCTGACACCTGAGAATGTTCCTGTCAGATAGCGTTCCCCTGTTTTCCATAAGACAGAGGGTTGAAACATGTTTCAAAATAAAACTGTTTTGGCACTGACAGCATTTTCATGCTTTTATAGAGAAGGTATCTGTCATGTAATGTTACTTCGAAAGAAATGTGGTTTTGACAAGCTGCTCAGGAAAAACACTGAGATTTATAATGTCTCACCTACGAGAGGTTCAGACCAAAGCTCGGAACGACGAGGATGGGATTCGAACCCACGCGTGCAGAGCACAATGGATTAGCAGTCCATCGCCTTAACCACTCGGCCACCTCGTCACAATGCAAACAGTCCTGGACATACACCGGTGCTAGTTTTTGCCTAAATAGTAGGAAAGCCTTGTATGGATGAAGGAATGTCAATACGCTTTAACATTTTGAAACCCAAAAGGAAACACAAACTGAAGTCAGATGCGTCGCGAGGGGCACCCGGATTTGAACCGGGACCTCTTGATCTGCAGTCAAATGCTCTACCACTGAGCTATACCCCGCAGTCAGGGTTGTGGAAATGCCAAATTATCAACATTAGCTTCAATTTCTGTACCCTAGAAGAATCAACTGACACTGGCGTGTTCCATGGTATGTAAATAACGCTTAAGAGTACTCTGAGGTTGTGTAACGATGGCTTAACGGTGCTGTTTTTTATCAAGACAGCAGGCACTCTACGCTACGAAAGGGAGCAGAAAATCACCATCGAGCCAGCCAGGAGTCGAACCTAGAATCTTCTGATCCGTAGTCAGACGCGTTATCCATTGGCGCCACTGGCCCAAGATCGATGACCTGTTTTGTCACGGACGTGCTCTACCTTACCATAGGGGATAAAGGAAAGAAGGTAAAGGAACGCACTCACACGTGCCTGTTCACTGCCAATTACAAACGCACCGTATTGCAGTGAACGTCATGCAATGTTCAGCTGTAAGGGACACAATATGTCAGAAGTGGGATTCGAACCCACGCCTCCAGGGGAGACTGCGACCTGAACGCAGCGCCTTAGACCGCTTCGGCCATCCTGACACATATGGCCGCTCGTCTGCAACAGATAACGTGCCTGGAATGCCATTGCTTTGGGCTTTATTTCTGATTTGATTTGGAAGCATGTGCCCCAGCCATTCACTTGAACATAGCACACACAACCTTACTCTGATCGATGTTGTTCCACTCTCTCATCCACTCTCTTGGAGTCTGGTTCTTGGGAGGGGTTGTTTTAATTCAGTGATTTCCATCTGCTGATGTGAGAAGCACTCATGGATCTGTTGAGTGGAGACTGTTGATATGGTTGTTTGGTGGGAGAGAGGTGCTGTGTGTGAAGCTATGATTTCTTCATCTGCTGGTGTTACTGGGCTGAGAGAAGACTTGTCATTCTCTGCTAAGTTTCTTATTGCTGCAAAGTTTCTTTCACACTGTTCAAATATGTCATGTGAATCCTGGATCAAAACTCTGCCGCTGTGATACAGGGTGACATTGGATTTTGGTGTAGTGTCTAGATGCAGCTGCATCGTGGCTTTGTGTCCGCACATTTTCAGATCTTTGTAGGCAGAACAAAGTGCTGAATGCCATGCATTGCTGTATGTCTCCTGTTACTTTCCGTCATTTACTTGCATAAAACCTGCTTGCTGTGTTTCTGAGGAACGTTTGATTAGTTAGGTTTGATTTTCTATTTGCAGTCTCACCGGTTCCATTATCAGGCTACGTGAGGGTCAAAGAGTTTTACTCGATCCCTTTCTTCTGATGGGCCACATCCCTCCGTTGTTGCTTGTGGTGGTTTTTGAATTCCAATTGGATTGGCCGTTTGCATACTATTGACCCGTCAGCTGGCGTTTAGCTTTCGTTTGGCAGAGATGCCTTCACAGTTGCTAATTCACACCTCCAGAGAAGAACGTGAGCTGCCGGTAAGCCGATCCCTCTGTTTACAGTTTAAGATCACTGTAGGCAGAGCAGAGTGCTGAATGCCATGCATTTGACTAGTCTGTGCCAAACAACAGATCTGCTTTTACTTCCCTGTCTTGCACTTGCATGAAGTCTGCTTTCTGTGTTTCTGGGGGGCCACTGATTAGTTAGTTATGAATATGTTGCTGCAGGCCAATGATTATTTAGTTTTGAATATGTTTTTGCAGGCTCACTGGTTACATCATCAGGGTATGTGATGGTCAGAGATTTCAGGTCGCACAACCCTCCAATGATGTATGTACTTGTTTTTGTATTGTGATGGGATTGGCCGATGGCATAGTCTTGACCTATCAGTGGGCGTTTACCTTTTATGTGGCATAGGCGACTTCACAGTTGCTAATTCAAACCTCCAGAGTAAAACTTGAGTTGCTGTTGAGCAGGTAGGCTGGTCGACCAAGACTGGCAAGTCTCTCTTCCTTCGTTTAGTTTAATTGAAATTGTTTGTGTATTTTTGGTTTATTATGTCCATGTGTGTATAATATATGAAGAGAGTTTTTTTCCCCCAGATGTAAAACATTTAAAGGAACTCACTGTTTCCCGACGCTGTCGGACTGTTACTGTAGCTTCTTTGTTGGCTTGATGCTTTGCTTTTCTTATGCTCTTTAGAATGTTGTGGTTCTTCCAGGAAGTTCACTTCAAGTTTCCACGTTTGCAGTTCAATTTCAAACAAAATGTCGTAGTCACTGTGTGTATAATCCAGTTTACATTGGCAACAATTCAGATACAATCCAAAGTAAGTGCTGTTACTTTGACTTCCCTTGTGATTCCTCTGTCAGCGTCGCCTACTTCACTTCAGTGATTTCTGGAGAATCAGCCCCCCCCCTCCATTTTCCCGTGCCTCGTTGGCGCAGTTAGGCAGCGCGTCAGTCTCATAATCTGAAGGTCGTGAGTTCGAGCCTCACACGGGGCAGGGTGGTAGTTTTAAACCACTGGTTTAAGATGTGTGGCCCATTTCACTTCCACGCCCTCGGTCTATCTCTACATGGCAGCGTAACGAGCAAGGCGCCCACTTGCCCTCTGCGTGGGCCATGCAACAGCAGACCGTCCCTGGTGGTCTAGTGGTTAGGATTCGGCGCTCTCACCGCCGCGGCCCGGGTTCGATTTCGGTCAGGGAACTCCCGTTTTGACGCGAGACGGACGTTTTTGACAAGTTAAACAAATCGGCAAGACAAACACGTTGGAAAAACAAGTCTTCCTTCGAGCCGGATTCGAACCAGCGACCTAAGGATAACCAGTGAAATGCCTACAGTCCTCCGCTCTACCAACTGAGCTATCGAAGGTGTACCGACGGTTGAGTGGCTTGCCTGGGTGAATCAACATCAATACGCTTAACGTTTTCAAACCATTAAATGGCAAGGCCAACAATGGTTTCGGTTTTGTATTTGTAGTCTTCTGCATCTAACTCTGTCAGTCATAGCTGGGGGAACGCATCCTGACACCTGAGAATGTTCCTGTCAGATAGCGTTCCCCTGTTTTCCATAAGACAGAGGGTTGAAACATGTTTCAAAATAAAACTGTTTTGGCACTGACAGCATGTTCATGCTTTTATAGAGAAGGTATCTGTCATGTAATGTTACTTCGAAAAGAAATGTGGTTTTGACAAGCTGCTCAGGAAAAACACTGAGATTTATAATGTCTCACCTACGAGAGGTTCAGACCAAAGCTCGGAACGACGAGGATGGGATTCGAACCCACGCGTGCAGAGCACAATGGATTAGCAGTCCATCGCCTTAACCACTCGGCCACCTCGTCACAATGCAAACAGTCCTGGACACATACACGGTGCTAGTTTTGCCTAAATAGTAGGAAAGCCTTGTATGGATGAAGGAATGTCAATACGCTTAACATTTTGAAACCCAAAAGGAAACACAAACTGAAGTCAGATGCGTGCGAGGGGCACCCGGATTTGAACCGGGACCTCTTGATCTGCAGTCAAATGCTCTACCACTGAGCTATACCCCCGTCGTCAGGGTTGTGGAAATGCCAAATTATCAACATTAGCTTCAATTTCTGTACCCTAGAAGAATCAACTGACACTGGCGTGTTCCATGGTATGTAAATAACGCTAAGAGTACTCTGAGGTTGTGTAACGATGGCTTAACGGTGCTGTTTTTTTATCAAGACAGCAGGCACTCTACGCTACGAAAGGGAGCAGAAAATCACCATCGAGCCAGCCAGGAGTCGAACCTAGAATCTTCTGATCCGTAGTCAGACGCGTTATCCATTGCGCCACTGGCCCAAGATCGATGACCTGTTTTGTCACGGACGTGCTCTACCTTACCATATTTAGGGGATAAAGGAAAGAAGGTAAAGGAACGCACTCACACGTGCCTGTTCACTGCCAATTACAAACGCACCGTATTGCAGTGAACGTCATGCAATGTTCAGCTGTAAGGGACACAATATGTCAGAAGTGGGATTCGAACCCACGCCTCCAGGGGAGACTGCGACCTGAACGCAGCGCCTTAGACCGCTCGGCCATCCTGACACATATGGCCGTTCGTCTGCAACAGATAACGTGCCTGGAATGCCATTGCTTTGGGCTTTATTTCTGATTTGATTTGGAAGCATGTGCCCCAGCCATTCACTTGAACATAGCACACACAACCTTACTCTGATCGATGTTGTTCCACTCTCTCATCCACTCTCTTGGAGTCTGGTTCTTGGGAGGGGTTGTTTTAATTCAGTGATTTCCATCTGCTGATGTGAGAAGCACTCATGGATCTGTTGAGTGGAGACTGTTGATATGGTTGTTTGGTGGGAGAGAGGTGCTGTGTGTGAAGCTATGATTTCTTCATCTGCTGGTGTTACTGGGCTGAGAGAAGACTTGTCATTCTCTGCTAAGTTTCTTATTGCTGCAAAGTTTCTTTCACACTGTTCAAATATGTCATGTGAATCCTGGATCAAAACTCTGCCGCTGTGATACAGGGTGACATTGGATTTTGGTGTAGTGTCTAGATGCAGCTGCATCGTGGCTTTGTGTCCGCACATTTTCAGATCTTTGTAGGCAGAACAAAGTGCTGAATGCCATGCATTGCTGTATGTCTCCTGTTACTTTCCGTCATTTACTTGCATAAAACCTGCTTGCTGTGTTTCTGAGGAACGTTTGATTAGTTAGGTTTGATTTTCTATTTGCAGTCTCACCGGTTCCATTATCAGGCTACGTGAGGGTCAAAGAGTTTTACTCGATCCCTTTCTTCTGATGGGCCACATCCCTCCGTTGTTGCTTGTGGTGGTTTTTGAATTCCAATTGGATTGGCCGTTTGCATACTATTGACCCGTCAGCTGGGCGTTTAGCTTTCGTTTGGCAGAGATGCCTTCACAGTTGCTAATTCACACCTCCAGAGAAGAACGTGAGCTGCCGGTAAGCCGATCCCTCTGTTTACAGTTTAAGATCACTGTAGGCAGAGCAGAGTGCTGAATGCCATGCATTTGACTAGTCTGTGCCAAACAACAGATCTGCTTTTACTTCCCTGTCTTGCACTTGCATGAAGTCTGCTTTCTGTGTTTCTGGGGGCCACTGATTAGTTAGTTATGAATATGTTGCTGCAGGCCAATGATTATTTAGTTTTGAATATGTTTTGCAGGCTCACTGGTTACATCATCAGGTATGTGATGGTCAGAGATTTCAGGTCGCACAACCCTCCAATGATGTATGTACTTGTTTTTTGTATTGTGATGGGATTGGCCGATGGCATAGTCTTGACCTATCAGTGGGGCGTTTACCTTTTATGTGGCATAGGCGACTTCACAGTTGCTAATTCAAACCTCCAGAGTAAAACTTGAGTTGCTGTTGAGCAGGTAGGCTGGTCGACCAAGACTGGCAAGTCTCTCTTCCTTCGTTTAGTTTAATTGAAATTGTTTGTGTATTTTTGGTTTATTATGTCCATGTGTGTATAATATATGAAGAGAGTTTTTTTCCCCCAGATGTAAAACATTTAAAGGAACTCACTGTTTCCCGACGCTGTCGGACTGTTACTGTAGCTTCTTTGTTGGCTTGATGCTTTGCTTTTCTTATGCTCTTTAGAATGTTGTGGTTCTTCCAGGAAGTTCACTTCAAGTTTCCACGTTTGCAGTTCAATTTCAAACAAAATGTCTTAGTCACTGTGTGTATAATCCAGTTTACATTGGCAACAATTCAGATACAATCCAAAGTAAGTGCTGTTACTTTGACTTCCCTTTGTGATTCCTCTGTCAGCGTCGCCTACTTCACTTCAGTGATTTCTGGAGAATCAGCCCCCCCCCTCCATTTTCCCGTGCCTCGTTGGCGCAGTTAGGCAGCGCGTCAGTCTCATAATCTGAAGGTCGTGAGTTCGAGCCTCACACGGGCAGGGTGGTAGTTTTAAACCACTGGTTTAAGATGTGTGGCCCATTTCACTTCCACGCCCTCGGTCTATCTCTACATGGCAGCGAGCAAGGCAACCACTTGCCCTCGTGGCCCTCATGCAACAGCAGACCGTCCCTGGTGGTCTAGTGGTTAGGATTCGCGCTCTCACCGCCGCGGCCCGGGTTCGATTCGGTCAGGGAACTCACGTTTTGACGCGAGACGGACGTTTTTGACAAGTTAAACAAATCGGCAAGACAAACACGTTGGAAAAACAAGTCTTCCTTTCGAGCCGGATTGAACCAGCGACCTAAGGATAACCAGTGAAATGCCTACAGTCCTCCGGCTCTACCAACTGAGCTATCGAAGGTGTACCGGACGGTTGAGTGGCTTGCCTGGGTGAATCAACATCAATACGCTTTAACGTTTTCAAACCATTAAATGGCAAGGCCAACAATGGTTTCGGTTTTGTATTTGTAGTCTTCTGCATCTAACTCTGTCAGTCATAGCTGGGGAACGCATCCTGACACCTGAGAATGTTCCTGTCAGATAGCGTTCCCCTGTTTTCCATAAGACAGAGGGTTGAAACATGTTTCAAAATAAAACTGTTTTGGCACTGACAGCATGTTCATGCTTTTATAGAGAAGGTATCTGTCATGTAATGTTACTTCCGAAAGAAATGTGGTTTTGACAAGCTGCTCAGGAAAAACACTGAGATTTATAATGTCTCACCTACGAGAGGTTCAGACCAAAGCTCGGAACGACGAGGATGGGATTCGAACCCACGCGTGCAGAGCACAATGGATTAGCAGTCCATCGCCTTAACCACTCGGCCACCTCGTCACAATGCAAACAGTCCTGGACACATACACCGGTGCTAGTTTTTGCCTAAATAGTAGGAAAGCCTTGTATGGATGAAGGAATGTCAATACGCTTAACATTTTGAAACCCAAAAGGAAACACAAACTGAAGTCAGATGCGTGCGAGGGGGCACCCGGATTTGAACCGGGGACCTCTTGATCTGCAGTCAAATGCTCTACCACTGAGCTATACCCCCGTCGTCAGGGTTGTGGAAATGCCAAATTATCAACATTAGCTTCAATTTCTGTACCCTAGAAGAATCAACTGACACTGGCGTGTTCCATGGTATGTAAATAACGCTAAGAGTACTCTGAGGTTGTGTAACGATGGCTTAACGGTGCTGTTTTTTATCAAGACAGCAGGCACTCTACGAAAGGGAGCAGAAAATCACCATCGAGCCAGCCAGGAGTCGAACCTAGAATCTTCTGATCCGTAGTCAGACGCTAAGCGTTATCCATTGCGCCACTGGCCCAAGATCGATGACCTGTTTTGTCACGGACGTGCTCTACCTTACCATATTTAGGGGATAAAGGAAAGAAGGTAAAGGAACGCACTCACACGTGCCTGTTCACTGCCAATTACAAACGCACCGTATTGCAGTGAACGTCATGCAATGTTCAGCTGTAAGGGACACAATATGTCAGAAGTGGGATTCGAACCACGCCTCCAGGGGAGACTGCGACCTGAACGCAGCGCCTTAGACCGTTCGGCCATCCTGACACATACGGCCGTTCGTCAGATAACGTGCCTGGAATGCCATTGCTTTGGGCTTTATTTCTGATTTGATTTGGAAGCATGTGCCCCAGCCATTCACTTGAACATAGCACACACAACCTTACTCTGATCGATGTTGTTCCACTCTCTCATCCACTCTCTTGGAGTCTGGTTCTTGGGAGGGGTTGTTTTAATTCAGTGATTTCCATCTGCTGATGTGAGAAGCACTCATGGATCTGTTGAGTGGAGACTGTTGATATGGTTGTTTGGTGGGAGAGAGGTGCTGTGTGTGAAGCTATGATTTCTTCATCTGCTGGTGTTACTGGGCTGAGAGAAGACTTGTCATTCTCTGCTAAGTTTCTTATTGCTGCAAAGTTTCTTTCACACTGTTCAAATATGTCATGTGAATCCTGGATCAAAACTCTGCCGCTGTGATACAGGGTGACATTGGATTTTGGTGTAGTGTCTAGATGCAGCTGCATCGTGGCTTTTGTCCGCGACATTTTCAGATCTTTGTAGGCAGAACAAAGTGCTGAATGCCATGCATTGCTGTATGTCTCCTGTTACTTTCCGTCATTTACTTGCATAAAACCTGCTTGCTGTGTTTCTGAGGAACGTTTGATTAGTTAGGTTTGATTTTCTATTTGCAGTCTCACCGGTTCCATTATCAGGCTACGTGAGGGTCAAAGAGTTTTACTCGATCCCCTTTCTTCTGATGGGCCACATCCCTCCGTTGTTGCTTGTGGTGGTTTTGAATTCCAATTGGATTGGCCGTTTGCATACTATTGACCCGTCAGCTGGGCGTTTAGCTTTCGTTTGGCAGAGATGCCTTCACAGTTGCTAATTCACACCTCCAGAGAAGAACGTGAGCTGCCGGTAAGCCGATCCCTCTGTTTACAGTTTAAGATCACTGTAGGCAGAGCAGAGTGCTGAATGCCATGCATTTGACTAGTCTGTGCCAAACAACAGATCTGCTTTTACTTCCCTGTCTTGCACTTGCATGAAGTCTGCTTTCTGTGTTTCTGGGGGCCACTGATTAGTTAGTTATGAATATGTTGCTGCAGGCCAATGATTATTTAGTTTTGAATATGTTTTGCAGGCTCACTGGTTACATCATCAGGGTATGTGATGGTCAGAGATTTCAGGTCGCACAACCCTCCAATGATGTATGTACTTGTTTTTTGTATTGTGATGGGATTGGCCGATGGCATAGTCTTGACCTATCAGTGGGGCGTTTACCTTTTATGTGGCATAGGCGACTTCACAGTTGCTAATTCAAACCTCCAGAGTAAAACTTGAGTTGCTGTTGAGCAGGTAGGCTGGTCGACCAAGACTGGCAAGTCTCTTCCTTCGTTTAGTTTAATTGAAATTGTTTGTGTATTTTTGGTTTATTATGTCCATGTGTGTATAATATATGAAGAGAGATTTTTTTCCCCAGATGTAAAACATTTAAAGGAACTTACTGTTTCCCGACGCTGTCGGACTGTTACTGTAGCTTCTTTGTTGGCTTGATGCTTTGCTTTTCTCATGCTCTTTAGAATGTTGTGGTTCTTCCAGGAAGTTCACTTCAAGTTTCCACGTTTGCAGTTCAATTTCAAACAAAATGTCGTAGTCACTGTGTGTATAATCCAGTTTACATTGGCAACAATTCAGATACAATCCAAAGTAAGTGCTGTTACTTTGACTTCCCCTTGTGATTCCTCTGTCAGCGCCGCCTACTTCACTTCAGTGATTTCTGGAGAATCAGCCCCCTCCATTTTCCCGTGCCTCGTTGGCGCAGTTAGGCAACGCGTCAGTCTCATAATCTGAAGGTCGTGAGTTCGAGCCTCACACGGGGCAGGGTGGTAGTTTTAAACCACTGGTTTAAGATGTGTGGCCCATTTCACTTCCACGCCCTCGGTCTATCTCTACATGGCAGCGTAACGAGCAAGGCGCCCACTTGGCCTCTGCGTGGGCCATGCAACAGCAGACCGTCCCTGGTGGTCTAGTGGTTAGGATTCGGCGCTCTCACCGCCGCGGCCCGGGTTCGATTCCCGGTCAGGGAACTCACGTTTTGACGCGAGACGGACGTTTTTTTGACAAGTTAAACAAATCGGCAAGACAAACACGTTGGAAAAACAAGTCTTCCTTCGAGCCGGATTCGAACCAGCGACCTAAGGATAACCAGTGAAATGCCTACAGTCCTCCGCTCTACCAACTGAGCTATCGAAGGTGTACCGACGGTTGAGTGGCTTGCCTGGGTGAATCAACATCAATACGCTTTAACGTTTTCAAACCATTAAATGGCAAGGCCAACAATGGTTTCGGTTTTGTATTTGTAGTCTTCTGCATCTAACTCTGTCAGTCATAGCTGGGGGAACGCATCCTGACACCTGAGAATGTTCCTGTCAGATAGCGTTCCCCCTGTTTTCCATAAGACAGAGGGTTGAAACATGTTTCAAAATAAAAACTGTTTTGGCACTGACAGCATGTTCATGCTTTTATAGAGAAGGTATCTGTCATGTAATGTTACTTCCGAAAGAAATGTGGTTTTGACAAGCTGCTCAGGAAAAACACTGAGATTTATAATGTCTCACCTACGAGAGGTTCAGACCAAAGCTCGGAACGACGAGGATGGGATTCGAACCCACGCGTGCAGAGCACAATGGATTAGCAGTCCATCGCCTTAACCACTCGGCCACCTCGTCACAATGCAAACAGTCCTGGACACATACACCGGTGCTAGTTTTTGCCTAAATAGTAGGAAAGCCTTGTATGGATGAAGGAATGTCAATACGCTTAACATTTTGAAACCCAAAAGGAAACACAAACTGAAGTCAGATGCGTGCGAGGGGGCACCCGGATTTGAACCGGGGACCTCTTGATCTGCAGTCAAATGCTCTACCACTGAGCTATACCCCCGTCGTCAGGGTTGTGGAAATGCCAAATTATCAACATTAGCTTCAATTTCTGTACCCTAGAAGAATCAACTGACACTGGCGTGTTCCATGGTATGTAAATAACGCTAAGAGTACTCTGAGGTTGTGTAACGATGGCTTAACGGTGCTGTTTTTTATCAAGACAGCAGGCACTCTACGCTACGAAAGGGAGCAGAAAATCACCATCGAGCCAGCCAGGAGTCGAACCTAGAATCTTCTGATCCGTAGTCAGACGCGTTATCCATTGCGCCACTGGCCCAAGATCGATGACCTGTTTTGTCACGGACGTAGGGGATAAAGGAAAGAAGGTAAAGGAACGCACTCACACGTGCCTGTTCACTGCCAATTACAAACGCACCGTATTGCAGTGAACGTCATGCAATGTTCAGCTGTAAGGGACACAATATGTCAGAAGTGGGATTGAACCCACGCCTCCAGGGGAGACTGCGACCTGAACGCAGCGCCTTTAGACCGCTTCGGCCATCCTGACACATATGGCCGTTCGTCTGCAACAGATAACGTGCCTGGAATGCCATTGCTTTGGGCTTTATTTCTGATTTGATTTGGAAGCATGTGCCCCAGCCATTCACTTGAACATAGCACACACAACCTTACTCTGATCGATGTTGTTCCACTCTCTCATCCACTCTCTTGGAGTCTGGTTCTTGGGAGGGGTTGTTTTTAATTCAGTGATTTCCATCTGCTGATGTGAGAAGCACTCATGGATCTGTTGAGTGGAGACTGTTGATATGGTTGTTTGGTGGGAGAGAGGTGCTGTGTGTGAAGCTATGATTTCTTCATCTGCTGGTGTTACTGGGCTGAGAGAAGACTTGTCATTCTCTGCTAAGTTTCTTATTGCTGCAAAGTTTCTTTCACACTGTTCAAATATGTCATGTGAATCCTGGATCAAAACTCTGCCGCTGTGATACAGGGTGACATTGGATTTTGGTGTAGTGTCTAGATGCAGCTGCATCGTGGCTTTGTGTCCGCACATTTTCAGATCTTTGTAGGCAGAACAAAGTGCTGAATGCCATGCATTGCTGTATGTCTCCTGTTACTTTCCGTCATTTACTTGCATAAAACCTGCTTGCTGTGTTTCTGAGGAACGTTTGATTAGTTAGGTTTGATTTTCTATTTGCAGTCTCACCGGTTCCATTATCAGGCTACGTGAGGGTCAAAGAGTTTTACTCGATCCCTTTCTTCTGATGGGCCACATCCCTCCGTTGTTGCTTGTGGTGGTTTTGAATTCCAATTGGATTGGCCGTTTGCATACTATTGACCCGTCAGCTGGGCGTTTAGCTTTCGTTTGGCAGAGATGCCTTCACAGTTGCTAATTCACACCTCCAGAGAAGAACGTGAGCTGCCGGTAAGCCGATCCCTCTGTTTACAGTTTAAGATCACTGTAGGCAGAGCAGAGTGCTGAATGCCATGCATTTGACTAGTCTGTGCCAAACAACAGATCTGCTTTTACTTCCCTGTCTTGCACTTGCATGAAGTCTGCTTTCTGTGTTTCTGGGGGCCACTGATTAGTTAGTTATGAATATGTTGCTGCAGGCCAATGATTATTTAGTTTTGAATATGTTTTGCAGGCTCACTGGTTACATCATCAGGGTATGTGATGGTCAGAGATTTCAGGTCGCACAACCCTCCAATGATGTATGTACTTGTTTTTGTATTGTGATGGGATTGGCGATGGCATAGTCTTGACCTATCAGTGGGCGTTTACCTTTTATGTGGCATAGGCGACTTCACAGTTGCTAATTCAAACCTCCAGAGTAAAACTTGAGTTGCTGTTGAGCAGGTAGGCTGGTCGACCAAGACTGGCAAGTCTCTCTTCCTTCGTTTAGTTTAATTGAAATTGTTTGTGTATTTTTGGTTTATTATGTCCATGTGTGTATAATATATGAAGAGAGTTTTTTTCCCCCAGATGTAAAACATTTAAAGGAACTCACTGTTTCCCGACGCTGTCGGACTGTTACTGTAGCTTCTTTGTTGGCTTGATGCTTTGCTTTTCTTATGCTCTTTAGAATGTTGTGGTTCTTCCAGGAAGTTCACTTCAAGTTTCCACGTTTGCAGTTCAATTTCAAACAAAATGTCTTAGTCACTGTGTGTATAATCCAGTTTACATTGGCAACAATTCAGATACAATCCAAAGTAAGTGCTGTTACTTTGACTTCCCTTGTGATTCCTCTGTCAGCGTCGCCTACTTCACTTCAGTGATTTCTGGAGAATCAGCCCCCCCCCTCCATTTTCCCGTGCCTCGTTGGCGCAGTTAGGCAGCGCGTCAGTCTCATAATCTGAAGGTCGTGAGTTCGAGCCTCACACGGGCAGGGTGGTAGTTTTAAACCACTGGTTTAAGATGTGTGGCCCATTTCACTTCCACGCCCTCGGTCTATCTCTACATGGCAGCGTAACGAGCAAGGCAAGCCCACTTGCCCTCGTGGGCCATGCAACAGCAGACCGTCCCTGGTGGTCTAGTGGTTAGGATTCGGCGCTCTCACGCCCGCGGCCCGGTTCGATTCGGTCAGGGAACTCACGTTTTGACGCGAGACGGACGTTTTTGACAAGTTAAACAAATCGGCAAGACAAACACGTTGGAAAAACAAGTCTTCCTTCGAGGCGGATTCGAACCAGCGACCTAAGGATAACCAGTGAAATGCCTACAGTCCTCCGGCTCTACCAACTGAGCTATCGAAGGTGTACCGACGGTTGAGTGGCTTGCCTGGGTGAATCAACATCAATACGCTTTAACGTTTTCAAACCATTAAATGGCAAGGCCAACAATGGTTTCGGTTTTGTATTTGTAGTCTTCTGCATCTAACTCTGTCAGTCATAGCTGGGGAACGCATCCTGACACCTGAGAATGTTCCTGTCAGATAGCGTTCCCCTGTTTTCCATAAGACAGAGGGTTGAAACATGTTTCAAAATAAAACTGTTTTGGCACTGACAGCATGTTCATGCTTTTATAGAGAAGGTATCTGTCATGTAATGTTACTTCCGAAAGAAATGTGGTTTTGACAAGCTGCTCAGGAAAAACACTGAGATTTATAATGTCTCACCTACGAGAGGTTCAGACCAAAGCTCGGAACGACGAGGATGGGATTCGAACCCACGCGTGCAGAGCACAATGGATTAGCAGTCCATCGCCTTAACCACTCGGCCACCTCGTCACAATGCAAACAGTCCTGGACACATACACCGGTGCTAGTTTTTGCCTAAATAGTAGGAAAGCCTTGTATGGATGAAGGAATGTCAATACGCTTAACATTTTGAAACCCAAAAGGAAACACAAACTGAAGTCAGATGCGTCGCGAGGGGCACCCGGATTTGAACCGGGGACCTCTTGATCTGCAGTCAAATGCTCTACCACTGAGCTATACCCCGCCGTCAGGGTTGTGGAAATGCCAAATTATCAACATTAGCTTCAATTTCTGTACCCTAGAAGAATCAACTGACACTGGCGTGTTCCATGGTATGTAAATAACGCTAAGAGTACTCTGAGGTTGTGTAACGATGGCTTAACGGTGCTGTTTTTATCAAGACAGCAGGCACTCTACGCCACTTAAAGGGAGCAGAAAATCACCATCGAGCCAGCCAGGAGTCGAACCTAGAATCTTCTGATCCGTAGTCAGGCAGCGTTATCCATTGCGCCACTGGCCCAAGATCGATGACCTGTTTTGTCACGGACGCGCTCTACCTTACCATATTTAGGGATAAAGGAAAGAAGGTAAAGGAACGCACTCACACGTGCCTGTTCACTGCCAATTACTAACGCACCGTATTGCAGTGAACGTCATGCAATGTTCAGCTGTAAGGAACACAATATGTCAGAAGTGGGATTCGAACCCACGCCTCCAGGGGAGACTGCGACCTGAACGCAGCGCCTGAGACCCCTCGGCCATCCTGACACATGTGGCCGTTCGTCTGCAACAGATAACGCGCCTGGAATGCCATTGCTTTGGGCTTTATTTCTGATTTGATTTGGAAGCATGTGCCCCAGCCATTCACTTGAACATAGCACACACAACCTTACTCTGATCGATGTTGTTCCACTCTCTCATCCACTCTCTTGGAGTCTGGTTCTTGGGAGGGGTTGTTTTTAATTCAGTGATTTCCATCTGCTGATGTGAGAAGCACTCATGGATCTGTTGAGTGGAGACTGTTGATATGGTTGTTTGGTGGGAGAGAGGTGCTGTGTGTGAAGCTATGATTTCTTCATCTGCTGGTGTTACTGGGCTGAGAGAAGACTTGTCATTCTCTGCTAAGTTTCTTATTGCTGCAAAGTTTCTTTCACACTGTTCAAATATGTCATGTGAATCCTGGATCAAAACTCTGCCGCTGTGATACAGGGTGACATTGGATTTTGGTGTAGTGTCTAGATGCAGCTGCATCGTGGCTTTGTGTCCGCACATTTTCAGATCTTTGTAGGCAGAACAAAGTGCTGAATGCCATGCATTGCTGTATGTCTCCTGTTACTTTCCCGTCATTTACTTGCATAAAACCTGCTTGCTGTGTTTCTGAGGAACGTTTGATTAGTTAGGTTTGATTTTCTATTTGCAGTCTCACCGGTTCCATTATCAGGCTACGTGAGGGTCAAAGAGTTTTACTCGATCCCTTTCTTCTGATGGGCCAC
The DNA here is from genome assembly GCA_019155185.1 of Beaufortia kweichowensis. Taxonomy (NCBI): domain Eukaryota; kingdom Metazoa; phylum Chordata; class Actinopteri; order Cypriniformes; family Gastromyzontidae; genus Beaufortia; species Beaufortia kweichowensis. The sequence continues at coordinate 13,223,805 of CM032813.1, forward strand.
ATCCCTCCGTTGTTGCTTGTGGTGGTTTTTGAATTCCAATTGGATTGGCCGTTTGCATACTATTGACCCGTCAGCTGGGCGTTTAGCTTTCGTTTGGCAGAGATGCCTTCACAGTTGCTAATTCACACCTCCAGAGAAGAACGTGAGCTGCCGGTAAGCCGATCCCTCTGTTTACAGTTTAAGATCACTGTAGGCAGAGCAGAGTGCTGAATGCCATGCATTTGACTAGTCTGTGCCAAACAACAGATCTGCTTTTACTTCCCTGTCTTGCACTTGCATGAAGTCTGCTTTCTGTGTTTCTGGGGCCACTGATTAGTTAGTTATGAATATGTTGCTGCAGGCCAATGATTATTTAGTTTTGAATATGTTTTGCAGGCTCACTGGTTACATCATCAGGGTATGTGATGGTCAGAGATTTCAGGTCGCACAACCCTCCAATGATGTATGTACTTGTTTTTGTATTGTGATGGGATTGGCCGATGGCATAGTCTTGACCTATCAGTGGGCGTTTACCTTTTATGTGGCATAGGCGACTTCACAGTTGCTAATTCAAACCTCCAGAGTAAAACTTGAGTTGCTGTTGAGCAGGTAGGCTGGTCGACCAAGACTGGCAAGTCTCTCTTCCTTCGTTTAGTTTAATTGAAATTGTTTGTGTATTTTTGGTTTATTATGTCCATGTGTGTATAATATATGAAGAGAGATTTTTTTCCCCAGATGTAAAACATTTAAAGGAACTCGTTTTGACGGACGCTGTCGGACTGTTACTGTAGCTTCTTTGTTGGCTTGATGCTTTGCTTTTCTTATGCTCTTTAGAATGTTGTGGTTCTTCCAGGAAGTTCACTTCAAGTTTCCACGTTTGCAGTTCAATTTCAAACAAAATGTCTTAGTCACTGTGTGTATAATCCAGTTTACATTGGCAACAATTCAGATACAATCCAAAGTAAGTGCTGTTACTTTGACTTCCCTTGTGATTCCTCTGTCAGCGTCGCCTACTTCACTTCAGTGATTTCTGGAGAATCAGCCCCCCATTTTCCCGTGCCTCGTTGGCGCAGTTAGGCAGCGCGTCAGTCTCATAATCTGAAGGTCGTGAGTTCGAGCCTCACACGGGCAGGGTGGTAGTTTTAAACCACTGGTTTAAGATGTGTGGCCCATTTCACTTCCACGCCCTCGGTCTATCTCTACATGGCAGCGTAACGAGCAAGGCGCCCACTTGCCTCTGCTGGGCTCATGCAACAGCAGACCGTCCCTGGTGGTCTAGTGGTTAGGATTCGGGCGCTCACCGCCGGCCCGGTTCGATTCCCGGTCAGGGAACTCACGTTTTGACGGTAGACGGACGTTTTTGACAAGTTAAACAAATCGGCAAGACAAACACGTTGGAAAACAAGTCTTCCTTCGAGCCGGATTCGAACCAGCGACCTAAGGATAACCAGTGAAATGCCTACAGTCCTCCGGCTCTACCAACTGAGCTATCGAAGGTGTACCGACGGTTGAGTGGCTTGCCTGGGTGAATCAACATCAATACGCTTTAACGTTTTCAAACCATTAAATGGCAAGGCCAACAATGGTTTCGGTTTTGTATTTGTAGTCTTCTGCATCTAACTCTGTCAGTCATAGCTGGGGAACGCATCCTGACACCTGAGAATGTTCCTGTCAGATAGCGTTCCCCTGTTTTCCATAAGACAGAGGGTTGAAACATGTTTCAAAATAAAAACTGTTTTGGCACTGACAGCATGTTCATGCTTTTATAGAGAAGGTATCTGTCATGTAATGTTACTCCGAAAGAAATGTGGTTTTGACAAGCTGCTCAGGAAAAACACTGAGATTTATAATGTCTCACCTACACGAGAGGTTCAGACCAAAGCTCGGAACGACGAGGATGGGATTCGAACCCACGCGTGCAGAGCACAATGGATTAGCAGTCCATCGCCTTTAACCACTCGGCCACCTCGTCACAATGCAAACAGTCCTGGACACATACACCGGTGCTAGTTTTGCCTAAATAGTAGGAAAGCCTTGTATGGATGAAGGAATGTCAATACGCTTAACATTTTGAAACCCAAAAGGAAACACAAACTGAAGTCAGATGCGTGCGAGGGGGCACCCGGATTTGAACCGGGGACCTCTTGATCTGCAGTCAAATGCTCTACCACTGAGCTATACCCCCGTCGTCAGGGTTGTGGAAATGCCAAATTATCAACATTAGCTTCAATTTCTGTACCCTAGAAGAATCAACTGACACTGGCGTGTTCCATGGTATGTAAATAACGCTAAGAGTACTCTGAGGTTGTGTAACGATGGCTTAACGGTGCTGTTTTTTATCAAGACAGCAGGCACTCTACGCCACGAAAGGAGCAGAAAATCACCATCGAGCCAGCCAGGAGTCGAACCTAGAATCTTCTGATCCGTAGTCAGCAGCGTTATCCATTATGCGCCACTGGCCCAAGATCGATGACCTGTTTTGTCACGGACGTGCTCTACCTTACCATATTTAGGGGATAAAGGAAAGAAGGTAAAGGAACGCACTCACACACGTGCCTGTTCACTGCCAATTACAAACGCACCGTATTGCAGTGAACGTCATGCAATGTTCAGCTGTAAGGGACACAATATGTCAGAAGTGGGATTCGAACCCACGCCTCCAGGGGAGACTGCGACCTGAACGCAGCGCCTTAGACCGCTCGGCCATCCTGACACATACGGCCGTTCGTCAGATAACGTGCCTGGAATGCCATTGCTTTGGGCTTTATTTCTGATTTGATTTGGAAGCATGTGCCCCAGCCATTCACTTGAACATAGCACACACAACCTTACTCTGATCGATGTTGTTCCACTCTCTCATCCACTCTCTTGGAGTCTGGTTCTTGGGAGGGTTGTTTTAATTCAGTGATTTCCATCTGCTGATGTGAGAAGCACTCATGGATCTGTTGAGTGGAGACTGTTGATATGGTTGTTTGGTGGGAGAGGTGCTGTGTGTGAAGCTATGATTTCTTCATCTGCTGGTGTTACTGGGCTGAGAGAAGACTTGTCATTCTCTGCTAAGTTTCTTATTGCTGCAAAGTTTCTTTCACACTGTTCAAATATGTCATGTGAATCCTGGATCAAAACTCTGCCGCTGTGATACAGGGTGACATTGGATTTTGGTGTAGTGTCTAGATGCAGCTGCATCGTGGCTTTTGTTGTCCGCACATTTTCAGATCTTTGTAGGCAGAACAAAGTGCTGAATGCCATGCATTGCTGTATGTCTCCTGTTACTTTCCGTCATTTACTTGCATAAAACCTGCTTGCTGTGTTTCTGAGGAACGTTTGATTAGTTAGGTTTGATTTTCTATTTGCAGTCTCACGGTTCCATTATCAGGCTACGTGAGGGTCAAAGAGTTTTACTCGATCCCTTTCTTCTGATGGGCCACATCCCTCCGTTGTTGCTTGTGGTGGTTTTTGAATTCCAATTGGATTGGCCGTTTGCATACTATTGACCCGTCAGCTGGGCGTTTAGCTTTCGTTTGGCAGAGATGCCTTCACAGTTGCTAATTCACACCTCCAGAGAAGAACGTGAGCTGCCGGTAAGCCGATCCCTCTGTTTACAGTTTAAGATCACTGTAGGTAGAGCAGAGTGCTGAATGCCATGCATTTGACTAGTCTGTGCCAAACAACAGATCTGCTTTTACTTCCCTGTCTTGCACTTGCATGAAGTCTGCTTTCTGTGTTTCTGGGGGGCCACTGATTAGTTAGTTATGAATATGTTTCTGCAGGCCAATGATTATTTAGTTTTGAATATGTTTTGCAGGCTCACTGGTTACATCATCAGGGTATGTGATGGTCAGAGATTTCAGGTCGCACAACCCTCCAATGATGTATGTACTTGTTTTTGTATTGTGATGGGATTGGCGATGGCATAGTCTTGACCTATCAGTGGGCGTTTACCTTTTATGTGGCATAGGCGACTTCACAGTTGCTAATTCAAACCTCCAGAGTAAAACTTGAGTTGCTGTTGAGCAGGTAGGCTGGTCGACCAAGACTGGCAAGTCTCTCTTCCTTCGTTTAGTTTAATTGAAATTGTTTGTGTATTTTTGGTTTATTATGTCCATGTGTGTATAATATATGAAGAGAGTTTTTTTCCCCCAGATGTAAAACATTTAAAGGAACTCACTGTTTCCCGACGCTGTCGGACTGTTACTGTAGCTTCTTTGTTGGCTTGATGCTTTGCTTTTCTTATGCTCTTTAGAATGTTGTGGTTCTTCCAGGAAGTTCACTTCAAGTTTCCACGTTTGCAGTTCAATTTCAAACAAAATGTCTTAGTCACTGTGTGTATAATCCAGTTTACATTGGCAACAATTCAGATACAATCCAAAGTAAGTGCTGTTACTTTGACTTCCCTTGTGATTCCTCTGTCAGCGTCGCCTACTTCACTTCAGTGATTTCTGGAGAATCAGCCCCCCCCCTCCATTTTCCCGTGCCTCGTTGGCGCAGTTAGGCAGCGCGTCAGTCTCATAATCTGAAGGTCGTGAGTTCGAGCCTCACACGGGGCAGGGTGGTAGTTTTAAACCACTGGTTTAAGATGTGTGGCCCATTTCACTTCCACGCCTCGGTCTATCTCTACATGGCAGCGTAACGAGTAACGAGCGCCCACTTGCCCTCTGCCCTCATGCAACAGCAGACCGTCCCTGGTGGTCTAGTGGTTAGGATTCGCTCTCACCGCCCGCCCGGTTCGATTCCCGGTCAGGGAACTCACGTTTTGACGCTTGAGACGGACGTTTTTGACAAGTTAAACAAATCGGCAAGACAAACACGTTGGAAAAACAAGTCTTCCTTCGAGCCGGATTCGAACCAGCGACCTAAGGATAACCAGTGAAATGCCTACAGTCCTCCGCTCTACCAACTGAGCTATCGAAGGTGTACCGACGGTTGAGTGGCTTGCCTGGGTGAATCAACATCAATACGCTTAACGTTTTCAAACCATTAAATGGCAAGGCCAACAATGGTTTCGGTTTTGTATTTGTAGTCTTCTGCATCTAACTCTGTCAGTCATAGCTGGGGGAACGCATCCTGACACCTGAGAATGTTCCTGTCAGATAGCGTTCCCCCTGTTTTCCATAAGACAGAGGGTTGAAACATGTTTCAAAATAAAAACTGTTTTGGCACTGACAGCATGTTCATGCTTTTATAGAGAAGGTATCTGTCATGTAATGTTACTTCCGAAAGAAATGTGGTTTTGACAAGCTGCTCAGGAAAAACACTGAGATTTATAATGTCTCACCTACTGAGAGGTTCAGACCAAAGCTCGGAACGACGAGGATGGGATTCGAACCCACGCGTGCAGAGCACAATGGATTAGCAGTCCATCGCCTTAACCACTCGGCCACCTCGTCACAATGCAAACAGTCCTGGACACATACACGGTGCTAGTTTTGCCTAAATAGTAGGAAAGCCTTGTATGGATGAAGGAATGTCAATACGCTTTAACATTTTGAAACCCAAAAGGAAACACAAACTGAAGTCAGATGCGTGCGAGGGGCACCCGGATTTGAACCGGGGACCTCTTGATCTGCAGTCAAATGCTCTACCACTGAGCTATACCCCGTCGTCAGGGTTGTGGAAATGCCAAATTATCAACATTAGCTTCAATTTCTGTACCCTAGAAGAATCAACTGACACTGGCGTGTTCCATGGTATGTAAATAACGCTAAGAGTACTCTGAGGTTGTGTAACGATGGCTTAACGGTGCTGTTTTTATCAAGACAGCAGGCACTCTACGAAAAGGGAGCAGAAAATCACCATCGAGCCAGCCAGGAGTCGAACCTAGAATCTTCTGATCCGTAGTCAGACAGCGTTATCCATTCGCGCCACTGGCCCAAGATCGATGACCTGTTTTGTCACGGACGCGGCTCTACCTTACCATAAGGGGATAAAGGAAAGAAGGTAAAGGAACGCACTCACACGTGCCTGTTCACTGCCAATTACAAACGCACCGTATTGCAGTGAACGTCATGCAATGTTCAGCTGTAAGGGACACAATATGTCAGAAGTGGGATTGAACCCACGCCTCCAGGGAGACTGCGACCTGAACGCATGGCGCCTTAGACCATTTCGGCCATCCTGACACATATGGCCGTTAGTCTGCAACAGATAACGTGCCTGGAATGCCATTGCTTTGGGCTTTATTTCTGATTTGATTTGGAAGCATGTGCCCCAGCCATTCACTTGAACATAGCACACACAACCTTACTCTGATCGATGTTGTTCCACTCTCTCATCCACTCTCTTGGAGTCTGGTTCTTGGGAGGGGTTGTTTTAATTCAGTGATTTCCATCTGCTGATGTGAGAAGCACTCATGGATCTGTTGAGTGGAGACTGTTGATATGGTTGTTTGGTGGGAGAGAGGTGCTGTGTGTGAAGCTATGATTTCTTCATCTGCTGGTGTTACTGGGCTGAGAGAAGACTTGTCATTCTCTGCTAAGTTTCTTATTGCTGCAAAGTTTCTCTCACACTGTTCAAATATGTCATGTGAATCCTGGATCAAAACTCTGCCGCTGTGATACAGGGTGACATTGGATTTTGGTGTAGTGTCTAGATGCAGCTGCATCGTGGCTTTGTGTCCGCACATTTTCAGATCTTTGTAGGCAGAACAAAGTGCTGAATGCCATGCATTGCTGTATGTCTCCTGTTACTTTCCCGTCATTTACTTGCATAAAACCTGCTTGCTGTGTTTCTGAGGAACGTTTGATTAGTTAGGTTTGATTTTCTATTTGCAGTCTCACCGGTTCCATTATCAGGCTACGTGAGGGTCAAAGAGTTTTACTCGATCCTTTTCTTCTGATGGGCCACATCCCTCCGTTGTTGCTTGTGGTGGTTTTGAATTCCAATTGGATTGGCCGTTTGCATACTATTGACCCCGTCAGCTGGGCTTAGCTTCGTTTGGCAGAGATGCCTTCACAGTTGCTAATTCACACCTCCAGAGAAGAACGAGCTGCCGGTAAGCCGATCCCTCTGTTTACAGTTTAAGATCACTGTAGGCAGAGCAGAGTGCTGAATGCCATGCATTTGACTAGTCTGTGCCAAACAACAGATCTGCTTTTACTTCCCTGTCTTGCACTTGCATGAAGTCTGCTTTCTGTGTTTCTGGGGGGCCACTGATTAGTTAGTTATGAATATGTTTCTGCAGGCCAATGATTATTTAGTTTTGAATATGTTTTTGCAGGCTCACTGGTTACATCATCAGGGTATGTGATGGTCAGAGATTTCAGGTCGCACAACCCTCCAATGATGTATGTACTTGTTTTTTGTATTGTGATGGGATTGGCCGATGGCATAGTCTTGACCTATCAGTGGGCGTTTACCTTTTATGTGGCATAGGCGACTTCACAGTTGCTAATTCAAACCTCCAGAGTAAAACTTTGAGTTGCTGTTGAGCAGGTAGGCTGGTCGACCAAGACTGGCAAGTCTCTCTTCCTTCGTTTAGTTTAATTGAAATTGTTTGTGTATTTTTGGTTTATTATGTCCATGTGTGTATAATATATGAAGAGAGTTTTTTCCCCAGATGTAAAACATTTAAAGGAACTCACTGTTTCCGGCTTTGTCGGACTGTTACTGTAGCTTCTTTGTTGGCTTGATGCTTTGCTTTTCTTATGCTCTTTAGAATGTTGTGGTTCTTCCAGGAAGTTCACTTCAAGTTTCCACGTTTGCAGTTCAATTTCAAACAAAATGTCGTAGTCACTGTGTGTATAATCCAGTTTACATTGGCAACAATTCAGATACAATCCAAAGTAAGTGCTGTTACTTTGACTTCCCTTGTGATTCCTCTGTCAGGCGTCGCCTACTTCACTTCAGTGATTTCTGGAGAATCAGCCCCTCCATTTTCCCCGTGCCTCGCTGGCGCAGTTAGGCAGCGCCAGTCTCATAATCTGAAGGTCGCGGGAGTTCGAGCCTCACACGGGCAGGGTGGTAGTTTTAAACCACTGGTTTAAGATGTGTGGCCCATTTCACTTCCACGCCCTCGGTCTATCTCTACATGGCAGCGTAACGAGCAAGGCCCCACTGCCCTGCGTGGGCTGCATGCAACAGCAGACCGCCCCTGGTGGTCTAGTGGTTAGGATTGGCTCTCGCCAGCGGCCGGGTTCGATTCCCGGTCAGGGAACTCACGCTTTGACGCGAGACGGACGCTTTTTGACAAGTTAAACAAATCGGCAAGACAAACACGTTGGAAAACAAGTCTTCCTTCGAGCGGATTCGAACCAGCCACCTAAGGATAACCAGTGAAATGCCTACAGTCCTCCTCGCCTACCAACTGAGCCATCGTCGAGAAGGTGTACCGGCGGTTGAGTGGCTTGCCTGGGTGAATCAACATCAATACGCTTAACGTTTTCAAACCATTAAATGGCAAGGCCAACAATGGTTTCGGGTTTTGTATTTGTAGTCTTCTGCATCTAACTCTGTCAGTCATAGCTGGGGAACGCATCCTGACACCTGAGAATGTTCCTGTCATGGATAAGCCGTTCCTGTTTTCCATAAGACAGAGGGTTGAAACATGTTTCAAAAATAAAAACTGTTTTGGCACTCGACAGCATGTTCATGCTTTTATAGAGAAGGTATCTGTCATGTAATGTTACTTCCGGAAAGAAAATGTGGTTTTGACAAGCTGCACAGGAAAAACACTGGGATTTATAATGTCTCACCCTCACTTAGAGGTTCAGACCAAAAGCTTCGAACGACGCAGAGGATGGAATTCGAACCCAGCGCTGCAGAGCACAATGGATTGAAGCAGTCCATCAGCTCTTCTAACCACTCGCCACCTCGGTCACAATGCAAACAGTCCTGGACACATACACGGGTGCTGGTTTTTGCCTTAATAGTAGGAAAGCCCCTTGTATGGATGAAGGAATGTCAATACGCTTAACATTTTGAAACCCAAAGGGACACAAACTGAAGTCAGAGATCTTGAGGGCGCCGATTTGAAACCGGGACCGCTTGATCTGCAGTCAAATACTCACCGCAGGCGGCTGCTTGCCCGCCAGTCATGGATTTGGGAAATGCCAAATTATCAAGGCATTAGCTTCAATTTCTGTACCCTAGAAGAATCAACTGACACTGGCATTGTTCCATGAATAAACCGGTACCGGTTGTGTAAACATTAGTAAACTTAGCGGGTATATTTTTATGAGACGGCAGGCACTCTACGCTCTGAAAGGGCAGAAAATCACCATCGAGCCAGCCAGAAGTCGAACCTAGAATCTTCTGATCCGTAGTCAGGCGCGTTATCCATTCGCCACTGGCCCAAGATCGATGACCTGTTTTGTCGCGGGGCGTAGGGGATAAAGGAAAGAAGGTAAAGGCAACGCTCCTGCGTGCCTGTTCACTGCCAATTACAAACGCACCGTATTGCAGTGAGCGTCATGCAATGTTCAGCTGTAAGGGACACAATATGTCAGAAGTGGGATTGAACCCGCCTCCAGGAGACTGCGACCTGAGCATGGCGCCTTAGACGGCTTCGGCCATCCTGACTGTCACGGCCGTTAGTCCAGACGATGCCTGGAATGCCATTGCTTTGGGCTTTATTTCTGATTTGATTTGGAAGCATGTGCCCCAGCCATT